>NW_021026368.1:256538-271694 GCF_004153795.1 Camellia sinensis | reverse complement strand
CCAATATGACAACCTCTCTACCCACAATGTCCCAGGCTTTCAGAAAAAAACCCGCAGAATAACCATCAGGGCCGGGGGCTTTGTTGGTTTTTAGAGACCTGAAAGCATCAATGATCTCTTTTTTAGTAACATCCCTAGCCAGACTAAGATACTGAGTTTCAGACACTCTCTTGGTGATAAGACCATTAATCCTCTCAGACCCATGATAATTGTCAACAAACGGCTTACCGAACAAATTAGTGAAGTAATCCACAAAAGAGTTATGTATCTGAGAACTGTGAGATATGTGGGTGGTGGGGGGGTGAAAATTGTCGTATGTGAGTTAAAATGAAAGGAGTTAGGAAGTTGACACGTGGCTCGCACTCCTAGTTTGTAGTGGGGGCGTCGTCGTTTTGTGCTCCACACAGACATCTGATGATGATGTCTCTCTTACATGCGATCTGATCAGAAATCATTTGGTGGAGAAAAGGACTGGGATCCACACCCACTCATCATATATCTATCCCACCATTATACTTATTAATCATTACCAATTAATCCAAATGGTGCGGCAATGTGGTAAGATTTTGAGGTAAAAAATCTTGAAATTTTTTTTTTTTTTTTTTTTTTTTGTCAAAGATAGCGTTAATATAGTTATATTATAACTGAAAGGTTCACTACTATTGCATTAAATTATTAATATTAAAAAATATAAAATTATAAATATTTTGATTTTTTTGATTTTTTATTTTTCTTGGGATAACTTAATTATTAGGCACTTCAACAACCTTAATTAGTTGTGGACTCATGGATGACTTCAATTTAGATCACTAGGGAAGGTTGTCACGTCATAAATGGAAGCAGAGAAGGAGAGAAAAAAAGGAAAAGAAAATGACTGTCACTCACACTTAGACCTTTAGATATCATGAATGTGCACATTATAGGTGTTTTGCCGACTAAAAACAGTTTGGTCGCTGAAAGTGAAGTTTTTTGGCTATAAAAAAAAATTAGTAGCTAAAAACAGTCAATTGGCGACTAAAATTCAGTTTAGTAGCCAAAAGGGGACGTTTTTGGCGACTAAAAACAGGTTTAGTCGCCAAAACTGGTTTTTTTTAGGGGGGAATGAATTTTTTTAGCAACTAAAAACTAATTAGTAGCCAAAACTATACAACTGGCGACTAAAAAATAGATTTAGTCGCCAAAAGTGATCTAATTTTTTTTTAGTAAATAATTTATTTTTTACATAAATTATATTGAATAAAAATAATTATTTTTATATATATAGTTTTGTATTAATACCGGTCAATATACTATATAAATAATATATGTTGCATTTATATTTATGTGATGTTGTAGTGGCATAGTGGGGAGAGTCTGTTGCTAAAGGTTTAGAATGTAGGAGGTTGGTGGTTCGAAACTTGAGAACAGCAGAGGGTAATTTTTTTTTTTTTTGAAATATGCTTTTGGCGACTAAAAACAGTGGTCGCCAAAAGATTAACTATTGGCGACGAAAAGCTTAGTCGGCAAATGTATAAATAAAAAAAATAATTCACTATTGGCGACTAAAAGATTAGTCGCTAAATGTATAATTTTCAAAAATGTAATTGATTATTGGCAACAAATTCTTTGGTCATTGAAAACTAAAACTTTGCCAACTAAAATTTTTTTAGTCGCCAATACCTCCGCCGACCATCTATTCACGACAAAACCGGCGACTAGAAAGTGAAAAGTTGACTTTTGGCAACTAAAAAATGACTTTTGGCGACTAAAAATTTAGTTGCCAAAGGTGTTTTTTCTTATAGTGAAAATATTGTATCGAATTGGATTTAAATCATTTGACCCTTCCAAATTGATACTTTTTTGTACTTCCCTATCTTTCTTGTAACGTTTTATTTATTTATCTAATAAAATATTACAATATATATATATATATATATATACAATTACAATATATATATACACATATTTGTGAATGTAAGAAAGGTCTCATATCAAAATCCGCTTTGGACTCTGAAAATGTCAAAGCCGACCCTAAGCCCTACACAATTGGATGTGTGGTAAATTAGAAGTTGATATCTATTATATTATATCATTATAAATCAAATTGTCAAAAAATAAATTAAAAAAATAAAATAAAATAATAATTGGGTCATGCAATACTTCCCCATAATAAAAATAAGTATTAATATTCCAAAGGGAAATAGGTTGGCCAAAGCCCACTTACAGTACTATCACCATAATAAAAATAAGCATTAATATTCAACCGACCTAATGTCTTACAATCATCCACAAAGGACTAATCTCCCACCTAGACCAACTTAGTAACCAAGCAAATACCAAACAACATTGGAGTCTTCGAAGAAAGGAATCAGACACTTGCAGCACCAAAAAGTGCAGCACATATGCATGATCCAACAACTTTTTTTTATCAGCAAAAAAGAAACTTTTATTGATGAACCAACTATACAAAGATGAGATTACATCAAAAAAAATAGCAAACTATCCCAATCCCAACTAACTTGGCACCGGAAATAGAGTCCAATCATTTGCAAGCTCAACCCCAAGGGTTTGGAGAGGAACCAAACCCAACAGGAAAATAAACCAAACAAGAGAACAAACACAAACAGAACATAGCAGTATAGGCATAGTTGAACCTTAGCCAAGACCACTTCATAATGCATACTAGGACCTTAACTCAGATCACACACAAACAGAACACTTCCAAGGGGAAAAACCCCAAAAGCTATCAGCTGCAGCAGCTTGTAACAACAGAGCATATCAGTTCAAAGCAGTCCAACAGTAGTAGATAGGCCTAACATCTCAGATTTACCCACAACATATCAGAACAGATTAACAATTTAGCAGTCCATATCAGTTCATAGAAAAACAGACCACAGGCAGATATGTCAGCGCATAGCAGTCCAACAGCAGTAGATAGCCATAACATATCTGATTGAACCACAGCAGCAGAGCATTCCACTGCTGAGAATAGCAGTCCAAAACAAATTCATTGGATCAAAGCAGAACAAATCAACAATTCAGCAGACCAACAGCAGACTAAAAGCAGAACAAATCATCCAGCCATAGCATAGCACAACCTCCCAAATTCATAGCCCACTGTTCTTTCAGCTTTTGCCCCACATTTTTCTATTGTAGAATAGTTTGCCACTGCCATTGGGATGAAATAAGGTGTATGAGATGGCAGATTGTGATTGCATCCTTCACGTGTATGCTAATCAATCAAGTCCTAACAAAAAATTCTGAACTTTAAACCTTATTTGACCTGACTTGCTGCAAATTGCAGATGAAATCCTAGACGAAATAAGAACCCCCTTCACATGAGCATTGACCCAAAATGCCACACACACCATAATCAACTAACCGAAGTCAGCAAGGCAAAATTGCTTCGCAATACTACTTCCACAGAACACCCACATACCTAGCATATTGATGCAATGTTCAGCAACCAATAGCTCTGATCTGCTGCAAATTATTAATGATATCCTGCACTAAATACAGAGACTCCTTTGACTAAGCTTTAACCCAAAAAGCAATTCTCACCTTGATTAATTCACAAAGTTCATTCAAATGGAATAATTTCCCATTAAAGACCACATCATTTCTGATTTTCCATAATGACCACAAAATGGCCATTGGGATTGCCTTCCATATTTTATTTCCAAATTTGCTCCAATTATAACCCCTCCACCATTGTAACAGCCCATTAACATTATCAGGTATCACCCAATACACCCCCCACCAATCCATTAAGCACGACCACAACTGCCAAACAACAGGGCACCAGAGAAGTACATGATTGACTGTTTCAACTGTACATCTACAGAACACACAGTTGACAGAAGCATTGTGGTGCAGCACACCAATTCTTTGCAGGAACCCAGCTGTCTTCAATCTCCGCTTCCAAGCCAACCAGCTAAGAAGTTGGACTTTTGGTGGAGCAACATTGTTCCACAGTAACTTAGTGACTACCACAGAATTACTAGGCACATACAAATTATAGAGGGAAGAGGCAGAAAACTGACCTGATGGACATGCCAACCACTTCATAGAATCCTCCCTAACTGAAGTCAACACCGCTACTTGATTCAGAACAGTACATAGTCTTACCAACTCCTCAGACTCCCATGCAAATAAGGATCATCTAAAATTGAAATTCCAACCACCTGAGTTCCTTTTCCTTTCAAATATCATTTACAAAGAAAACTCCTTCTCAGTTGAAAGACTGTAAAGCCTAGGAAAGTCACTCTTGATACAGTGATTCCCCAGCCAATGATCATCCCAAAACCGAATTCTACACCCATTCCCCACAACTAGCTGTGAGTTTTCCAGAAAAATGCTCAACAAGAGAGGGTTTGATTGGCCAATTTGTAAAATCCCACCCCATAATCTTGAGTAACAACCACTAGAACTTGGAAAAGGAAGCCAACGCCCACCATTAAACTGATAGCTACTACACAAAATTCTTTTCCACAAAGCATTGTCTTCAAACCCAAACCTTCACCACCATTTAGCTAACAAACAATCATTCACTACTCTAATTCTTCTAACTCCCAGTCCACCTTGATCTTTACTTCTAGTAACCTCTTCCCATTTGACAAGATGGACCTTCTTTTTTAAATCAGACCCTGCCCAAAGAAAGCCTGCTTGAAGACTCTCAATTTCCTTGGCCACAGATTGAGGCAACTTAAATATCGGTAGATAGTATACAGGAAGGCTGGATAAAACAGATTTGATGAGAGTAAGCCTACCTCCAAAAGATAGCAGCTTCTTTTTCCAAGATGCTAATTTAGCCTTCACCTTCTCAATGGCAGGTTTCCATGTTTTCTTTAATCTGGGATTGGCACCCAATGGCAGCCCAAGGTAGAAAATAGGGAACTGTTGTTTTTTGCAATTCAGTCGAGATGCACACTCTGCCACCACTGGCTCAGGAACTCCCACTCCACATACATAACTCTTATGGAAATTTATCTTGAGACCTGAAACCAGTTGAAAGCATCTCAAGATCCTTTTGATTAACAGCACCTCTTCCCCATCTGCTTCACAAAAAATTATCGTATCACCAGCGAATTGAAGGTGTGTTACAATTGTTGTTAATTCACCATGACCTATCACAGCCCCTATTATTAAGGCTCTTGACTTTGCCCTTTGCAACAACATATTCAACCCTTCAGCTACAATATTAAAGAGAAATGGAGACAGTGGCCTGAGACCTTTTTCTGGAATGAACTCAGGGGTTGGAGACCCATTAACAAGGACTGAAATTCTGGATGAGGTCAGGCACTCCTTAATCCATTTCCTCCATTTATCCCCAAAACCGAACCCATGCATCATGGAAAGCAAACACTCCCAATTGACCGAATCGTAGGCCTTTTCAAAGTCTAGTTTTAGGATCAATCCCTTTTTTCCACATCGCTTCCACCAGTCAATCACTTCATTTGCTATTAGTACCCCATCCAAAATATTCCTCCCACCAAGAAAGCTGATTGTGGCTCACCAATCACTCTAGGAACTACTTGCTTCAATCTATTGGTAAGAACTTTAGCGAGAATTTTATACAATGACCCAATTAGGCTGATTGGTCTATAATTAGAGATGTTGGCTGGACCATCAATCTTAGGAATGAAAGTGATAAAAGAGCTATTTACACCATCACTAATCTTCCCATTTTCATGAAACTCATTAAAGAATTGAAGGACATCAGCCTTGAGAACCTTCCAACACTTTTGGAAGCACACCAAATTAAACCCATCGGGTCCTGGAGCTTTATTACCATCACATCTCTTGACAGCAGACCAAACTTCCTCTTTAGTAAATCTGTCTTCAAGTTTTTCAGCAACCCAATAACTGCCAATAGAATTGAAATGGCCTATCAGTTTTGGCCTATACCTCCAAGCTTCTGAGAACACATGTTTGAAATGTCTAAAAACCTCATGCTTCACCTCCTGTGGTTCTTCAAACAGCACCCCATCCACTGATAACGAGCTGAACAGATTTCTATTCTGCCTACTAGAAGCCATATGTGAAAAAACCTCTTATTTTTATCCCTTTTCAAGCTCCAATCCATTCTGGATTTTTGGAGCCACATCTACTCATGTTTCTTATTCAGTTACCATACGTCTTTTTCAATCTCCCTTCTTCTGGCTACTTCTACTTCAGACAACTCCCGACATTTAGTTAACAAGTTAAGTTTGTGTAATTCCTCTTCTGTAACTTTAATAGAATGAGTTACATTACCAAATACCTCATTGTTGCTTTAAATTCAATCTGAGCTTCCTAAGCTACGATTCAATGACATACCCAGCCCAACCTGGAACACTTGATTCCAACCAAGACTTCTCCATAACTGACATGAACTGAAGATGCATAATCCATGCATTAATAAACTGAAATGGCTCTGGCTCCCAATCCCTAGCATCCTCCATCAATAAAAGCGGACTATGATCAGATACCCCTCTTGGAAGGCCCTAAAGCTTAAAATTAAATCTTTTCAACCACTGTGTTGAGAGTAAAATTTTGTCAATTCTACTCTACCTTCCTTAATCACTTGAATTACTCCATGTAAATTGCCTGCGTTGCATTGGTAAATTAGATAATTCTAATCCTTCAATGAAATCATTAAAAGCCCTCATTCCTCTGCCCCCCCGGTACAACCTTTTGTTTCACCCAACTTCCTTATCTCAATGAAATCCCCCCCCCCATGCACCACGGTCCCCTAAACTGAGTCTTTAAATTCACCAGTACATTCTATACATGATTTCTTCTTCCAACTTCATTAGGGGCATAAATATTAATCAAAACATAGTTAAAATCAGGTTGAAATGTACTTGATAAAAGGATAAAGTTCCTTGTGCTGCAACATTGTGAAAGTGAAAATACACTAGATTTCCATATGCACAAAAGACCCCCAGACAGACCTTTAGCATCAACCGACATGTATTCCATATCATTACCTGGCCATATTGATTTCACTATTTCAAGTGACATTCCTGATCTCTTTGTTTCTTGCAAAAACACAAAATCAATTCTTCTTTATTTGAGTATGGTTTTTATCCTCCTCATTTTTTCAAGTCTCCCAAGACCCCTAACATTCCACGCCAAGAGCTTCATTAAAACATTAGAAAACACCAAGGCCACCTGATAATGGTGTTCAGTGCCGAACACCATCATTCCCTTGTGCAACCTTCGTCGCATCATCCTCTTCGAGTTCAACAATTCTTCTCACGACTTCTTCATCATCTCCATTAAAATCAATTCCCAAATCTTTGCCCACTTTTACAGTTTTTCTGGCCTCCTCTACTATACTTATAACTCTAGATGAACTCTACTCAATCGAACTTGAATGAGACAGAACTGATGCTGGCACTCGGAACACAGGGGAATATGTGTCAAAATAGTCCAGACCTTTCTTTTGTCTGTAACCTTTAACAACAAGTCTTGCTTTATACTTGTCAATTGAACCATCTGCTTTCATTTTTCTCTTGAATATCCATTTATATCCAAGAGGTTTAGAACATGGTGGAAGATCCACCAATTCCCAAGTATGATTCTGCATAATGGATTCAATTTCATTATTAACAGCCTCTTTCCACAAAGGTGCTTCAGGACCTGTCATAGCTGCCTTAAAGCTTTGAGGTTCATTTTCTAACAAGTATGTCAGAAAATCTTGTCAAATCCACATCAAATCGTGTATTAGTGTTTTATGTTATGTAAAAATCATTAGGATATCGGTATAATAGCCCTAACTGTAGACCGTTTGAAATAGGACTTTTGAAACATTCAAACTACGTAAAAATCACTATTTCTCTATGTGAAATTATCCATTAAATATTTTGATAATATATCTTTTAAGAAATTTGATTCTGTACAACTTTTGTTCTTTGAATTTTGGTTAATTCGAATTATTTAAGCATAAAACAGTGTATTTTTATACTTATTCAATAAGTTATTTATGATTAAATTATACTAACTTTATTTTTTTTTTGCAGGATGGTGGGTTTTACTAATTTTTTTATGCAGGGCAGGGCTAACCCACCATATTTTTATTTTTATTTTGATTATTTTATAATCAATTTATATTTCGTTGTGTACGGACAAGTTTGAAAATATGACTTCATTTCATAACATTATATGTAAGTGCGATTAATAATTTTTTCACAATATTTATCTGAAAATAATAATTCTTTTTTTGATTTATTTTGATATGTGTTAGAATGCTCCATATAATGTTTGCTTATAGTTATGAGATATAAATAACTTAAATAAGTTTTGAAAAATTAATTATCCAAAAACTATGAAATGGATGCATTTATATTTGTATTTTATGATTATCAAGTATTTATTACAAGAGAGTTAATATATATCACTAAATTATTTCACTAAACTTTTCACTTCTTATGTAGTTTTTTTTTTTTTTTTTTTTTGATATTATATAAATACAGATAAAAAATAAAATAAATACAATAATAATATAACATTTCTATTTGTACATTGCTTTGTTGGAAGGATCCAGTTGGATCTTAAAAGAGACAAAAACTAGGGAAGCAAGTCATCATCATATCATATTTAGCAGTCTTACAACGTTGTCTCCCTCGCACAATGCTTCGGAGAAGAAAAGGTTCATTGGTTCCCAAACATAGACTATCAAACAAAAAATTAGGGAAAGTCATATAAAAGAAGAAAAGCATTTTGACCTTACATAAACCACTGGGCTGGCCCGGCCCTCTCTGAGTATTGGCGAGTAAGCCGGTCGCTTTTAGCCTTTAAATTTTGTTTGAGAAACAAGATTTTAAAATAATTTTAGAAAAATTTGATGAAAAGTTTGATGTGTCTTAAATACAGAGAGAACAAATAATAAATAGTTAAGTGTAATTACAGACGTGTCAAGATCGGATCAAATGCAATTCAAATGTAATGTAAGTTGTGGAACAATGATCCGAACTGTTCATTTTGTAGACCCAGCAGGAAAGATGAATTATACAAAAAAAATCAATTTCATTAAACGTTACTAAATATCACTAGACATATGAACAAATTAACTTGGGTCAATGGAGCCCCACAGTAAGGAACAACTCTAATCATGCGGCAATGGTTTGTATACTATTAAAAAATCAACTTGAGTAACTAATGTACACAACATTCACATTCACACCACACCACAATATGACCATTGCAGATAAAAAAGGAAAATCAGAGTAATATCTCTATTCACAAGAATCACAACCAATGAAGCGGCATAAAGATGAGGAACAAGAAATAGGTGATGAAGGCACCAGACAGATGAACTCCGAATCCAGCAACAGCATCCATTGCTGGCGGTGATGGAGCAGCAGAATCCATTGGTGGTGATGAAGTGATCTCACTATTCTGCACCACAATGGTAACACAACTATAAATCCCACAATCTGAAATTTTGTTACTGCAAATATTGAAAGAACACCCTCGCAAGACGTGCACACACCCAAAATAAAAATAAAAATCTTGTGTTTGTCATAAAAAAGCATCAAGGAAATGATTTCATGTTTCTGAAAAACCAAAAATTAAAAAAAAAAAAAAAAAGTTTAAAAAGGGGATGTAGTTTCTGCACAGGAAATCTGAATGTTTCCAAGCATCTACAGCGGCAACAACTTGCCGATCACTTTCACCCTCTTTAAGTGTTGGAGCCTCTTCATGGAGAAACCGGGCCAAATTAAGAGTTGTAAGATAGAACAGCATCTTCTGTTGCCATCTCTTAAACTCGGTACCGTTAAATTTTTCCATTTTTTCTCCATGATTGATTGGTACATGAACATGGTTCTGGATAGGGACCGATGTAGGTGTAACAATAGGAGTACCACTGCCAGATGCAGTTTCAGTTGTAGTAGCCATAATCTCTGATTACAAAAATCAGAAAAAATTAAAACACAAATTAATTTTCTAGTTACTAAAACCAGAAAATAAATTATAACAACAAAATAATTTTATTTTTCTTGTTACTAAAACTAGAAAAATAAAATATCACAAGAATTTTCTGTAATACCAAATAATATGCTGAATTGTTAATGACACCAGTATCGTACTACTAGTTGTTATCAAAGAAAAGAGACAGTATATTACTACTATCTGTCAAATAGCATAAATCACTATTTGTTTTTCCAACCAGAATATTAATTTGAAAATACAGAAAATTAAATACAATGAAGATACCCAAAAAGGACTCTGTCTTAAGATTGTTGACAATCTTCACTGTATTTAAAAAGATTAAATTCTGTTGTGTACAAAACAACAACAAGAATAAAAGAAATAGAGAAAATGAGAGAATTTGTTTGATTACAAAAATCAAACTCGAAATAAAAAAAATAAATAAAACCACAGATTTTATTTTGTTACAAAAAAGAAAAATAAAATCTGATTAAATAAACAAATAAAAACAGAATAAAATTAAACAACTTACTTGGTTAATTTATTTGAATAACTTTTCTGATCAAGTCTAGTGTTTAACACTGTGTCCTTAAGATAGATTCGCCCTTTCCACGGTGCTTTCAGAATTTGGACGTGTATCTCCCAGGATGAAATGATCTTACCACAAACAATAGCAGCACTACAAATTGTTTGCCTTACGAACACCCTAAGTGTTTACACTCTCTCTGACAAGAAAATAATGCAGCAAAATGAAGAGGAAGTTTGCAGAATTATGAAGGACGAAAATTAGAGTTACAAAATCCAAATGAGGGTGGTCCTATTTATAGATGTGAAGGTGACTCTTTGATTTGAATTGAACAGGTATCATACCTGTTGGGTTTTGAATTCAAACAGAGTTTTGAATTCAAACAGATTTGAATCAATTCAAACAGATAGTAAAACGGGAAGGGCCCTGTTTGGGTGTACTTTTGAATTGAACAGGTATGAAACCTGTTATATTCAAATTTAAACAGATTTGAATCTGTTTATTCAAACAGATAGAAACGGGAAGGGCTCTGTTTGGATGAGCAATAAATCCAAAACAGTTTAATTCTGTTTGAAAACGGGAAGGGCCCTGTTTGGATGAACAATAAATCCAAACCAGTTTAATTTGAATTCTGGATTTTATTTTAATAAAAAATAAAATAAAATTCAAATGTTTCCAAGCCCAGGCCCAGCCCAGCCGGACGGACGGCGGCGGCGGCGCGCTCATGTGTGGTGATTTTTGGGTCCAATGGGTCTAGCCCATTTTGCCCATAACCTCTCCCTCTAAAACACTTGGGTACCCCTTGGGGCACACCCCAAGTATCTCACCCTAAGCCTTATAAACCCTTTCAAAACTTCTCACCAAATCAATGTGGGACAAGCCAATTTACCACCTTAAGGAATTTCCACCAAAACTCCATTTCCATGGAGCACACTTTGGCTTCAATTTCCCATTCACTTGGTAATGGTTTTGAGCAACCAAATATACCACGTGAATCACAACGCGGCATAGAACGCGTTACCACTTTGACCCGAGTAAATCGACACTCGGGGCCCACCTAAAAAATAGACCGAACTTAGGAAAAAATTCTGGTTTTATCTAGAATTTTATAACCATTTCCAACAGTTTGAACTGGAACATTCATGCAAGGTACACTTGCAGGCCACATTTACCAGTTCAGAGACTATAATTTGCTCCTCGCAAACTCACACTGAATAATTTCTATCCCCACTACATAACTGTATGACTATATTAATGGAAGCCATGGATTTTGTAGCAACTTTGATTCTTCCACACCTAAAGGAGATTTGGTTAGTGGTTTCATCATCAATCTTAAGTATCTCCCCCCAAATTTTACCAATTTTTGTAAACGTATCAGTACTCTAGAGATTAAGAGGCACTCCGTAACAACAAAGCCATACTCCCCTTTCTTGTTCCACATAGCCAGCCTTACTCCATTCTGATATAGATTCACACCACTCCTGCAGGCATTCTTTGAGTAACATTTGTGACTCCTTTAAGTGCGCCAGCGAGCTAAAGGAAACTACAGCCATCATTTCCCCCCTTTCCTTACTATGGCTTCTTTCGACCCTTTCTCAAGAACTGCTCTCTGAAATTCTAAGAATGCATAATAACTCTTCAGCCTCACAGTGAGGCAGTCATAAAACCACCCATTCCCCCCCCTTTATGAACAACAATTGTGTGGTCCTAATATTCCTTGCATGATCCATTATGCACAACTTCAGCATAAGACTTGTACCCTACATTCCTTGGTCTTGGCTTCCTCGAATACGTCATGATGCTTCCGACTTCTTTTCTTCTCCTGCCTCCATTAGTATTTGCTTGGACTATACTTCAAATTCTTCCTGTTGGATCTTTCCCGAACTCTGCTTCGTTGACCTTCAAAGCCTTATCATCACACCACAATCCATTTGCCTTTTGGATTGCCATAGTCGCTGCAACATGCCATTCGTATCTAACAAAGCCAACTCTTGTCCTTGTTGTCTTCCTAATCTTATTTGGGATAAACACATCACTGACAACCCCAAACTTTCCAAACAAGGAATGGAGTTCCTTTGGACTCATGGTCCATGGAATGTTATTAACGAAAACTGTGTAGAAAGTAGTGTTCCTTCTAACACTCTCGTCGCTCCTCTGTTTCTGTTTTCCTCACCCATACAACACCGGTTATCACTTCTTCTGTAATTCTTCTTCTCTCTCACGAAATGGATTGGAAGACAACTTTTTTGTTCCAAAGCAACCAAATGACAGCTTTGAACTTGATGGAATCCTTCTCCAAATAAATGAATCTAGTGAAACCAGTGATGCGCAGCAAGTAGATCTCATCACCTTTGCGGAAGATGACACAATCGGCCTCGCAGACCTTCAAGTGGCACCAGCTTACAAGACTTTATTCTTAATAACTTTGACCATCATAACATTATTATTATTATTATTATTATTATTATTATTATTATTATTATTATTATTATTATTATTAATTGATCAATTTTCGAGTGCACTTGGGTTCAACGACGCAAAAGCTAGCAACTCCTGGTCACTTTCAAACAAGGCCATGTCTTCCTTCAACAAAGTCATCCACACTTCTATTCTATCACTATCTCTTGTGTCCAGCAATCCAATTCAATTGGGTTACCAAATAAAATAGCAGCCGTATATGTTGGGTTCCCCCACCCGAAATCAAGTTCGTATAGACCAAACCTACACCAGCTGCTATGGCTATACACCTTCACAACATCTCCTTTCAGTCTCAGCAGCTTTGTCTTTTCAGCGGTGAAATTGTTATCAGTGGATTGTTGAACCCCTTTCCTTAATTGACAAACCAAGCCTGGCAAGTCTGTTTCCACACAACCATCTGTAGACACCCCATTTTTGACCGACCTTAAGACTCAGACATCATCGATTGAGCTCTCAGTGATGGTGCATGTTGTGCCCGTTTTGAGGTTTCGGAGTTTCGGCTGAGAGCCTTACCCCCGGACCTCGGGACCCTTTTGTGCTTTCTCTCGGTTTGCGCATCAGGTCTTGTTTTCTCTCCCAAAGGGAGGGAGAGGTCTCATAGACCATCTCTCAGTGGCCGTAGGCTACTTTTCGTGGTCGTAGATCACTATTCCCGTTTGGAGACCAGTTTATGATTTTTGGAGTCGTCGGCCGTGTGGCTCAGTTCGGGACCGCTTAACTATCTCCGTTTGCTCTAGTTTTTGGCACACACCTTGTTTCCTCTCTTTAGAGGGACACTGTGGCCCGGGAGACCACCTTTGTGGTCACACGCCACCTTTGATGCTTAACAGTCAATTTTCGGGGCACCCGGCTGCGCGTTTTGGGCCCCGAACCCTCGTTTTGTATCCGTCTTGGTTCATTTTTGGCATAGACCCTAGTTTCATTGTTAGGAAGGTGGTACAAGGGTGGGAGACCACCTTTTCTTCTTGGAGACCACCTTTCCTCGGTCGGCCAGTTTTTCTTGACAGGTGAGTGGTCTCCTTCACTTTTGAGCCACATTTTCTGGTCTCCTATACCACCACTGAGTTGCTTTCACCTGGGAGACCACCAATCAGGGCTGCCAACCAGCTTTTTATGATTGACCCTTTTGAACCAGGTCAGCCGACCAGGGCAAGGGGTCGGCCGACCACCTGAACTGGTCGGCCAGCTTTCTCCTCTTTTGTCTCACTGAGTGTTAGCTAGCTGTGCCAGCTGGAAGCCTCAGAATTGATCCTCCATACATATGGAGGATCTTTAAGCTTGGTTTTAAGCTTCTTGAGGAAGCTTTAGCCCCTCTCCTCTATAAAGAAAGAGGTCCTCTTCCATTGCAAAGGTTCAAAAGTTGCTGGAGCATACATACACATATCTCCTTCTATATCTCTCTCTTTTAGGTTCAATAAAGCCTTGTTCTTGGCCCTTCACACTCCATCTAACAACCACACACTTCCACCATTGCTTGGAGGTCCTTGGAACTTGTTTTCAGAGCTTGAGGAGCTGGTTTCTTGGTCCAGAGCTTGCTGTCTTGCTGTGCTACAAGGGTAACACACTAGTTCCCTCTTTTGGTCATTATTTTGTTTCGTATCTTAGCTCTATTTGCAAGCATATTTGGGCTTTGTCATAAACTAAAAAAAGTCTTATTTTGAGCTCCTCTTGAAATTTGTTTAAGGTCATTTTTCTGTTGGGGGTCATCTACCCCCTTGCTTGCTTGTTTTCACCTTGTTTTGAGCCATGCATCTAGGCCTTTGAAGTGAGCTTCATTTGGCCTTCTAGCCACTGAAATCCAGTGGATTTTCATTGGCTAGCATACTATTTTGAGCCCTAAAGTCAGAGAGGGGTGACCCTCTCACCCCTTGTCTTGTTTATTAGTATTGTTGGCCTAACAAAGGGGCCTATATTTACACATTTATTGAGCATGTTTCAGGCAATTTTTGATGAGTTTTAGGACTTGCATGAACTCTGTCCAAAGTTTTTTTTGCCATATTAGGTGTCCCTCTTGCATGTGTAGAGTAACCCTCTTCATAGCCTTTCAAAAGAGCCTTTACTTTCCTAGCCTCATTTCAGGCCCTTTTCAGTGAGTTTTAGGGCCTTCATAACCTCTTTCCAAAGGTGGTTTTGCCATTTTTGATGTCTATCTTGCATGTGTAAAGTAACCCCTTGCATAGCCTTTCAAAGGAGCACATCATTCTAGCATGTGTTGACTGAGTTCCAGTGGGTTTTAGGTCATATTTTGGCATGCC
>NW_021026368.1:238188-251904 GCF_004153795.1 Camellia sinensis | reverse complement strand
GTAGGCATTGATCCCCATGAACACCTTCTGTGGGTTGTGGAGGCTTTGAAAGCGGAAGGGCTAAACAAACAGCAAGTGCTCGCAGTTGTTACAAAGATTGTGGAGGATACTTTCGTCACTCAGAATGAAAGCAGTTCGAAGCAAGAGGAAAACCGGGAGAAGGGTCATCGTACCAAAAATGATCTTTTGAGCTCCAATCCTGCACTCGGAAGAGATCGGTAAACCAGGCCAGCACCTACCAATCCCTTTGCTAGTGCATCCAGCAAAAATCCAGAAACTTTGAAGTACCAACCCCGAGGTCAGAGGGTCTTCTATGTCCTCTATATGCCTTTGTCCAAAGCTCTCCAAATCCTTGTCGGACAAGGCCATCTCAAACCCCTTGAGCCTCGGCCTCTCCCGAATCCTCTTCCGGCTACGCATGATGCTGCCCAATACTGTGCCTTCCATCAACAAACCGGTCATGGCACTGACAATTACTTTCGTCTTTGCCATGAAGTGCAAGATTTGATTGACAACGGGGTCATTGCCGCGCGAAGCTCAGCAAAGTCTATCGGCACTGAATCGGTGAACTTGGGAGATAATGTGACCATGCGATCGGGGGATAAACCAGCTGCGGGTGGCGCTCGATTTTCTCCAGACGTGGGAATGGCACGCACTGTTTTGAGCAATATGCAAATACTAGTTTTTGTACTTTCTGACATGGGTATTGGGTCAGTTTTGTTGTTTTGTATATAGTCAGTCTTTTTGTACTGAGTCAGTCGGGTCTGTCTTGTTGTATCGAGTCAGTCCTGTTGCATTGGAGTTGGGTGATTCCGGGGGTGTTACCTCAGACATCACTATCTTGTTTTGTGTTTGTCTTTTTGTTTTCTTTTGAGTCTGTTTCTGCCTTGGAGCCAGTTATGCCAATAGATCTGAATGAAACAACAGTGATTTTCACACTCTTGTGTTTGCTTCTGCCTTGCGCCAGTTGTGCCAGAAGTTTGAATGAAATGGCAGTGCATTTCACCTACTCTTTTGCGCCTTTAAGTCATTGTATTAACCTAAGTTTTTCAAAACTTTTCGAACAATGTGTTGAAAACAAAAAGAAAGAAATTCCTCAGGATTTGCAAAAATTTGATCAAGTGAGAGAAAGGGAGGCATGCTAATCCCTTAATGAATGAGATCATGTTTGTTAATGTGAGTAATGAGAAGGATCCTGGCTTGATCCAGATTGGTTCTACATTGTCTTCGACGCGAGCGATTAGTCGCTTTCTTAAAAGATTTCAAAAAAAAATGTTTTGCGTGGTTCTACGAAGACCTGTGTGGAATCACTCTTGAGATTGTGCAGCTTAGGATCGATCTCAGCCTCGAGACTCAACCCCTTTGCTTCCAAACCTTGAACCTTAATTTAGAATGTTCAAACGGTCAACCACATTGTAAGGCCCGTGTGGTCGGATCAGAAGCAGCCCATGAACTAGGGGTGAGAATATCAGATGTGATCAAAGGAAGCTTGCGATGCTAGATCAAAAGCAGCCCTTGAACTAGGGGCAAAAATGTCAGATGCGCTCGAAGAGCCGAAGATGGATCATTCTACAAATCAATGAAGACTGGCAAGAATGCCAAGTCCCAGAAGGGAGGAAAGAAGAAAGTTTGTGCTGAAGGACAACTGAGTTCCTATCCACAACACTAGGGGCAAATTCAGCCCCCATTGGATGGACTCATACATCATCAGTGAACATCAGCCATTCGCCTGGATTTAGATGACCTCAGGATCTCAAAACCATTTGACATGGACAAAGCTACACTTTTACCCTTGAGAGGCTCGCTAGGCCAAAAACCCGGAAGGGCGACCCAGGCAAAAGTTAGAGCAAGAAAAGGAAGAAAAAAAGCAAAAAAAAAAAAAAAGAAAATGAAAAGAAAAGATGAAAAAGAAAAAAGAAGAAAATAAATGAAAAGAATTGAAAAGAAAAGAAGAACAAAGCTCGCAAGGTTGAAAACCCAGAAAGGGCGGCCTTGGCAAAAGTTAGAGTGCAAAAGGAAAGGTTAATACCCGAGTGTACCTTAACCACCCGAACTACGTAAGGCTTGATTCTCATCTTTGGGATATGTATGCAACTTCATTCTGAAGTCCAGCCGTAAAACACTTCAAATTCGATTATATCCATGTAATGGTTCTGGTCATCGTTATCTTCTCTGTATCCGAGAGTTCGATTGTGATCATCACTATGAGAACTGGTTACAGTGCACTATGGTGCTATTCAAACAAGGGGCAACTTTCCATTATCATGCAGTGCCGTTCACACAAGGGTCAATTCTCCTTCGGATCTGAGGTTGTGCATCCCGAGAGTAGGTTCCGTGCTCGTTGAGCAGTGGCCGTTTGCAAAAACAGTTTTGAGAATTTTTACTAAGGTTGACTAATTCTCTCGAAAATTATTCCACTTTTCCAAAACTGGACCATACCTTGGACCCAAAATGGAAAATTTTCAGTGCTCATAACCTAACTTGCATGATTTTAAAATCAGAAAATCGAACAAACATGTTAATCTAACTCTTATGTTGGTCAAAATTGTTTTAGTAGAACGTCAAAAACAAAAAATGGTCGAAATAATGAACTAGGGGCACAGTTAAGTCAGGTGTTCTGTCTTTTCCCCATTGTCAACATACTTGCCAGAAAGGGCACTCTACTTGCCAGAAAAGGGCACAACTGAAGCTAACAAACAAAGGGCCGAAAGCTCTCTCATCCTCCAAGCAGCGAGGTATTAAGCCAAGTGCGAAGCACGAATTGGAATGGATCAAGAAATTCCACTCCCTTATCTGGACACGATCTGATCACGTCTAAACTCCCCAGCAGAGCATCGTCAACCGATGTCAGCTGCAGATTTGCTACACACCCAATTGTAGCGCAACCCCTCTGTGGGAGAAATTCACTGTTGTGAACAAGAACAAGAATATGGTAGAATACCAGTGGCAAGAGCCCATAACTTCCTGCTTATCCATCAACCACCCAGGGGAGGGATAAAAAATGAGAGATTGAAGAATAAAGAGATGTGCGCTAAGAGAAAAAGTGAGGAAAATGGCTTTTTCAGAAAAACAGAGCTTGAGGGTCGAGTGATGTGAGAATCACAAGTACGAAAGGATGGGAAATAATACTCGGAGAAACTGGCTCCTCGTGCACCGAGAGGTCTCTTGCCTTTATAACACAGCGTGTTGTGTTTGTGTGTTTTTGTTTGTTTCGATTCTTGCTTTGAGTCGTTTGAGTGTCAATAGATGTGTTTAGGTTGTTTTACCTTATTTTTCCTTTGTTGAGTTGTGTTTAGGTTGTTCTACCTTTTGTTTTCTGTTGTTGAGTCATTTTCGTTGTGGTTAGTTGTAGGCTCAATACCCAGTTGAGAACCCTTTTCTCATCTCACTTTCAAAAATCGTTTTGTGCTCAGAGTGCTGTGTCGTTCTCCACATTTGTGCAAAACAGAATTTGTTCTTTCATAAAACCGCAAGGTTCAACCCAGGTCATATGAAAATAGTAAAAACCAAGACCCATCTAAAGCTATGAAAGTTCCGGGCTACAAAGCAAAAGAAAAGAGGGAAAATTTGGAGCGTCTGAGCTTGTTTCAACTTCTGCAAGTACTGTCATTACATCCCATATGTTCGGAATGAGCTGTGTACCGAATAAACCGAGTACTGTGTTATAAGCTGTGTGTTCGGAGTGAGCAGTGTGCTGTTCCGAGCCGTGTGTTCAAAATGACCAGAATACTGTGTTATGAGCTGTATGTTCAAAAGAAACAGAGTACAGTGTTGCGGGCTGTGTGTTCAGAATGAGCAGTGTGCTGTATGAACTGTGTGTTCAGAGTGAACAGAATAGGGTGTTGATTGTTTCAAAGCCAGAATGGCAATCAGATGTGCTCTTCTTGAGTACCATTCCCTGCCGGAGGCATCTTGGCTGTGTTTGCAATGAGTTCCTAGGGAAAGTTATGAATGTGATCAGGATGAAAAGCAACATTTGTGGTTTCTACATGCAGGTGTTGCTCTTTGTCAGCATTTCAGAACCTTTATACTGTGAGTTGAAGGTAAGTATTCGAAGAATACAAGAAGAGATCCCTATCAGAGTAAAGCGATTTACCGCCATTCACTCCATGAGGTGCTTTCTAAAGTGCCGCTTTATCTGTTTATTGCATTCCCTAAACATCATGCTCTACATTGCTTGTAACATGTACTGTATCTTCGCACTTATCGTGTTTATTTGCATCTTGTGTTATCTTGTATCATTTATCCTTTTACGCCGAGCTGCATTTAGGATCGTTGTCCTTCGGGACTTTCTTAGGTTGCGCCGAGCACATACCTGATAGTTTGTTGGACTTTCTCTCACGATTTCAGCGTGGTTTGAGTGTCCCGTTCCTCACATGATTTCAGCGTGTTTGGAATTTATATCAGGTTGCGTCGAGCGCGTTCCTGATTGGTTGTTTTTAGACATCTTCTTCCGATTTCAGCGGGGTTAGAGTGCTCATTTCCTTATACGTTTTCAGCGTGTTTGGAGTTTATCTCAGGTTGTGTCGAGCGCGTTCCTGATTAGTTATTTTCGCACTTCTTTCCACGATTCCAGCGTGGTTAAAGTGTCCCATTCCTCACATGATTTCAGCGTGTTTGGAATTTATCTTAGGTGGCATCGAGCGTGCTCCTGATTGGTTGTTTTTGGACCACTTCTAACGATTTCAGCATGGTTAGAGTGCTCATTTCCTTACACGATTTCAGTGTGTTTGGAATTTATCTCAGGTTGCGTGGAACGCACTCCTAGCGGTTTGTCTTAGAGCCTCTTCTCACGATTTCAGCGTGGTTAGAGTGTCCTCTTCCTCACACGATTTCAGCGTGTTTGGAATTTATCTCCGGTTACGTGGAACGCGCTCCTGATTGGTTTTCTTTGTTCTTCCTCCTCTCACGATTCCAGCGTGGTTGGAGTGCATTACCCCATTTGCATCTATTGCTCTATCTCTTACATCCATTGCATCATATCTGTTTTATTCCGGTCTAGGAGACCTTAAATCCTCTAAAGGTGCAATTCCTTTGGTGTTTTTCATGCCCGAACGACTTCTGGTGGTCTGGTATAGCCACTTGCCCGTGTTAGCGGTGAGTTCCTAGGAGATCAACTGAGACGGTGGAAACTAGAGTTCGAATGGCTTATGCCTAGAGCGCAAAAGTTCGGGATTTTCGAGACTAAAGTCTGGTTTAAATACCCAGGGGTATATCCTCGGCTTGAAATTTGTATGGCAGCCCCATAGATTGAAATAGCATGTGTATGCGCCTCAATTCTAGATACTGAATCAACTTAGTCTGTCACCCTGTTGGAGAATAGGGAAAGCTGCGACCATAGTCAGGGAGAAAAGTAGTACCTCTGGTTCAACCAAGAAGAAGCGAAAGATCCCCAACAACATGAGGTAAGTCATTGCCAATTGCCCTTGTAAGGTACCTTCACCTCTTAGCTATTACATTGCATTTTAGCCACTACATTACAGTGCATTGCATAAATCCTCAATTATCAAACTGGCTTCGTGAAAACGTGTAAGTCCAATTATCAAACCGACTTCGCGAAAGCGTGTAAGTCCAATTATCAAACCGGCTTCGCGTAGCATATGGGTCCAATTATCAAACCGGCTTCGTGTAGCGTATAAGTCCAATTTTTAAACCGACTTCGCGTAGCGTATAAGTCCAATTATCAAAATCTTTCTGCATATCATTTTGCATTTTTGCCCCTGCCTGCGGGCACATCTCTTTGTTTATCTTGCCTGTTTGTCTAAGTCTTCGACCTTGTCAAAAATGGGTCGTCTCTGGGCTTTGACATTCACTCCCGTCACTTATGACTTACGAGTTCGGTCAAAGAGGGGCAACTATAGACACTCCATTTTTGACCGACCTTAAGACTCAGACATCATCGATTGAGCGCTCGGTGATGGTGCATGTTGTGCTCGTTCTGAGGTTTCGGAGTTTCGGCTGAGAGCCTTACCCTCGGACCTCGGGACCCTTTTGTGCTTTGCCTCGATTTGCGAACCAGGTCTTGTTTTCTCTCCCGAAGGGAGGGAGAGGTCTCGTAGACCATCTCTCCATGGCCATAGGCTACTTTTCATGGTTGTAGACCACTGTTCCCGTTTGGAGACCAGTTTTTGGTTTTCGGAGCCGTCGGCTGTGTGCTTCAGTTCGGGACTGCTTAATTACCTCCGTTTGCTCCGGTTTTTGGCATGCACCTTGTTTCCTCTCTTTAGAGGGACAATGTGGCCCGGGAGACCACCTTTGTGGTCGCACGCCACCTTTGATGCTTAACAGTCAGTTTTTGGGGCACCCGGCTGCTCGTTTTGGCCCCCGAACCCTCGTTTTGCATCCGTCTTGGTTCATTTTTGGCATAGACCCTAGTTTCATTGTTAGGAAGGTGGTACAAGGGTGGGAGACCACCTTTTCTTCTTGGAGACCACCTTTTCCCGGTCGGCCAATTTTTCTTGACAGGTGAGTGGTCTCCCTCACTTTTGACCCATATTTTCTGGTCTCCCATACCACCACTGAGTTGCTTTCACTTGGGAGACCACCAATCAGGGCTGCTGACCAGCTTTTGATGATTGACCCTTTTGAACCTGCTCGG
Source organism: Camellia sinensis (assembly GCF_004153795.1). Classification (NCBI taxonomy): domain Eukaryota; kingdom Viridiplantae; phylum Streptophyta; class Magnoliopsida; order Ericales; family Theaceae; genus Camellia; species Camellia sinensis. Next base: position 245,306 of record NW_021026368.1, on the reverse strand, counting down.
TCGACCAAGGCAAGGGGTCGGCCGACCACCTGAACTGGTCGGCCAGCTTTCTCATTTTTTGTCTCACTGAGTGTTAGCTAGCTGTGCCGGCTAGAAGCCTTAGAATTGATCCTCCATACACATGTATGGAGGATCTTTAAGCTTGGTTTTAAGCTTCTTGAGGAAGTTTTAGCCCCTCTCCTCTATAAAGGAAGAGGTCCTCTTCCATTGCAAAGGTTCAAAAGTTGCTGGAGCATACATACACATATCTCCTTCTATATCTCTCTCTTTTAGGTTCAATAGAGCCTTGTTCTCGGCCCTTCACACACCATCTCACAACCACACACTTCCACCATTGCTTGGAGGTCCTTGGAGCTTGTTTTCAGCGCTTGAGGAGCTGGTTTCTTGGTCCAAAGCTTGCTGTCTTGCTGTGCTACAAGGGTAACACACCAGTTCCCTCTTTTGGTCATTATTTTGTTTCATATCTTAGCTCTATTTGCAAGCATATTTGGGCTTTGTCATAAACTGAAAAAAGTCTTATTTTGAGCTCCTCTTGAAATTTTTTTAAGGTCATTTTTCTGTTGGGGGTCATCTACCCCCTTGCTTGCTTGTTTTCACCTTGTTTTGAGCCATGCATCTGGGCCTTTAAAGTGAGCTTCATTTGGCCTTCTAGCCACTGAAATCCAGCAGATTTTCAGTGGCTAGCATACTATTTTGAGCTCCAAAATCAGAGAGGGGAGACCCTCTCACCCCTTGTCTTGTTTACTAGCATTGTTGGCCTAACAAAGGGGCCTATATTTACACACTTCTTGAGCATGTTTCGGGCCATTTTTGATGAGTTTTAGGATCTGCATGAACTCTGCCCGGAGTTGCCATATTAGGTGTCCCTCATGCATGTGTAGAGTAACCCTCTTCATAGCCTTTCAAATGAGCCTTTACTTGCATGCTTCCTAGCCTCATTTTAGGCCCTTTTCAGTGAGTTTTAGGGCCTTCATAACCTCTTTCCAGAGGTGGTTTTGTCATGTGGGGTGTCCATCTTGCATATGTAGAATAACCCTCTTTTTGGCCTTTCAAAGGAATATATCATTCTTGCATGCATTGACCATGTTTCCATGAGTTTTTGGGCATTATTTGGTATGACATAATTCTGACTTTTGCTGGTTTGGTGACCTCTTAATTGCCTCACATACTTGTAGTGCAAATCCTCTTTACTAGCTTACATTGCATGCTATGTTGACCCTTGATTCTAGCACTTTTTGGCCATGCCTTAAACTGATTTTGTGCATATTTTGGACTTCCTTAGCTCTGTTTTTGGGTCTCATGGTCGAATGATGCTTGTTTTGCATGCTTGTATTACAATATCCATGCTTAGCTTTGAGTTTCGAGGTCTATTACATGCACATACTGAGGTGTTTTCATGTTTTAGGGCCATTGCACATCATATTTCAGAGCTTTACATGTATTCCATATCCCCATGATTTTCACTCTTTAAATGTGTTTGAGAGTTATGCTTGAATGCCTCATTTACCGGCCATTGTGTGAGCTTCATTTGAATGCATTCTGAGCCATCGTTTTAGACCAATTTCCCACTATCTTGGACCTGCCTAGGGTCTATTTGGGGTTGGTTTTGCCATTTGTGCATTGCTTTGTGTACCTCTAGTGTAACGCACTTCACTAGTTTCGGTATTCGGGCCATCTAGCATGCATCGGGTGAAGTGTTTGCATGATTCGGGACCATTGTGCATCATATTTCAGAGCTGGATCATGCACCATTCTATGCCATATTTCATCCTTCACCATGCTTTGTTAGAGTTGCATGTTGTGCCTTAGGATCGGTTCTTTGCATTCGTGCATGTTTGCATGTATTTCGGTTGTCTCATTTTCATCATATGGCCACTGATTTGAGTGTGGCTGAGGTCCACTTACATTGGTTTACATCCATCTTGCATTGTGTATGCCACTTAGTTCATGTTGTTGCATGTTTGGCCATTGCATTGTGTATGCCTTGATCATCTCATTGACAGTCTTCATCTGTGCATGATAGTCTTCGTATGTGCATTGTGTATGCCATATGGTTCGTATGCATTGAGTATGCCATCCTTAGTTCATAGCATTGTGTATGCTAGTTGCATGTTTGCATATCATCCCTCACATGCCAGTATGATTAGGTTGCATTGCATTTAGGGTTGCATGTTAGTCACATTGTGTATGCTATCTTGTTGCATTAGGTTTGGAGTAGGGTTAGTCCAAACACGGGAAACGAGGGACGTTTCGTACTCAAAGTGACAAAACGTGCCTCGATTCTCGGTCGCCGACGCTCCGGATTACCCATGATGGAGTTTAGGCCTTGTTGTGTTTTCATATGCATTCATTCCACATTGAGTCGTGCAATTCGACTCCTCGGCCGTCATGCATCGAGATGCTTGATTGATGGCACGAGGATCGAGGTCTACACCCCCTAGAGCTTATGCAATGACAGTGAGAGTGGTCGTGCACACATACGTTGAAAATACTTTGCTATGCCCCTTTCTTGCTCTCTGTTGCAGCAAACCGGAAACCAGCAGCCAAAACTGGTCAACAACCTTCTGAAGTTTTGTACAACATTCTGGGATCAATTGCAAACAGAGGCGAAACGGGACATCGCGATGAATTTCTCGACGAGGCGGCTCGAGCATGCATGCATCTTTCATCATTCGGAATAGAGCTGAGGCGGTCCATTTAGCTTGCATGCTAATTTATTTGCTTTCCTAGTTAATTTGTTGATTAATTAGGGTTTTGTAATATTTAATTAGCTAGAGCAGTTAATTATTTATTCAGACTGTATTATTTATTCGGACCCTCTCGGAGAGGGCACAATTGTAATAAGTGTGCGTGTGTGTGATGTATGTCTTCCAACCCCACATCTTTCTCCCTTTTATTTACCATCTTATGATGGTTAGATTAGGGCATGTTTCAATTAGCATACTTATGCTTGCATGTTTGCATCATTCATCTGTATTGCATGCACCAGGCTCGGTGCATCATACTAACTGCATTGTATTCCAATTCCAAGTTGAACACGTGTTAGCTGTAGCATCTCATATGCCATTCTTAGGATAGCCGAGCCTATTTCTAGTTACATTTTGCATGTGTTGCATTAGCCATCTTAACATGAACTAGGATCATGCATTGATTACCTACTAGTTTTTGTTTTGGCTCGGAGTACTCGGTAAATGTTTATGCTTTAGCATCTTTGCATGCGTGTGAGTGACTGCCATGATAGCATGTTTACCATGAGGCTAACTGCTTATGTGATATACCTGCCTGAATGCCTGTGGGTGAAGGTTGGATTGTCTAAATTGAAATAATGCATTGACTGTGAGTTTTAAGCCCACTTGAGAGTGACAAATCATCGTGTTTTCTAAGCCCACCTGCGGGTGGCAAATTCGCATTTTAGCTACTTGCGAGTAGCAAACCGTTTCAAAAGCAAACATGAGGTGTTTTGTTCCAATTCAGGCGATCTAATCTATACTTGTATGCTGTGTGCATCACGTAGTAAATATTGGCTAATAACCGGAATAAGAGCACATAATATTTTCAAAACTCGATATCATGGTTAGTAGAGGCTGATCTTTGATCGGGCGAGCGGGGGTGCTCACGAAGTGACTTTCCCCAATCGTACCCAAGTTCTCGAGCCGAAGCAACTTTGGTGATGACGGACACGTGGCCTTAGGCAAACGAGTCAGGGTTTCCTAAATTTCCCAAAATAAAATATTTAAGTGGCGACTCTGTATCTGGCAAAGTAGTCCATGTTTGGCACTGCTTTCAAAAAAAAATTTGTTTTCAAAAATGATTTGCCGGATTTGGACTCTTTGATGATTCATCGGTCTTGCATTGCACTCCGCGAGATTAGATACAAGACCGTGACATTGAGTCCTGAACTGTAGTAAGCCCAAATGAACAAAACGGGATTTTCCTCCCGGGACGTTCGGGACGTCTACACCATCTTCGATCATTGCCCACAACAATCCAATTTTATTTCCAAAAGAATATTTTGGTAAGGGTTGCTCAAGCCTTGTGCGTATGTTGACAGCCCTGTCAACGCATATGCCTTTGGACTTGAAACATGAGTTTCGTGAGTTTCAAGTCCAAGGGCATATGATCGGGAGGCAGTCACTGCGTATTTCAAGAGGGCCGTAGTGATAGCCTTAATGCGGGTAGGTTGCTGTTCACCCGTTCTGGTCGCTTTGGGCTTGAGGGTAGCAACTTTTGACGCGTCGATCACAAACCTTTTTGTGACAATCTTCTCGGTCATCTGCATGAACGTCATTGACAACACCGGGCAGTCCGCTCTCGGTGGGAAGCGAGATGAGGCAGTAATGAAATCTGGGACAATAGTCTCAGACGACCTGAGGGCGATGTCGGACCAGGCCTTAACGAAGGTGGCATACGCGGCTCCATCGGCGATCTGTTTGGCCACTATTTTTCATAATTAATTTATTTTAATTTTTCTTTGGATATTCTTACATATTTATATATATTTTAATTCTAAAAATTGCAGAAAATTAAAAAAGTAAGTTTGAAAATTACAGAAAAAATTAAGAAAAATTTGAAAAATTATTTTTCTATTTTATTAATTACCTTGCATAATTTATTAATTCCTTTTGTTTTAGCATTTATTTTTGTGCTATTAAATTATAAAATTAATTTGTTAATTGTTTAACATATATTTTGAGTCCAAAATTTTCATGACTATGCTCTTTTCCTTAGTAGGAATTGTAGTTTGACCTCCATCCTATGGTCATTTATTTATTGTTAATGTATGTTTGGATGGATAGAGGTAATGTTGGTAATTTTTGTGCACATGCTTGTTTATTTATTGTGTTGTTAGAGGTAGACCCCAGAAATGAATTGGTGAAGTGGCGTCCCCATTTTTTTTTATTTGTTTATTAGAATCAATGTATTAGGATTCTTTTGGGTTATAATTATTTATTTAGTTTTGGATGTATTTTTCCATAGTCATGTAAGGGGATGTGTTTCACTGTCACCAATATAATTCAAGGTTACTATCCCCATCTTAGTCATGTTCATGTGCATTTGCACGTTTTGTTTTGTTAAGCTTGCATTTGTAGTTTCCGTCTTATTTTGTGCTTATGTGATTTGGCTTGCGTATTGTTTGTGTGTTCCGTCTCTTGCTCGGTGTGTAGCTGAGGTCTTGTTAAGCCTAGGTCGCACCTTTGAACCTCTTACACGTAGTACTATCTTGGAACCACCTTGTTTGACCTCCACCTCCACCTCCACCCTGACATATTGGCCGAGATGTCATCATCTAGGCTGAGGTGTACTCCACCGAGGCCGAGATGTGAATCATCTAAGCCGAGATGTTACCATCTAGACATGCTTGATCCTTGCACCTAGTGGTCTTGTTCTGGACCGGTATAACCTAGACCTAGATGTGGCACATCTAGGCCGAGATGTGGCACATTTGGACCATGCGTTATCCATCCCGGCCGAGATCTTTGGGGCCCCTCTTCCCGAAGCTTTGTCCTTAGCCGAGATCATTACTTGCCAGAGTGCCTATGCCATCCTGCTTGTTGAACACACTTTGTCATAGTCTTGTCTTTTCACTCAGTCACCTTTTTCAGAAGAGCCAACCAGCCGGTGCCACGTGTCCCTACAGTGGGTTAAGTCAGTGAGCTGTTGAGAAACACATCATTTTTGTATCATATCCTTGTCTTTTTAGAGAGAGAGGCTCTAGGAAGAAGGAGGAGTTCTTAGAAAGGGAATAGATTTCCAAGCTTGATATGCACACCTTGAGCCGTTAGATTTGTGTCTTGAGGTTAGAATCTTGATCTACTCTTGTTGTTCTTATTGTTCATCTAGCTACATTGCATGATCAAGCACGATTTGTAAGCCATGCATTGATTTAAAGTTTGCTTTTAGAAAGAGAAAGTGATATTCATGTGTTCTTGAATAAAAGCCTTGTTTGATCTGAAAGCTTGCATCAAGATTCATGTTTTTGTGTTTGTTTTCATAAAATCTTCAAGTATGGGTACCCAGGTCCATGTTTTTGAATTCATAGCATGAAATCTCAGATTTTGTAATGATAAGTGATGATCTTTGCATCCATGTTCTTCATGTTCTTCAAGAAAGGGAAACCCAGATTTTCCCGACTTCATTTCCTTGAATGTGGTCATCGGGGCCACACCTCAGCAAGGAGGTGTGGGACCTCGGCCAAGACCTGGTTGGTGCCCAGCAAGTTTTCCCCGAGATGAGAAACAGTGTTTTGTTTCGGTTCGACTTTGTTTTGAAGGAATGACGAGATCATTTGCATTCATGTAAAGCTTGCATTCACGTAAAGCTTGTTTAAAAGTGCATTCAATAGACTTTGTCATGTGTTTGTAGGACTTGGAATCTCGCTTGACCCCGACGTTTGAAGAACTATGTGAGTGGCATCTTTAATAAAGCTATGTTATAATGTTTTGATAAGCCTTGCTTTGTTTTGTTTTGAAAAGTATTTAATCAAGCATGAATGATTATCCCTATTTTGTGTGCCAAGTATAAGTTTTGTATGCCAAGTATAAGTTTTGTTTTGGATGACATTCTTGAAAGTCCGTACATGCCAGGGGATTTTAAGCATTTGTGGCACTAGTCCGTACGTGCTAGGGGACTATAAGCATCTGTAGCACAACCTCTGAAAGTCTGTACATGCCAGGGGACTTTAAGCATTTGTGGCACTAGTCCGTACGTGCTAGGGGATTATAAGCATTTGTAGCACAACCTTTGAAAGTTCGTACGTGCCAGGGGACTTTAAGCATTTGTGGCACTAGTCCGTACGTGCTAGGAGACTATAAGCATTTGTAGTACAACTTTTGAAAGTCCATACGTGCTAGGGGACTATAAGCATTTGTAGCACAATCTTTGAAAGTCCGTACGTGCTAGGGGACTTTAACCATTTGTGGCACTAGTCCGTACGTGCTAGGGGACTATAAGCATTTGTAGCATAACCTTTGAAAGTCCGTACGTGCTAGGGGACTATAAGCATTTGTAGCACAACCTTTTACGTGCTAGAGGACTCTAAGCTTTTGTAGCACCTTTGTTAATGTCACCCCTTGAAACTTGAAAGCCTTGAAAGACTTAAATTATTGAGACTTGAAAGA
>NW_021026368.1:148878-235215 GCF_004153795.1 Camellia sinensis | reverse complement strand
TTGTGCATCCATTAATTGTGTTTCCAAAAGTGTCACATTGAAACCCCCAAACCAAGCCGAGGTTATGTTTCAGGGTAAAGGAGTAGTATCCCCACCTTACTTGATTTCGTCCATAAAGGCTTATAAGTTAATCCATAAAGGGTGTCGAGGTTATTTGTGTAGTGTACTAAGTAATCAGAATGGAAACGACGAAATGGCCGATATCCCAATTGTTAATGAATTCCCTGACGTCTTTCCAAATGATTTGCCTAGCCACTTAGTCGATAGAGAAGTAGACTTTACTGTTGACGTTATGTCGGGAACCCAACCTATCTCCAAAACACCCTATAGAATGGCCCAGCTGAGCTTAAGGAGTTGAAGCTACAAATACAAGAGTTGTCAGATAAGGGCTTTATTAGGCCGAGCACTTCACCTTGGGGAGCACCAGTTCTATTTGTGAAGAAAAAGGATGGCACACTTCGTCTTTGTATTGATTACCGAGAACTGAACAAGGTGACCATTAAAAATAAGTACATATTGCCGAGGATCGATGATTTACTTGATCAACTACGAGGAGCACGAGTCTTTTCTAAAATTGATCTTAGGTCGGGCTACCATCAGCTTAAGGTTAAAGCCGAGGATGTTGAGAAGACTGCTTTTCGGACAAGATATGGCCACTGCGAATTTTTGGTAATGCCTTTTGGGGTCACTAATGCCCCTGCAGCATTCATGGATTTGACATACCTAAATGAGTTTGTGGTTGTTTTCATTGACGATATATTGATCTATTCCAAGAGTGATGCTGAACATGAGAAGCATCTGAGACTTGCCTTACAGATTTTGAGAGACAGAAAGTTGTATGCCAAGCTTAGCAAGTGTGAGTTTTGACTTTCTAGCATCTCATTTTTGGGAAATGTGATTAATGAAGAAGGTATTTCGGTTGATCCTAGCAAAATTGAAGCCATTGTGAATTGGCCAACACCGACTAATGTCACTGAGGTTCGTAGTTTTCTGGGTTTGGCAGGTTACTACATAAAGTTTATGAAGGATTTCTTGAAGATTGCAGTACCATTGACACAGTTGACTCGAAAGGGAGTGACATATGAATGGACAGAGGTTAGAGAATCAGCCTTCCAGGAGCTCATGACAAGGTTAGTTACAACACCAGTTCTTGTACTACCATCAGGCAACGAGGGATTTTAGATTTATAGTGATGTTTTACTGTGTATTAATGCAAAGGGGTAAGGTTATAGCATATGCATCTCGCCAGTGAAAGCCCCATGAAAAGAATTATCCTACTCACGATTTAGAACTAGCAGCCGTAGTGTTTGCCTTGAAAATTTGGCGCCATTACTTGTATGGAGCTTCTTGCCAAGTTTTCACTAACCACAAGAGTCTGAAGTACTTGTTCACTCAGAAAGAATTGAATATGAGACAGAGAAGATGGCTTGAGTTATTTAAAGACTACGATATGCAGATTTAGTACCATCCAGGTAAAGCAAACTCGGTGGCTGCTTTAAGCAGGAAATTAGTTGGGAGTTTGGCATGTTTAGCAATGATTTCAGTGGAGCCAACTATTATTGAGGAGGTAAAGACAAGACAGAGCGAGGATGAATTCTTCAAGAAGGTAATTGATGAGTTTGTCACAAACCCGAGGTCAGGGTACACCATTGAGAATCAGGTACTTAAGTTTGCAGGAAAGATTGTGCGTGGCCGACGTCCTAGAGTTGAAGAGGAAAATTTTGTTGGAATCCCAAGGTTCCAGATTTGCCGTTCATCTAGGGAATACCAAGATGTATCAGGATGTGAAGCAAACTTTTTGGTGGCCAAATATGAAAAGAGAAATAGCCGAGTTCGTATCCCAGTGCCTATATTGTCAACAAGTGAAAGCAGAGCATTAGAGGCCAGCAGGACTTCTTCAACCTTTGTTAATTCCCGAGTGAAAATGGGAACACATCTCCATGGATTTTGTGATTGGTTTGCCGAGGATACAAAAGGGCATGGATTCGATTTAGGTCATAGTTGACAGATTAACCAAGTCAGCACACTTCTTGCCAGTTAAAACTACATTTAATGCCGACCAACTTGCCTCGTTATATATGAATGAGATCGTTAGACTTCATGGAACGCCGATAACTATCGTGTCAGAATGAGATCCGAAGTTTGTTTCTAGATTTTGGCAGAGTCTACAAGGAGCTTTGGAAGCCGAATTGAGGTTTAGCACAACTTTTCATCCCCAGACCGATGGCCAAATAGAAAGAACGATTCAGACACTTGAAGATATGCCTAGGTTATGTGTATTGGATCTCAAGGGAAGTTAGGAAGAGCATTTACCATTGGTGGAATTTGCCTACAATAACAGTTATCAAGCTAGCATTGGCATGGCCCCGTATGAAGCTTTGTATGGAAAGAAGTGCAGATCGCCGATATGTTGGACCGAAGTAGGAGACAAAGCTTTAATCGGTCCCAAACTGGTTCAAGTGATAATTGAGAAGATTAAACTTATCCGACAAAGAATTAGGACTGCTTAGAGTCGACAGAAGAGCTACGCCGACCAAAGGAGAAGAGAGTTAGAATTTGAAGTTGGGGATCATGTATTCCTGAAGATTTCGTCGATGAAAGGAGTTTCAAGATTTGGGAAGAAAGGTAAGCTAGCACCCCGATTCATCGGGCCATTCGAAATTCTTGAGAAGGTTAACCCCGTTGCCTACAGACTTGCTTTGTCGCCAGAACTAAGTCAAGTCCATAATGTGTTTCATATCTCGATGTTGAGGAAGTATATTCAGGATCCACTGCATGTGATTGATTATTCCGGAATCGTGGTTAATGAAGATTTGGGCTATGAGGAGAAGACGATGAGAATTGTTGAAAGGCAAGTGAAACAGTTGAGGAACAAGTCGATACCAATGGTGAAGGTTGAATGGAAAGAGCATTATGGCAAGGATGATACTTGGGAAATGGAAGAGGAAGTGAAAATCCGTTATCCGGAGTTGTTTTCGGGGCAAGGTAACTTAAGTTTGGGGACCAAACTTCTTTAAGGGGGGTAAGATGTAACAACCCTCACCTTGTCTTAGTCATGCTTGCATGCAATTGCATGATCTTTGTCTTGCTTAAACTTGCATCTGCAGACCTTGATTTGTTTTATCTAAGTGTTGCTTGCATGCTTTGTTCCTTGCTTAGTGTGTGTTAAGCCGAGGTCATCTTAAGCCTAGGTCACACCTTTGAACCTCGTACACCTAGGACCATTTTGGAATCCACTTTGGTTGACCTCCACCTTCGCCCTGGCATATTGGCCGAGATGTCATCAGCTAGGCCGAGGTGTGCATCACCCAGGCCGAGATGTGTATCATCCAGGCCGAGATGTTCTCATCTAGACATCCTAGATCCTTGATCCTTGCACCTAGTGATCTTGTTCCTGGACTGGTATGACCTAGACCGAGGTGTGGCACATCTAGGCCGAGGTGTGGCACAGCTAGGCCAAGTGTTATCTTTCCTAGCCGAGATCATTAAGACCTTACTTGCCGAAGCCTATGTCCTAATCCGAGATCATTACCTGCCGGAGTGCCCATGTCACCTTACTTGTTGTACACACTCTGTCATGCTCTTGTCTTGTCAGTCAATCACCTATTTTAGGAGAGCCAACCAGTCATTGCCACGTGTCCCAACAGAGGGGTAAGTCAGCCGACAGTGTAACAACCCTCACCTTACTCTTGTCATACTTGCATACGTTCATGCATGATCTTGTCTTGAAATGTTATTTTGATAGTTTTGCCTTGCCTTGTTTTGGCTAAGTATTGCTTGCATGATTTTGTTCTTTGCTCGGCGTGTAGCTGAGATCATCTTGAGATTAGATCCACTCTGAACCTTTGTACCTTGAAATGTTTTGGAATCGCCTGGTCAATACCATCTTCACCCCGGGCTTGTCGCCGAGATGTTTCGCACTTTGTGATCTTCGTCCTTGGGCAGGCATGGCATAGACCGAGATGTGGCACACCCCGGCCAAGGTGTGGCACAGCTTAGTCAAGTGTCGTCCTCCCTAGCCGATGTCTTTGTTATCCTGATTGCCGAAGCTTTGATTTGAGCCGATGTCATTACTTGCCGATGTGTCTTACCCAGCTTGCTGCGTACGCTTTGTCATAGACTTGTCTTATCAATCAATCACCTTTTGAGTTGAACCAACCCGTTAACGCCACGTGTCCGAGCTAATTGTTAAGACAGCCGGCAGACTTAGAAACAATTCATTTTATCTCAAATCTTTGCCTTTAGAGAGAGAAGCTCTAGAGAGAAGGAGGAGAAGTTCTTGAGTGAGAATAGACCTTCCAAGCTTGATCTTCGAAGATTGAACCGTTGGATTTGAGCCTTGAGGTAAGAATCATGATCTACTTCGATTGTTGTTATTGATCATCTAGCTGCATTGCATGATCGGATCTGTTTTGCATGTCATGCATCGATTTGAAGTTGGTTTCGGAAGAAAAAGATAGTGTTCTTGTGTTTTGAAGAAAAGTCTCGTTTTGATCCGAAAGATTGGAACCGAAACCATGTTTTTATGTTTGTTCTTGCATGACCTTCTTGAATGGGTACTCAGGTCCATATTTTGAACTCATGGCATGAAATCTCAGATTTTGTAACAAGTTAAGATCCTCGCATTCGTCTTCTTCATAATCATGTTCTTCATATTCTTCAAAGGGAAACCCAGGTTTTTCCCGATTCATATTCCTCATGATCATGTTCATCATGTTCTTCACATGTTCTTCAAAGGGAAAACCCAGGTTTTCCCGACTTTGCTTTTGAATGAGGCCATCAGGACCACACCTCGGTAAGGAGGTGTAGGACCTCGGCAAAGACCTGGACGGTACCCAGTGTGTTTACATGGGACGGGAGCAGTGTTTAAACTCCCAGCATGTTTCGCTTTGTTATTTACCTGGAATCTGGCAAGAATGCCGCTCGTTTTGAGAATGTGATTTGCCATGTGATTGTAGGACCTTGATCCTTGCTTTGAGCCTACACCTGGAGAATTAGGTGAGTGGTGCTCTTAATAAAGCTATGTTATACTTGTTTTGTTAAATCTTGCTTTGCTTTGTTTTGATGAAAGTATTTGTTAAGCATGAATGAATAGCCCTGTTTTGATGTATCAATATAAGCCTTGTTTTGATGTTATTCTTGAAAGGTCCCTTGTACTGGAGGACTCTAAACTTTCGCAGTACCAAGTACAAAAGTCCCTTGTGCTGGAGGACTCTAAACTTTCGCAGCACTAAGTATAAAAGGATACGGTCCTTTCTTGGAAAGACTATGAATGTTAAATCGGGCTACGGGCCTAAGTAACACAAGTTCCATAATGTTAAATCGGGCTACGGGCCTAAGTAACACAAGTTCCATAATGTTAAATCGAGCTACGGGCCTAAGTAACATTAGATCATCGTGTTAAAAGGAGCTACGGGCTTAAGTAACACAAGTCCCTTGTGCTGGAGGACTATAAACTTTTGCAGTACCTTTGACTAAATTTGATAAGCTTGATGTGTTTTGCCGATGTCAGTAAGCATCCCTTGAGATTTGTAAGACTTGACGGATGAATACGGTTCATCCCTTGTTTTGATAAGCTTGATGTGTTTTGCCGATGTCAGTAAGCATCCCTTGAGATTTGTAAGACTTGACGGATGAATACGGTTCATCCCTTGTTTTGATAAGCTTGATGTGTTTTGCCGATGTCAGTAAGCATCCCTTGAGATTTGTAAGACTTGACGGATGAATACGGTTCATCCCTTGTTTTGATAAGCTTGATGTGTTTTGCCGATGTCAGTAAGCATCCCTTGAGATTTGTAAGACTTGACGGATGAATACGGTTCATCCCTTGTTTTGATAAGCTTGATGTGTTTTGCCGATGTCAGTAAGCATCCCTTGAGATTTGTAAGACTTGACGGATGAATACGGTTCATCCCTTGTTTTGATAAGCTTGATGTGTTTTGCCGATGTCAGTAAGCATCCCTTGAGATTTGTAAGACTTGACGGATGAATACGGTTCATCCCTTGTTTTGATAAGCTTGATGTGTTTTGCCGATGTCAGTAAGCATCCCTTGAGATTTGTAAGACTTGACGGATGAATACGGTTCATCCCTTGTTTTGATAAGCTTGATGTGTTTTGCCGATGTCAGTAAGCATCCCTTGAGATTTGTAAGACTTGACGGATGAATACGGTTCATCCCTTGTTTGATAAAGATTTGACGTGTTTTGTTCTGTAAGGATCTCGGCTATATTCATGCAAAACCTTTATTTCTAGTACCACTCACTGAGTATTCAAGCTCACCCTCTCTATATATATGTAGGTGATGAGCAGGACGTCGGCGACGCCTAGAATGTGTTTTGAAAGCTTGTTTTGGATCCATGATATTGTCGGTGTTATTTTGCATTCACGTCGGCAATGTCATTTTCATTTACGTTGGCAATTCTTGAAAATTATGCTTCTTGGCTTGTACTCACTGTATTTTTGTATATGTCGGCTCGAGAAGCCTTTTGATCAAGATGTAATACGCATTTTGCTTTGTTGTATTCACGTTTGTAAAGTTGTAAAGATGTATGCCATTACATTGAATCTATGCACTGCTCTTATGGACCACTTGTATGTTGATTTATTTCTTCCGCATTTGAGAGCCCCGTTTATTATACTCTGATCTTGTTAAACTTTTGAAAGTTGGCCTTCGGTAATTACGGATTACTGGCCATCACGGCACCAAACTACTAGGGGCGGTTTGGGGTCGTGACAGACAGAGAGAGAGAAAACATATCATTTTGTTATATCTTTGTCCTAGGAAGAGAGAGAAGCTCTAGGAAGAGGAAGAATGAGTTCTTGAAAGAGAAGTAGATTTCCAAGCTTAATCCTTAGAGTCTAAACCGTTTGATCCATGTTTTGAGGTTAGATTCTTGATTTGCTCTTGTTGTTCTTCATGTTTATTTCATCACATTGCATGATCTAGCATGATTCATGAGCCATGCATTGATTTAAAGTTCGTTTTAGAAAGAAAAAATGATGCTCTTGTGTTCTTGAAGAAAAACCATGTTTTGATCCGAAAAGCTTATATCAAGATCCATGTTTTTGTGTTTGTTTTCATGAGATCCTCAAATATGGGTACCCAGGGCCATGTTTTCGAACTCATCTCATGAAATCTCAGATTTTGAATAAAGAAGTTAAGATTTTAGCATTCATGTCCTTCATGTTCATGTTCTTCATGTTCTTCAAAAAGAAACCCAGAATTTCCAGACTCCATTTCCCTGAATGTGGTCATCGGGACCATATCTCGGCCAAGAGGTGTGGGACCTCAGCCAAGACCTGGTTGGTACGCAGCATGTTTTCCCGAGATGAAAAGACAGTGTTTTAACCCCCAGCATGTTTTGCTCTGGCTTGACTTAGTTTTGAGGGAATGCCGAAATCATTTGCACTCATGTAAAGCTTGTTTTAGGAATGCATTTCATATCCATCTTTGAGCATCTCTTCTTGTCTTCTTGAAATGCATTCAATGGGATTTATTATGTACTTGTAAGCCTTGGATCCTTGCTTGTAATCCCAACACCCGAAGAGATATGTGAGTGGTATTTTTAATAAAGCTATGTTATAAAGTTTCGATAAAGCTTTGCTTTGTTTTGGAAAAGTATTTGATCAAGCATGAATGATTATCCCTAGTTTTTGTATCAAGTATTATCTTGTTTTGATGACATTCTTGGAAAGTCCTTAGTGCTAGGGGACTATAATGCAACTAGCGCGTTTGTCTTGGAAAGTCCTTAGTGCTAGGGGACTATAATGCAACTAGCGCGTTTGTTTGAGATATCTCCTTTGTCTTGCCACCGACGGTTTACTGCGTGGGTTTGTCCGGAATGTCATCCCTTGTATTAAGTAGATGCTAGTAAGCACCCCTTGAAGATTTGAAAGACTTGATAGATGAACTCGGTTCATCTCTTGATTTGTACAAGCTATGATATGTATTGTTTTGATAAAGATCTCGGATATCATTCATTTTAAACCTTTATTTCTAATATCATTCACTGAGTATCCAAGCTCACCCTCTCCTTATATATATGTAGGTGACGAGCAAGAAGGCGGTGACGCCTAGATGATTATTTGCAAGTTGTTTGGATTCATATTTTGTAGCATCTTGAAGATTATGCTTCTTGGCTTGGTTATTGTAGTTCATTTTGTATATGTCAGCTTGAGAAGCCTTTTGATAAAGATGTAATATGTATTTATTTTATTTGTACTCAAGTTGTAAAACCACGTTATGTATGTCATTTCATTCGATCTATGCACAGCTCTTGTGGACTATTTAGATTTAAATTTATTGCTTCCGCACATGTAAGCCCCATATGTATACTCTGATTTTGTGTGAATTCGTCAATTGGCCTTCGGTAATCTCGAATTACTGGCTATCATGGCACCATTCTACTAGGGGCGGCATGGGGTCGTGACATTAATTGTAATTTTTTGAGTAATTTACTGAGAATTTACTTGCAATTTACTGAGTAATTCACTAAGAATTAATGGGAATTTATAGAGCATTTTACTGAGAATATACTGTGTAATTTACTGGGAATTTACTAAGTAATTTATTGAGTAATTAACTAAGAATTTACTGAAAATTTACTGAATAATTTATTGAGAATTTAATGAGTAATTTACTGGGAATTTCCTGAGTAATTTACTGAAACTTTACCAAGTTATTTATTGAGATTTTACTTGGAATTTAAAAGTAATTTACTGGAAATTTACAACGTAGTTTACTGAAAAATATATAGAGTAATTTACTGGGAATTTGCTGAGTAATTTACAGAGAAATTTGCTGGGAATTAACATAGTATTTACTAAGAATTTACTACGAATTTACTGAGAATTTAGTGACTAATTTACTGAGAATCTAGTGAGTAATTTACTAAGTAATTTACTGGGAATTTACTGAAAATTTACTGAGTAAGTTAATGAGTAATTTACTGAGAATTTACTGAGTAATTTTCTGAGAATTTACTCAAAATTTATAAAGAATTTTCTCAAAATTTACTAAGTGATTACTGAGTAATTAATTGGGAATTTACTGAGTTATTTACTCAGAATTTACTGATAATTTCAAGGGAATTTACTGAGTAATTTGCGAAATAATTTACAAAGTAATTTCGTAGGAGTTTGCTGAATAATTTACTAAGATTTTACTAGGATTTTACTAGGAATTTACTGAAAAATTAGTGGGTAATTTACTGAGAATTTAATTAGTAATTTATAGAGAATTTACTAAACAATTTGCAGGGAATTTACTTAGAATTTACTGATGAATTTTTTGAATAATTTACTGAGAAATTTACTGAGAAATTCACTAAGAATTGACTATGTAATTTACTAAAAATTTAATTCGAATTTACTGAATAATTTACTTAGAATTTACTGTGTAATTTACTGAGAATTTATTATGTAATTTGCTAGGAATTTATTGATAATTTAATGCGAATTTACTAAATAATTTATAGAGTAATTTGCTGAGAATTTATTGGGAATTTACCGAGTAATTTACTGAGAATTTACTGGAAATTACTGGAAATTTACTGAGTAATTTACTAAGTAATTTTTTGAGAATTTACTAGGTAATTTACGGAGAATTTACTTGAAATTTACTGGAAATTTACTGAGTAATTTATTGAGAATTTACTGGAAATTTACTAAGTACTTTATTCAGAATTTACTGAGTAATTTACTGAGAATTTGCTGAGTAATTTACTGAGAGTTTACTTGGAATTTATTGAGTAATTTACTAAGAATTGACTGAGTAATTTACTGAGAATTGACTGAGTAATTTATTGAGAATTTACTGAGTAATTTACTAAGAATTTACGAAGAATTTTCTAGGAATTTACTTAGAATTTACTGGGAATTTATTAAGTACTTTACTGAGAATTTACTACGAATTTATTGAGTAATTTACTGAGAATTTAGTGAGTAATTTACTGAGAATTTAGCGAGTAATTTACAGAGAATTTACAGGGAATTTACTGAGTAATTTTTTGAGTAATGTACTGTGTAATTTACTAAGAATTTGCTAAGTAATATACTGAGAATTTATTAAGTATTTTAAGTGAATTTACTGGGAATTTACTAAGTAATTTACTGAGAATTTACCAAGCAATTTACTAAGTAATTTATTGAGAATTTACAGGGAATTTATTGAGAATTTACAGAGTAATTTACTAAGAATTTATGCAAAATTTACTTGAAATATACTGGGAATTTACTGAGAATTTATTGGTAATGTACTGAGTAAGTTACGAAGAATTTACTATATAATTTACAGGTAATTTACTGAGAATTTTGTGGGAATTTACTGAATAATTTACTGAGAATTAACTGAGTAATTTACTAAGAATTTACTATGAATTTATGAAGTAATTTATTTAAAATATAGTAAGTAATTTACTGGGAATTTACTGAGCAATTTACTAAGTAATTTACTGGGTAATGTACTTAGTAATTTACTTAGAATTTACTAAGTAATTTGTTAAGTAATTTACAAAATAATTTACAAAGAATTTACTGAGTAACTTATTGAGAATTTACTGAGTAATTTAATTGAAATTTACTGAGAATTTACTGGCAATTTACTGAGTAATTTACTGAGAAATTTATGGAGTAATTTTCTGAGAATTTACTTTGAATTTACTGAGTACTTTACTGGGAATTGACTAAGTAATTTACTAAGAATTTATGGAAAATTTACAAAGAATTATTTGAAATTCACAAGGAATTTACTGGGAATTTACTAAGAATTTACATGGAATTTACTCAGTACTTTACCGAGAATTTACTGGGAATTTACTTAGTACTTTACTGAGAATTTACTGAGTTGTTTATTGAAAATTTACTTGCAATTTACTGACTAATTTACTGAGAATATACTGAGTAATTTATTGAGTAATTTACTAGGAAGTTACAGCGAATTTACTAAGTAATGTACTGAGTAATTTACTGAGAATTTACTATGAATTTACTAAGTAATTTACAAAGAATTTACTAAATGATTTAGTGTGAATTTACCGAGAATTTAGTGAGTAATTTATTGGAAATTTACGGAGTAATTTACAGATAATTTATGCGGAATTTAAGAAGTAATTTACTGAGAATTTACTTAGTAATTTATTGAAAATTTGCAAGGAATTTACTGAGTAATTTATGGACAATTTATTGAAAATTTGTAGGGAATTTATTGAGTAATTTACTGAGAATTTACTGGAAATTTACGGAGTAATTCATTGAGTAATGTACTGAGTAATTTACTAAAAATTTATTGCGAATATACTTAGTAATTTACTGAGAATTCACTAAGTAATTTACTGGGAAGTTACAGAGAATTTACTGTGAATTTGCTGAGAATTTATTAAGTAATTTACTGAGAATTTACTGAGTAACTTACAAAGAATTTACTAAGAATTTAGTGAGTAATTTATTGAGAATTTACTGGGAATTTACTGGAAATTTACTGAGAATTTTCTGAGTAATTTACAAAGAATCTACTAAGTAATTTACCGAGAATTTGGTGTGTAATTTATTGGGAATTTATGGAGTAATTTTCTGAGAATTTACGTAGAATTTAAGAAGTAATTTACTGAGAATTTACTTAGTAATTTGCTGAGAATTTGTAGGGAATTTACTCAGTAACTTACTGAGTAGTTACTGAGTAATTTATTAAGAATTTATTGGGAATTTACTAAGTAAGTTACGAAGAATTTACTTAGTAATTTACTGAGAAATTACTGAGTAATTTATTGA
Organism: Camellia sinensis; assembly: GCF_004153795.1. Taxonomy (NCBI): domain Eukaryota; kingdom Viridiplantae; phylum Streptophyta; class Magnoliopsida; order Ericales; family Theaceae; genus Camellia; species Camellia sinensis. The sequence continues at coordinate 223,448 of NW_021026368.1, read as the reverse complement.
GTAATGTACTGAGTAATTTATTAAGAATTTATTGCGAATTTACTTAGTAATATGCTGAGTAATTTACTGTGAATTTAATGAGAATTTACTGAGTAATTTACTTAGAATTTATTGGAAATTTACTCAGTAATTTACTAAGAATTTACTGAGAATTTTACTAAGTAATTTAATAAGAAATTTTCTGAGAATTTAAAGGAAATTTATAAAGAAATTACAGGAAATTTACTGAGTAATTTACTAAGAATTTACGAAGAATTTGCTGGAAATTTACTGAGTACTTTACTGAGAATTTACTAAGACTTTACTGAGTAATTTATTGAGAATTTCCTAGGAATTTACTGGTAATTTACTAAGTAATTCACTGAAAATATACTTAGTAATTTGCTAAGTAATTTATTGATTAATGTACTGACTAATTTACTAAATAATTTGCTTAGTAATTTACAGAGTAATTTATTACTGAGAATTTACAGAGTAATTTACTAAGAATTTACTGAGTAATTTACTAAGAATTTACTAAGAATTTATTGGCAATTTACTAAGCAATTTATTGAGAAATTTACTGACTAATTTACTAAGAATTTACTGAGGATTTACTTTGAATTTATTGAGAATTTACTAAGTAATTTACTAAGAATTTACTTGCAATTTACTGAGAATTTACTGAGTAATTTACCGAGAATTTTCTACGAATTTATTGAGAATTTACTGAGTACTTTTCCAAGAATTTGCTGGGAATTTACAGAGTAAGTTACTGAGAATTTTCTGAGTAATTTACAAAGTACTTTACTGAGAAATTATTGAGTAATTTGTTAAGAATTTTGCTGGGAATTTACTGAATGATTTATTGAGCATTTACCGAAACTTTACTGAGTAATGTACTGAATAATTTATTGCAAATTTACTGATTAATATACTGAGTAATTTAATGAGAATTTACAATGAATTTACTGAGTAATTTACTGAGTAAGTTATTAGGAATTTGATGAGTAATTTACTGATAATTTACTCAAAATTTACGATGTAATTTTTTGAGAATTTACTTAGCAATTTACTAAAAATTTACTGAGTGCTTTACTGAGAATTTACTAGGAATTTACTTAGTTTTTTTTACAGAGAAGTTACTTAGAATTTGTAGAGTAATTTACTGAGAATTTACGGAGCATTTACTGGGAATTTACTGAGTACTTTCTAAGAATTTATTGGGAATTTACGGAGGAAGTTACGGAGAATTTACTGAGTAATTTGCGGTGAATTTACTGAGTACTTTACTGAGAATTTACTGGGTAATTTACTGACAATTTACTGGGAATTTATTGAATAATTTACTGAAAATTTACTAGGAACTTACTGAGTAATTTACGGAGTAATTTCCTGATTAATTTACTGAGATTTTACTAAGTAATTTATTGAGAATTTACAAAGAATTTAAAAATAATTTATTGAGAATTTAGTGAGTTTACTGAGTAATTAACTGAGAATATACTACGAATTTACTGGGAATTTACTAAGTAATTTACTGAAAATATACTAAGTAATTTGCTAGAAATTTACTTGGTAATTTAATGTGTAATGTATTGAGTAATTGACTGAGAATTTATGGAGTAATTTGCTGAGTAATTTACAAGATAATTTACTGGAAATTTACGGAGTAATTTAGTAAGAATTTACTGGGAATTTGCTGAGTAATTTACTGAGAATTTATAGAGTAATTTGTTGTGAATTTACTAAAAATTTACTGACAGTTTACTAAGTAATTTACTGAGAATTTACGGACTAATTTTCTAAGAATTTATTAACTAATTTACTAAGGATTTACTTGGAATTTACCGAGTAATTTACTAAGAATTTACACGGAATTTACAGAGTTATTTACTAAGTAATTGATTGAGAATTTACTGAAAATTTACTGTGAATTTACTCAGTAATTTACAGAGAATTTACTAAGTAATTTAATTAGAATTTATTGGGAATTTACTTAATAATTTACTGAGAATTTACTGAGTAATTTACAGGAAATTTACTGTATAATTTACTTAGAATTTATTGAGAAATTTACTCAGAATTTACAGGGAATGTACTGATTAATTTATTGAGAATTTAATTCGAATTTACTAAGTAATTTACGGAGAATTTACTGAGAATTTAATGTGAATTCAGTGTGTAATTTACTGAGAATTTAATGAGAATTTACTGAGAATTTACAGAGTAATTTACGGACATTTATTGTGCAATTTATGTGGAATTTACTTAGTAATTTAATGTGAATTTACTGAAATTTATTGAGTAATTTACTGAATAATTACTAGGAATTTACTGAGTAATTTACTGAGAATTTTACTTAGTATTTTTCTCAGAATTTACTGATTAATTTTCTGGGAATTTACTGAGTAATTTACGGAGAATTTGATTGGAATTTACTAGGAATTTACTTAAAATTTACTAGGTAATTTACAAAGAATTTACTAGGAATTAAATGGAACTTTACTGAGAATTTACTGAGTAATTTTCTAAGAATTTATTGAGTAATTTACTGAGAATTTAGTGAGAATTTACTTAGTAATTTACTAAGAATTGACCGACTAATTCATTCGAAATTTATTGAGTAATTTATTGGGAATTTACTGAGTAATTTACTAGGAATTTACGAAGTAATTTACTGAAAATTTACTGAGTAATTTACTTAGAATTTACAAGGAATTTACTGAGTAATTTACCAAGAATTTGCTAAGTAATTTACTGAGAATTTATTAGAAATTTACTAAGTAATTTATTGGGAATTTACTGAGCAATTTACTGAGAATTTACTCACAATTTACGAAGTAATTTTCTGAGAATTTACTTAGTAATTTACTGAGAATTTACAGGGAATTTACTGAATAATTTACTCAGAATTTACTTAGTAATTTGCTGAGTAATTTACAAGGAATTTACTGAGTAATTTACTCTGAATTTATTGAGAATTTACTGGGAATTTACTGAGTTTTTTTATTGAGAAGGTACTGATAATTTACTGAGTATATTGCTGAGAATTTACAAGGCATTTACTTGGAATTTACTAAAATTTACTAAGAATTTATTGAGTACTTTACTGAAAATTTATTGGGAATTTACGGAATAAGTTACGGAGAATTTACTGAGTAATTTACTGAAAATTTACTGAGTAATTTACTGACAATTTACTGGTAATTTACTGAGAACTTATTGGTAATTTACTGAAAATTTACTAGGAATTTACTAAGTAATTTACTGAGAATTTCTTGAATAATTTACTGAGACTTTCCTGAGTAATGTATTGAGAAATTACAAGGAATTTTAAAATAATTTTATGAGAATTTACTTAGAATTTTTTGAAAATTTACGGGGAATTTGTTAAGAATTTACTAAGTAATTTACCGAGTAATTTACTAGAAATTTGCTTTGTAATTTACTTAGAATTTACTGAGAAATTTACTCAAAATTTACAAGGAACGTACTGGTTAATTTACTTTGAATTTACTAAGTAATTTACTCGGAATTTGCTGAGAATTTAATGCAAATTTCTTGCGTAATTTACTAAGTAATTTACTGAGAATTTGGTAGGAATTTACTGAGAATTTAATTTGAATTCAGTGTGTAATTTAATAAGAATTTAATGCGAATTTACTATGTAATTTACTGGGAATTTACTAAGAATTTAATGCGAATTTACTGTGTAATTTACTAAGAATTTACTAAGTAATTTATTAAGTATTTACTGCGAATATACTGAGTAATTTACGGAGAACTTACTAAGAATTTACTTAGTAATTTACTGAGAATTTACTTAGTAATTTAATATAAATTTAATGAGTAATTTACTTAGTAATTTAATGTAAATTTACTGGAAATTTACTGAATAATTTACTGAGAATTTACTGAGTAATTTACTGAGTAGTTTTCTGAGAATTTACTGAGTAATTTTATTGAGAATTTACAAAGAATTTGTTTGGAATTTACTAGTAATTTACTTAGAATTTACTAAGTAATTTACAAAGAAATTTACTGGGAATTTACGGAGTAAGTTAGTGAGAATTTACTAAGTAAGTTCCGGAAAGTTTACTAAGTAATTTATTGAGAATTTACTGAATAATTTACTGAGAATTTACTTTCAATTTACTGAGTAATTTACTGAGAATTTAGTGAGAATTTACTAAGAATTGGCCGAGTAATTTATTTGAATTTACTGAGTACTTTATTGGGAATTTACTGAGAATTCACTCAAAATTTATGAAGTAACTTACTTAGAATTTACTGAGAAATTACAAGTAATTTACTGAATAATTTAATGAGAATTTTCAGAGTATTTTACTGGGAATTTACTGAGAATTTACTAGGAATTTGCTGAATAATATATTGAGAATTTACTGAGTATGTTACAGAGAATTTACTGAGTAATTTTCTGAGAATTTACTATGTAATTTATTGAAAATTTACTGGAAATTTACAGAGTATTCTATATAGAATTTACTGAGTAATTTATTGAGAATATACTGAATAATTTACTGAGAGTTTACTAGTAATTTACTGAGAATTTAATGAGTAATTTTCTTAGAATTTATTGGAACTCTACTGAGTAATTTACTGAGAATTTCCCGAGTAATTTACTCAGATTTTATCGAGTAATTTATTGAGAATTTACTGGGAATTTGCTGAAAATATACTGAGTAATTTACTGAGCAATTGACTAGGTAATGTGCTGAGTAATTTACAGTGTAATTTAGTGGGAATTTACAAAGTAATTTACTAAGAATATACTAGGAATTTACTGAGTAATTTACTAAGAATTTACTGAGAAATTAACTGAGTAATATACTGGAAATTTCTTTAGAATTTACCGAGAATTTACTGACAATTTACAGAGGAATTTACTGAGAATTTATTGAGTAATTTTCTGAGAATTTATTGAGTAATTTATTTAGAATTTACTGAGGATTTATTTGAAATTTACTAAGAATTTACTGAGTAATTTACTGAGAATTTCATTGGAATTTACTAAGTGATTTATTGAGTAGTTAATTGAGAATTTACTAAGCAATTTATTGAGAATTTACTAGGAATTTATTTTGAATTAACTGAAGAATTTACTGAGTAATTTACTGAAAATTTACTAGGAATTTACTGGGAATTTATTTTGAATTAACTGAAGAATTTACTGAGTAATTTACTGAAAATTTACTAGGAATTTACTGGGAATTTATTTTGAATTAACTGAAGAATTTACTGAGTAATTTACTGAAAATTTACTAGGAATTTACTGGGAATTTATTTTGAATTAACTGAAGAATTTACTGAGTAATAATTCTCACTTGGCTGATATACACTCTAAGGAGAGGAGAGGGCCGGCCATTAGAGAGAGAGAAGAGAGAAAAATCTGTGTTTGATCTTAAGGGCTTGGAATTTTGAAGTCCAACTCAAATTGGACCATAGATTGAAGAATTGGACTTCTAGGTAAGCCATTGACTCTTAAAATCATGAATTGAACTTGTAATCTTGTGAGCTCAAAGTATTTTTGTGATCAAGAGCATGATTTAAATTGGTTTTGATGAGATATGATCATGCATACATAAGATTACTTTTGAATTGCCATAAGTTGCAAAATCTAGCATGTATCATGTCAATTAAGCAAGATTTGAAGTTTGATTATGCATGCAAGCTTGGTTTTGTTGAGCTTTATGGGAATAGGCACCACTTGCATCTTTTGAAATAGAAATGAAGTCAAGATGGGCATGCATGTTTAAATAATTGAAGATGGGTGTGATACCCCTGTTCCGTAGTATGCTAATTGGTCCTTAAATTGAGTAGGATTATGTGTTTATCATGATTTTATGTGCCATTATGTGAAATATGTGATTTTGAAGTTTTATCTGTTCACCGTAGGAATATCTGTTTGACTAATCAACTTTGGAAATTTAATCGAGGGCCTTATCGGCCACAGAACCCGAAATTGATTACGCCATTGTGATTGGCATAATTTTTAGAGCCTACGGTGAAATTTAATTGAAAAATTGATTCGGACCAGATTAAGTTGATTAAAGTGGTAAATTGGTGCCTAATTATTTACTAATATTATATTGACTTAGTGGGACTTGCCATATTTGAGCACTACACCTTATTTCTCTCCCTTAGCTTATTTTGGCTGATTCTTGAACTCCATTTGAGATGGAGAGCCGACTATAGGGAGGGAGAAAGAGGGATTGTGCAACTTTGGTCTTGAAACTTGGAGATTGGAAGCCTAAGTCAAGGTTTGATCATAGATTGTGAGAATCAAGCTCCTAGGTGAGTGATTCTTGGATTATAATTGTAATTTTGTGCATGTCCAAGCTATCTTGGTGATCAAGAACAAGATTGTGATGAAGTTGAGTTGTGTTTGATGAATTGAGGCTTAATATGTGCATGCATGTAAGAAATACCTTGAAATTTGCATGTTTAAGCACAAATGTGTATAACCCATGTGAAATGTTAAAAGGAAACTCATGTTTTGATCACCATTTGTGTTATCTAAGTTGAGGATGTGGCTAATCCATCACATGCATGTACAAATTGAGAAGACATGAGTTTGAATGCATGAATTGGTTATGTTAATGATTGAGTTTGACATATTTTGGGACATGCATGTAGATAAATTATGAAATTGAGCTTCAATATGTTGTAATTCTATGTTTGTACCATGTTAGTATATGATTATGTGAAGTTGGACCGAAATCATGCATTTAGAGCCTTTGAATGTCAAGACGAAGCTCAAGAACTCAATCTGGAAAACCCAGATTTTCGATGTCCACTCGAGCGGGTGAAGTGATGCTCGAGCGGAGAAATCGAGCTCCCAGCAGTTTGGCAGACATGGTTCCCGCTCAAGCGGGGGAAGTTGACGCTCGAGCGTGGGAGCTATTTTGTCAGGCCTTCCGCTCGAGCTCCCTATTTAACGCTCGAGCGTATTTTTCATGCAACCAGTACTTTTGCAATCCTTGAGGGTCCGCTCGAGCGGGTAAATTGACGCTCGAGCGGGGACCCTATTTTCTGAAATCCTGTTTTTGCATTCTGTGTTCTGTTTTCCGTTCTCTTTCACTCGCAAGCACTCTTAGGCATATGTTAAGCATTGTAAATGAGTTAATGAGATAATAATAAAGCCTAAAGAGGAATATGTGAATTAAAGAATGGATTGAACTGTTAATGACCCTGTTGTGTTCATGAAATGTGTAGGGTCAAGCTCCAGGGCATATCCACAAGCCGATCACTGTGAGTAATATCAATATTCGAAAGCTTGTCAATGTCCAATTGTTATTCCCTTATAAACTTTATGAGATGTTAATTGGGATTGTGGACAAAAGTCTGACAGGAATAAACATAAATGGACCGAAGGTCGTTTTGATCCACCTGCTTTTCACTCTTGTTTTTCACTCTTAAAAAATTGTATTCAAGTTGTATTTTGAAGTTATGTATTTTGAAGCTAGGCTTTCAAGTTATTTTCAATGAACAATTTACGATTGTAAGTTAGTCTAATTTTAGCTATATATCCTTTAAATCTGTCTTTTAATTATTTTATTTCAATTATCTATCTTTTAATTACTAATGTTGTCTTAATAACTAATTACTGTTATTGTTTTAATTTTTTAACTATATCTCTTATCGCTGTCTTGCTTTCACCCTTATTGGTATCAGAGCCAAGTTAGTAGATGATAGCTTATATCTCTTATCACTGTCTTGCTTCCGCCCTTAACACTTACTGGATATAACACAGACAAGATTTGGCTACCACAACAATGCAATAAACCATATAACTTAAAGAAACACTATCACTCAAGTACTGTGACAAAAAAAGGTCAATCAAATGTTTCTTTTGTAGCAACATTTTCATTCACAATTTCGTTGAAATGAGTAATTCGTTTATTATATGGACTTTCCCATCCAACAACACAACTATAGTGACACCTTCGCCAATTACTCGTTATTGGAAAAATAGGATAGTCCTGCACCATAAATGACTACAAAAAACAAAAAAAAACAAAGTTATACATTATTGTTGGTGTGATACCCATGTTCTGTATTATGCTAAATTGGTCCTTAATTTGTTTATGGTTATGTGTTTAGCGGGATTTTGTGTGCCATTATGTGATAATATGTGATTTTGAATTCGTATCTGTTCACCGTAGGATTATCTGTTTGAATAATCCGCTTTGGGAATTAAATTGAGGGCCTTATCGGCCATAGAACCCGAAATTGTTTACGCCACTGTGATTGGCATAATTTTTAGAGCCTACGGTGAAATTTAATTGAAAATTGATCCTGGTCAATTTTAACGAATTAAATTGATAAATTAAGTGCCCAATTGTTATATAATAAAATAATGTTGACTCGTTTGGATGATCCTGTCTGTAATGAATTTTGTGCAACTGTACTTTTGATGTGGGTTATTAACGTAACTGAATATGGTCTGTTGATGTGCATATAAGCACGGCTCTATGGACAAAGTTTTTATTTATTGCTTCTGTTTGGCCCCTTACTCTGACAAGTTATGTCTGTTTTGCTCTGAGGCCGTAGGTAATCTCTAGATTTCTGGCGGGTTATGTCCTTAACCCATAGGGACGGGTTCGGGTCATGACAATGGGAGCTTGAAATGCATGAATATGTATGATAGAATTGAATTTGGTGTCAATTTGAGACATGCAAGTGTGTAATCCTTGAAATTGAGCTCCATAATAATGTGTTTTGGTGTTTGTACCGTGTTAGCATGATTATATTTGAGATTTGAGCCATTGCCTGCAAGTAGTGTAGCTGGAAAATCGAATTGGAGCTCAAGAACACAACCTGAAATTTCCAAAATTTTGACGTCCGCTCGAGCGTGGAAAGTGCCGCTCGAGCGGAGAATTCGAGCTCCCAGCATTTTGACAGACATGGTGCCCGCTCGAGCGGGGAAGTTTACGCTCGAGCGGGAAGCTATGTAGACAGGCAGTCCGCTCGAGCGGCCGAGTTCACGCTCGAGCGAGGATTTGAGGTAACCAGCACTTTTGTAGGCTTAAGCGTCCGCTCGAGCGGGGAAGTCCACGCTCGAGCGGGGACCCTGTTTTCTAAAATTCTGTTTTTGCATTATGTGTTCTGTTTTCCGTTCTCTTTCACTTGTAAGCACTCTTAGGCATATGTTAAGCATTGTAAATGAGTTAATGAGATAAGAATAAAGCCTAATGAGGAACATGTGAATTAAAGAATGGATTGAACTGTTAGTGACCCTTTTGTGTTCATGGAGTGTGTAGGGTCAAGCTCTAAGAATAATCAACCAACCGATCACTGTGAGTAGTATCTTAATAAAGATATTTGAGATATGCTAATTGTCCAATTGCTTAGCTCCCTATAAGTTGTTAATTTGGATTTTGGACTGACACTTACTATGCCTAAAGAACGAATGGGCCAAAGGCCGTTCCGATACGAATGATAGTCTGACACGAATGATAATCTGATATGAACGACAGTTGGAGATGAATAGTAGAGTAAATGGGCCAGAGGCCGTTTTGACATAAATGATTGAGCCGAAGGCCGTTTTGACATAAATGATTGGGCCGAAGGCCGTTTTGACATGAATGATTGGGCCGAAGGCCGTTTTGACATGAATGATTGGGCCGAAGGCCGTTTTGACATGAATGATTGGGCCGAAGGCCGTTTGGACATGAATGATTAGGCCGAAGGCCGTTTGGACATGAATGATTGGGCCGAAGGCCGTTTGGACATAAATGATTGGGCCGAAGGCCGTTTTGACATGAATGATTGGGCCGAAGGCCGTTTTGACTTCAATGAATGGGCCGAAGGCCGTTTTGGCATAAATGAACGGACCGAAGGTCATTTTGACAAGACATGAATGAATGGGCCAGAGGCCGTTTCGGCACGAAAGTGTAAATGGGCCAGAGGCCAGTTTGACACGAGTAATGATTTGACAATGAAACGAATGAATTGGGCCCGAGGCCATATGATGTGTTTGGAACCGCAGTTACTCAACTTACATATGTCTATGTATGCATGTATTAGTTAGAAACGCAAGTTGGGCCCGAGGCCGTTTGATGTATATTGTTCAAATATATATTCTTTATTTGATATTATTCACTGGGCTTTCGCTCACGCTCATTCATGTGTTTGTAGGTGAGCCCAGAGAAGTCCAAACCCAGCCTCAGTGAAGTCAGTGTGGAACAACAAAGATTTTTGGAGAGTCAGCCTTGTGTCTCACGCACGAGACTCATCCTTGCCATTTTGTTATGTATTTACATTTTGTCTTGTTGGCAAGGACTTTATGTATATCTGTATATAGTTTTGATATGGGTTGACTCAGTTTGGATGATCCTGTCTGTAAAGAATTTTATGGTATTGTACTTTTGATGTGGGTTATTAACGTATATATAAGTGATTTGTTTTGATGTGCATATAAGCACGGCTCTGTGGACAAAGTTTTAAATTTGTGCTTCCGTTTGGCCCCTTTACTCTATTAAGTTACGTTAGTTTTAGTTTGAGGCCGTAGGTAATCTCACGATTACTGGCCGGTTATGGCCTTAACCCATGGGGGCGGGTTCGGGTCATGACAGAGTGGTATCAGAGCACGAGTTAATAACTCACACACTTGTCCAAAAAGAGCAATAAGCGTCTAGATAAGATCTAGGATGCATTCATATGATAAATATGAATTTGGAAGCATTGATTTTATGCTTAAATGTTTTGGTATGAACAATTGTAAGTTATAAGTTGTGAATTACTTGCATTGCAAATTACCTGAATATGTATGCTCCTTGTTACATGCATACTTGTGAATTTTTGTATAAAGTATAATGCAAGTTGAATCAGATGGTGAATAAGAACTCTATAAGGTTATGTTTAGCCTTAATTATTTTCTAATGATATGAAATGACAAGTCTCCTGAAATGCTATGTTTTGTATGAATTAATGATTGTTCAAAATTTTCCTTGAACATAATTGTGGTATCCTTAGTAGAGGCCCTCGTCCAAGGGGCATAATACTATGGCTTATGGTCATGAGGCCCTAGCTCGGGGGAAATAATACCGTGGCACAGGCCCTCGCCCGGGGGAAACAATACCGTGGCCTATGTATGAGACATGTTACCGGTACGGAAGGTTCCATTATGGAACTTGATATGCTTGACCAACATGATATGTTACGCTAAAGGAAGTACCACACATGATTCGAATATCAGATATGAATTGTTACACTAATGTGTACAACAAGTTTGTTTTGTTATAATGCACATACATGAATATATGAATCATGAAAAGTTGTCTATGTGCATTCAATTCTGCCTACAGGTGTCTATGTGAAATATGAACATGATTTGAGTATATAATTACTTAGTAAATGTTCAGCATGAGATATCTGATAAGTATGCAATTATCTGTTACGTATGTGATTAATTACGTACGGTATGTGAAATGAGAATATAAAGACGTGTCTATATACGAATGTGACTATGTGTTTATTTTTGTATTGGGCATCCCGGTATTTGGCATGATTTAATAAGAGTTTGTGGAGAGGATGGTTAAATTAAGGGCATACGAGCTGGAAGGCTCTTCCACAGCCCGACTTGGTAGACTGGAAATGATGGTACAAGAAATGGCAGAGATCTTAAGATAACAACGTCAGCTGCCGCTACGGCAAGAACCTTTGTCACCACCAGTGTAAGAAACGCCGAGGAGTTGTTGTCGGATTTCGGGGGCTGGTTATAGGTGTGGTAAAATGGACTATGGTATGGAATGGTTCCCGAACTAAGCAAATGTGAATAAATGTTCTGCCTCAGCTAGATTTGTACTAGTGGTAGGAATTGCTACTCAGGATCGAGTAATTACACTCATCCTAGAAAGCACTTAGAATACTGCGATTGTTATCCCAGGCATCTATATTGTTTATAAAGGAATGCTTATGTGTTGATTGATTTTGAATTAGTACGTTTGTACATCTTCGCTTGGGATATTATTTGATTTGGATTGGCATATTTTTCCATATTTGCTGCATGTGTATCTAGATTGGTTAGACCCACATGATCGAGACTGTAATTATTGGAGGTATATGCCCCGTTTGGGAAATTTGTGAAATATGTTTTGAGATATTTTGATATAAACAGATGTGATGACTGACTCTAATATGACTTTGAAAATTAATGAACTTAGGATAGTTGTGGAACTATTAACCATGTACCTAGGCAAAAGAAGTATGCCTTACAGAGCCAAATGTACCCTATGTGAGAAAACTTTTATCTGATTTGCTCTGATAGGACTTTGTCTAATCTGGCCTGATAGAACCCTCATTGGATGTTATTTGATGAGACCTTTGTTTGATTTAGTCTGACAAGACCTTTGTTTGATTTAATCTGACTAGACCTTTGCTTGGATTGATCGATAAGACCCTCTATCTGACTAATTTTGTTAAAGGGGATTGAGAATGGTTTATAGACAAATAAATAGCCAGATTATTCTTGGCAGGAAAATTGATGGACCCAAAACTTGAATCCGTTTGGAATACTTGACTTATTTGAAAGACCTTTGGTGGGCTATCAGTAGATTGATCAACCATGAACACCATTGAGGACATATGTGTTATAGATGAACTGAATTGTGCAAACCCAGTGATTGGGTGTCTTAAGGAACAATGCTGGTGTGTTGTCATATCCTTGCTTGTTTGACGCTATGGAAACCGATGACAACAGATTGGTTTGATTGTGAACCGTACTGAATATTTATCCTCGACTAATCAGAATACGTTTCATGTGTTTGCTTTAGTGTTAGCGGATTTTGAGAAATCAGGTTATAGTAAGTGGTATTGTGTTTGTTTTGATGACGTTCTTGAGACGTCCTTTCGTGCTAGGGGACGTTAAGCCTATGTAGCACCTTTGTTGAGGAATCTCTTTTGCCATCGACGGTTTTGTACGGGTGGATTTGCCTAATCGATCTCGAGTCAGCCACCAACGGTCGTGAACGGGTGTGCTTTGATTCCGAGACGATTATTCCTTGGTTCTATCCAGAATGTCATCCTTTGGTATTATGGAGATGCTATTAACATCCAAGAAGCTTTGAAAAACCCTGATTATTCGAAAGTGTGTGTGAATTCAGTACGTCTTGTGTAATAACTGCTCAGTGCCATTATATTCTACAATCGTGGTTCTGAGGATGTGTAAATTGTGTTCAACATGTGATTGACTGTTTCTGATAATATCTTTGACGCCATGGGAATTAATATATGAATTGCCTTATGCTTGTGACGCCTATCAGATAATGTAGAAAGACTCGATGGAACAGGGAATTGAATATTGAACCGAAAGGCAAACTGTAAACTGTTGAATGAATTGAGAACATGTGTATTATGTTAGAGGTCGATTGCTCTGAGTTATTGTGCTTTACAATCGGTACTATGGGGATATGTGAGTTACGTATATCGTGTGGTTATTTGCTTCGATACCACCCTTGTTAATTCGAGAATTAGTATCTGGATCCACCTCATATTCCTGTAGACTTTTGATTGACTTTAGATAACTGTGATAAGTCACTGAACTAAATACCGAATTGGATTGTGGATTGTGGGATTGTTAGAGAATGAATTGAATTTTTGTGACAAGGAAATAGACTAGCCTACTATGGGAAAGTTAGTTGGCATTTGAAACATCTAATGTTGGCGACCTATTGTGAAGAAGAAAATTGTTGAATTTGTGTCTAAATGTTTTCGGTGCCAACAAGTCAAAGTTGAATAATAGATATTGACGGAACTACTTTGACCTCTCTCCATTTCGGAATGGAAATGGAACTATGTGACTACGAACTTTATTGTAGGACTACCTCGAATACCCAAGGTATAAGTCTCGTTTGAATTATTATGTATAGAATTACTAAGTCTGCTCGTTTCCTCCCTGTGAAATTTTTGTATGCTGCTTATAGACTGGTAACTGGTTACGTCAGTAAGATTGCTCGTTTGCATGGGATCCTAGTGTCTACTGTTTAGACGAGAATTTACTGAGCAATTTATTGAGAATTATTTACTGAGCTAGGGCAATTCCCAGACTGGTAACTGGTTACGTCAGTAAGATTGCTCAATTGAGAATTTATTGAGCAATTTATTGAGAATTATCTGGGAATTTACTAAGTAATTTATTGAGAATTTACTAGGAATTTACTTAGAATTTTTCAATTAATTTGCCGTGTAATTTACTAGGAATTTACTATGTAAATTATTGAGAATTTACTGAGAATTACTAGGAATGTACTGATTAATTAATTGAGAATTTATTAAATAATTTACTGAGAATTTAATGCAAATTTACTAAATAATTTACTGAGTAATTTACTAAGAATTTACTGAGTAATTTACAAAGAATTTTCGGAGAATTTACTTGGAATTTACAATGATTTTACTAAGAATTTACTGGAAATTTACTAAGTACATTACTGAGAATTTACTGGAAATTTACTGAGCATTTTCTAAGAATTTAATGAGGAATTTATTGAGTAATTTACTAAGAATTTACTGGGAGTTTATTGGGTAATTTATAGAAAATTGACTGAGTAATTTACTGAGAATTTAAGGAGAATTTACTTGGAATTTACTTAGAATTTACTAAGTAATTTACCAAGAATTTACTACTGAGTAATTTACTGAGAATTTATTTGGAATTTACAAGGAATTTGCTGAGTAATTTATCGAGATTTTACTTGGAATTTTCTGAGTAAGTTACTGAGAATTTACTGAGTAATTTACTGAGAATTTACTGGGAATGTACTTAGCAATTTACTAAGGCTTTACTTTTACAAGAATTTACAAGGAATTTACTTTGAATTTGTTGAGTTATTTACTAAGCAATTTACTGGTAATTTATCGAGTAATTTATTGACTACTGTACTTAGTAGTTTATTATGAATTTTCTGAGTAATATACTGAGTTATTTACTAAGAATTTACTAAGTAATTTACTATGAATTTACTGAGTAATTTACTGAGAAATTCACCAAGTAATTTACAGAGAATTTATTGGGAATTTTTTGAGTAATTTACGGGTAATTTACTGAGCAATTTTCTCCGTAATTTTCTGAGAATTTGCAGAGAACTTACTTGGAATTTACAGGGAATTTAATGAGTAAGTTATAGAGAATTTACAGAGTAATTTTTCGATAATTTACTGAGAATTTACAAGGAATTTTCTGAGTAATTTATTGAGAATTTACTGTGTAATTTGCTGAGAATTTACTGAGTAATTTACTGAATAATTTATTGAGAAGTTAATGAGTAATTTACTAAGTAATTTAATAAGAATTTACTGGGAATTAACTGAGTAATTGATTGAGAATTTCCTTAGTAATTTACTAAGTAATTTATTGAGAATTTACTTGGAATTTAAAAGTAATTTATTGAGAATTTACTGGGAATTTTTTGAGTAATTTGCTAAGTAATTGACTGGGTAATGTGTTGAGTAATTTCCTGAGAATTTACAGAGTAATGAACTAATTACTTGGAATTTACTGAGTTATTTACTGAGTATTTAATTGAGAATTTGCTGAGAATTTACTGGGAATTTACTAAGTATTTTTCTGAGAAATTAATAAAGAATTTACTAAGAATTTACTTAGTAATTTACTTTGAATTTACTGAGTAATTTGCCGAGTAGTTTACTGGGAATTTTCTGTGTAACTTACTGATTAATTTACTAAGAATTTTTCAAGTAATTTACCGAGAATTTCTTGCGAATTTACTGAATAATTTACTAAAAATTTACTGAGCAATTTACTAAGAATTATTGAAAATTTTCTGAGCAATTCATTGGGAATTTACTTAGTAATTTATTGTGAATTTATAGAGAATTTACTAAATAATTTACTGGGAATTTACTGAGTAATTTACAGAGAATTTACGGAGAATTTATAGGGAATTTATTGAGTATTTTACTGAGAATTTACTGAGTAATTTCCTGAGAATTTAATGAGTAATCTACATAAAATTTACGGAGAAGTTACTAAGAATTTACTGGGAATTTATTGAATAATTTATTGAGTAATTTACCTTTGAATTTACGAAGAATTTACTTGGAATTTACTGAGTAATTTACCGAGAATTTACTGGGAATTTACTGTTTATTTACTGAGAAATTTATTTGAAATTTATTGGGAATTTACCATGTACTTTATCGAGAAAATTTACTGGGAATTTACTGAGTAAGTTACATAGAATTTACTGAGCAATTTACTGATAATTTACTTAGCAATTTACTTAGAATTTACTGAGAAATTTACCGAGAATTTACAAGGAATTTGCTTAGTAATTTATTGAGTAATGTACTGAGTAATTTACTAAGAATTTAACGCGAATTTACTGAGTAATTTACTAAGAATTTACGGGGAATTTACTGAGTAATTTATTGGATAATTTACTGAGAATTTACTAAGTGATTTACAGAGAATTTGTTGGGAATCTACTGTGTAATTTTCTAAGAATTTTATGGACAATTTACTTGCAATTTACTGGGAATTTACTAAGTAATTTACTGTTATTTTACTGAGTACCATACTGAGAATTTATTGGGAATTTACTAAGTAAGTTACGAACAATTTATTGAGTAATTTACTGAGAATTTCCTTATAATTTACCAAGAATTTACTGAGTAATTTGCTGAGAATTTACTGAGAATTTTGTGAGTACTTTGTTGAGAATTTACTGATTAATTCACTGAGAATTTACTGATAATTTACTAGGAATTTACTGAATAATTTATTGAGAATTTATTGAGAATTTAATGAGAAATTTAGTGAGAATCTACAGGGAATGTACTGATTAAGTAACTGAGAATTTACTAAGTAATTTACTGAAAATTTACTGAGAATTTAATACGTATTTACTGAATACTTTACTGAGAATGTACTGGAAATTTAATGCAAATTTACTGAATAATTTATTAAGAATTTACTGAGAATTTACAAGAAATTTATTTAGAATTTACAGGGAATTTACTGATTAATTTTCTTAGAAATTACGGAGAATTTACATGGAATTTACTAAGTAATTTACTTAGAATTTTCGAAGTACTTTACTCAGAATTTATTGGGAATTTACTGAGTAAGTTACAGAGAATTTACTGAGTAATTTACTAAGAATTTACAGAGTAATTTACTGACAATTTACTGGAAATTTATTGAGTAATTTACTGAGAATTTACTGAGTAATTTACTAGGAATTTACGAAGTAATTTACTGACAATTTACTAGGAATTTAATGAGTAATTTACTGAATAATTTATTGTGAATTTACTGTGTAAATTACTGAGTAATTTACTGGGAATTTATTGAGAATTTACTTAGAATTTTTTGAGTAATTTACTCAGACTTTACTGATTAATTTATTGAGAATTTACTTGAAATTTAAAAGAAATTTATTGAGAATTTACTTAGTAATTTACAGAGAATTTCATAGGAATTTATAAGGAATTTTGTCACGACCCCAAACCGCCCCTTAGTAGGATGGTGCCATGATGGCCAGTAATCCGAGATTACCGAAGGCCAACTTTCAAAATTCACACACAAATAGAGTATAAATATATGGGGCTCACAAGTACGGAAGCAACACATACAAATCTAATTAGTCCATAAGAGCTGTGCGTAAGTCAAATGAAACGGCATACATCTTCACGTGGGTTACAACTTAGTGACAAATGAAGTAAAGTACATACTACATCTTGATCAAAAGGCTTCTCAAGCCGACGTATGCAAAATGCAAGTATTACAAGTCGAGAAGCATAATTTTCAAGATTGCCGACATAACAAAAATCCAAACAAGCTTGCGAATCACATCTAGGCGTCACCGCCTTCTTGCTCATCACCTACATATATATAGAGAGGGTGAGCTTGGATACTCAGTGAATGATATAAATAATAAAGGGATTTGCATGAATGATATCCGAAATCTTTACCAAATCAAGGCACATCACAACTTGTACAAAATCCAACAAAAGGCTTCTCAAGCCGACGTATGCAAAATACAAGTATTACAAGTCGAGAAGCATAATTTTCAAGATTGCCGACATAACAAAAATCAAAACAAGCTTGCGAATCACATCTAGGCGTCACCGCCTTCTTGCTCACCACCTACATATATATATGGAGAGGGTGAGCTTGGATACTCAGTGAATGATATAAATAATAAAGGGTTTGCATGAATAATGGCCGAAATCCTTTCAAAACGATACACATCAAAACTTTATATAACAAGGGATGGACCTCGTCCAACTAGCAAATCTTTAAAGCTTCAAAGGATGCTTACTAGCATCAACATATTACAAATGATGACATTCCGGACAAACAAACCCACGCGGTAAACCGTCAGTGGCAAAACAAGACAAAACAAGAGGGATATCTCAAACGATGGTGCAGTTGCATTATAGTCCCCTGGCACTAAGGACTTTCAAAACAAGGGTGCAGTTGCATTATAGTCCCCTAGCACTAAGGACTTTCCGAGAATGTCATCAAAACAAAAATAATACTTGATATACAAAATAGGGACAATCATTCATACTTGACAAACACTTTTCAAAACAAGCAAAGCAAAGCTCATCAAAACATTGATAACATAGCTTTATTAAAAATACCACTCACTTAGTTCTTCAGACGTCGGGGTCAAGGCAAAAGTCCGAGTCCTACAAACACATGGCAAAGTCTATTGAATGTACTTTCAAACAAGATTCACATGTAAACGGATGATCTCGGCGTTCATCAAAAACCAAGTTAAATCAAAACAAAACACTGTTTTTCATCTCGGGGAAAATATGCAGGGCATCAACCAGGTCTTGGCCGAGGTCCCACACCTTCTCGCCGAGGTGTGGTTCCGACGGCCACATTCAAAAGCGAAGTAGGGAAAATCTGGGTTTCCCTTTGAGGAACATGAAGAACATGAAGATGGAGAAGATGAAGAACATGCATGCTAAAATCATAACTTGTTATTACAAAGTCTGAGATTTTGTGCTATGAGTTCGAAAACGTGGACCTGGGCACCCATATTCAAAGATCTTATGAGAACAAACACAAAAACATGGTTCTTGATGCAACCTTTCGGATCAAAACAAAACTTTTCTTCAAGAACATAAGAACACTATTTTCTCTTACTAAAACCGACTTTAAATCAATGCAAGGCATGCAGAACAGGTTCGATCATGCAATGCAGCTGGACGATTAATAAGAACAACAAGAGTAGAATAAGATTCTAACCTCAAAACTTGAATCTAACGGTTCAACTCCCACGGTCAAGCTTGGAGGTCCACTCTCTCACTCAAAAGCTTCTCCTCCTTCTTCCTAGAGTCTCTCTCTCTAAAAGACAAGATTTGATACAAAATGATATGTTTTTCTCGACAGTCACTAACTTAACCCTCTGCTGGAACACGTGGCATCGGCTGATTGGCTCTACTAAAAAAGGTGACTGACTGACAAGACAAGACCATGACAAAGTGTATTCAACAAGCTAGACGGCAAGAGCACTCCGGCAAGTGATGGTCTCGGCTAAGGGCAAAGCTTCGGCAAGTAGGGTGGCAACGACATCGGCTTGGAAGGACAACACTTGACTAAGCTGTGCCACACCTTGGCCTAGATGTGCCACACCTCGATCTAGGTCATACCATTCCAGGAACCAAATCACTAAGTGCAAGGATCAAGGATCTAGAACGCCTAAATAATAACATCTTGGCCTAGATGATGCACATCTCGGCCTAGGTGACGTACACCTCGGCCTAGATGATGACATCTCGGCCAATATGCCAGGGTGAAGATGGAGGTCAACTAAAGTGGTTCCAAGATAGTTCTAAGTGTAAAAAGGTTCAAAGGTGACTAGGCTTAAGGTGACCTTGGCAACACACCAGGCAAGAACAAAGCATACAGACAACACTCAAGCAAAACAAGACAAGATTTGCAAATGTAACATAACAAGACAAGATCACACATAAATGTATGCAAGTATGACTAAGTTGAAGTGAGGGTTGTTACAAATTTACTGAGTAATTTGCTAAAAATATAGTGAATAATTCACTCGGAATATACAGAGTAATTTACTGAGTAATGTACTGAGTAATTTACTGGAAATTTACAGAGTAATTTATTAAGAATTTAATGGGAATTTTCTGAGTAATTTTCTGGGAATTTACTGAGTAATTTCTTGAGGATTTACTAAGGAATTTACTGTGAATTTACTAAGTAATTTTCTTAGAATTTATAGAGAATTTAGTGAGGATTTACTTGGAATTTACTGAGAATTTAATGAGTAATTTGCTTAGAATTTACTGGGATTTACTGAGTAATTTACTGAGAATTTACGCAGAATTTTCTTGGAATTTACTGGGAACTTACTGAGTAATTTACCGAGAATTTACTTGGAATTTACTAGGAATTTATTGAGTAAGTTACTGAGTACTTACTAAAAATTTACAGGGAATTTACTTAGCAATTTACTGAGTGATTTTTTGAGTAATTTACTGAGAATTTAAAGGGAATTTACTAAGAATTTAGGGAGTAATTTACTAGGGAATTTACTGAGAATTTACTAGGAATTTACTGACTAATTTATTGAACAATCTACTGAGTAATTTATGGAGAATTTACTGAGTAATATACTAAGTAAATTACTTCACTGTGTAATTTACTGAGAATTTACTGCGAATTTACTGAGTAATTAACTATGAATTTACAGAGAATTTACTGAGTAATTTATTGGGAATTTACTGAGTAATTTACGAAGAATTTACTTGGAATTTCCAGGGAATTTACTGAGTAATTTACTGTAAATTTATTGAGTAATTTACTGAGAATTTACTTAAAATTTTCTAGAAATTTACTAAGTAATTTACTAAGTACTTTACTGAGAATATATTGCGAATTTACTGAATAAGTTACTGAGAATTTATTGAGTAATTTACTGAAAATTTACTAAGTGATTTACTGAAAATTTATTGAGAATTTACTGGGAATATGCTTAGTAATTTATTGAGTAATGTACTGAGTAATTTTCTGAGAATTCATTGCGAATTTACTAAGTAATATACTGAGAATTTACTGGGAATTTACTGAGTAATTTATTGTGAATTTATAGAGTAATTTGTTGAGAATTTATTGGGAATTTGCTGAGTAATTTACTGAGAATTTGCTGAGGAATTTATTGAGGAATTAACAGAGAATTTACTAAGAATTTACTTAGCAATTTACTAACAATTTACTGAGAATTTACAAGGAATTTAATGAGAATTTAGTGAGTAATTTACTAGGAATTTACTAAGTAATTTGTTGAGTAATTTACTACAAATTTACTAAGTAATATACTGAGTAAATTACTGAGAATTTACTGTGTAATTTGCTGAGAATTTACTGAGTAATTTATTGGGAATTTACTAAGTAATTAACTGTGAATTTATTGAGAATTTTCAAAGTAATTTATTGGCAATTTAATGAGTAATTTACTGAGAATTTATGCAAAATTTACATTTTAATTTACTGAATAATTTACTGGGAATTTGCTCAATAATTTACTAAGAAATTACTGAGTAATTTACTGAGAATTTACTGGGAATTTACTGAGTAATTTACTGGAAATTTACTGAGTAACTTATGGAGAATTTACTGAAAATTTACTGGAAATTTATTGAGAATTTACTAGAAATATACTGAGTAATTTATTGAGTAATGTACTAAGTAATTTTTTGAGAATTTACTAGGAATTTATTGGGTACTTTACTGAGAATTTATTGCGAATTTACTGAGTAATTTACTTAGAATTTACTGAGAATTTTTGAAGAATTTACAGAGTAATTTACTGTCAATTTACGGAGAATTTACTTAGAATTTACTGGGAATTTTTTGAGAATTTGCTGAGTAATTTACTATGAATTTAATAAGTACTTTACTCAGAATTTACTTGGAATTTATTGAGTAAGTTACGGAGAATTTAGTTAGTAATTTACTTAGAATTTACGTAGAATTTACTGAGTAATTTACAGAAAATTTACTGAGTAATTTGATGAGAATTTACTAAGAGTTTTCTGAGTAATTTACTGAGTAATTTATTGAAAATTAACTGGGTAATTTACAGGGAATATACTGAGAATTTACATAGAATTTTTATGAGAATTTACTGGGAATTTACTAAATAATTTACTGAGTAATTTATCAAGAATTTACTGGGAATTTACTGAGAATTTCCTTTGTAATTTACTGAGACTTTACTGTGTAATTTATCGAGAGTTTACTTGGAATTTAAAAGTAATTTACTGAGAATTTACTAGGAATTTTCTGGGAATTTACTTAAAATGTACTGAGTAATTTATAAGGAATTTACAAAGTAATTTACTGGGAATGTACGGAGTAATTTACAGAGTAATTATTGGGAATTTACAGAGTAATTTACTAAGAATTTACTAAGTAATTTACTGAGAAATTACTGAAAATTTATAGAGTAATATACTAAGTAATATACTGAGGATTTGCTAAGGAATTTACTGAGTAATTTATTAGGAATTTACTGAGGATTTACTTGGAATTTACTGAGAATTTAATGAGTAATTTACGGAGAATTTACTGAGTACTCTATTGAGAATTGACTGAGTAATTTACAGAGTAATTTACTAAGAATTTACTGAGAATTTACTAAGTACTTTACCGATAATTTACTGGGAATTTATTGAGTAAGTTACTGAGAATTTACTAAATAATTTACTGAAAATAAACTGGGAAAATACTTAGCAATTTACGGAGAATTTACAGGGAATTTACTGAGAATTCAGTGAGTAATTTACTAAAAATTTACTGAGTAACTTATTGAGTAATGTACTTTGCAATTTACTGAGAATTTATTGAGTAATTTACTGGGAATTTGCCAGTAATTTACTAAGCAATTTACTAAGTAATTTACTGAGAATTTACACGGAATTTACTTAGTAATTTACTGAGAATTTACAGGGAATTTACAGAGTAATTTACTAATAATTTACTTCAAATTTACTTAGTAATTTTCTGATAAGTTACTAAGAATTTACTAAGTAATTTATTAAGAATTTACTAAGTAATTTACTAAGAATTTATTGGAAATTTTCAAAGTAATTTATGGAGAATTTACTAGGAATTTATGGAGAATTTACTTAGTAAGTTAATCTGAATTTTTTATGAATTTACTAGGAATTTACTGAGTAATTTACTTAGAATTTACTTAGTAATTTACAGAGAATTTATGGGAAATTTACTGAGAATTTATTGGAAATTTGCTGAGTAATCTACTGAGAATTTACAAAGAATTTACTGGGAATTTACTAAGTAATTTATCGAGAATTTACTGAGTGATTTACTGAGAATTTATTTGAAATTTACTGAGAATTTACTGAGAAATTTACCGATAATTTACTTGGAATTTACTAAGTAAGTTACAGAGAATTTACTGAATAATTTACTAAGTAAGTTATTGAGAATTTACTGGAAATATACTTAGCAATTTACTGAGATTTACTGAGTAATTTATCGAGAATTTATAGGAAATTTACTGAGAATTTAGTGAGTAATTTACTGAGAATTTACTAGGAATTTACAGAGTAATTTATTGAGAAATGTACTAAGTAATTTACTGAGAATATATTGTGAATTTATTGAGTAATATACTAAGTTATTTACTGACAATTTGCTGAGTAATTTACTAAAAATTTACTGAGTAATTTATAGAGAATTTATTGGGAATTTACTGAGTAATTTACTGAGACTTTACTGAGTAATTTACTGAGAATTTAGTAAGAATTTACGAAGTAATTTACAGAGAATTTACAGAGAATTTACTGAGTAATTTATTGGGAATTTATTGCAAATTTACTGAGAATTTACAGAGAATTTACTGAGTAATTTATTGGGAATTTACTGAGTAATTTACTGTAAATTTACTGAGTAATTTTCTGGGTAATTTACTGAGAATTTACTTAAAATTTACGAAGAATTTAGTAGGAATTTACTAAAAATTTACTGAATAATTTACTAAGAATTTACTTGGAATTTACTGAGTATTTTACTGAGA
The DNA here is from genome assembly GCF_004153795.1 of Camellia sinensis. Classification (NCBI taxonomy): domain Eukaryota; kingdom Viridiplantae; phylum Streptophyta; class Magnoliopsida; order Ericales; family Theaceae; genus Camellia; species Camellia sinensis. The sequence continues at coordinate 199,398 of NW_021026368.1, read as the reverse complement.
ATTTACTTAGTAAGTTAAGGAGAATTTACTGAGTAATTTGCTGAGAATTTAGTGGGAATTTATTGAGTAATTTGCTGAGAATTTACTGGTAATTTACTGAATAATTTACTAAGAATTTAATGAGTAATTTATTGAGAATTTCCGCAGTAATTTACTAAGTAATTTATTCAGAATTTACTTGTAATTTAAAAAGAAATTTACTGAGAATTTACATAGTAATTTACTGGGAATTTACTGAATAATTTACTAAAAATATAATGAGTAATTTATTAGGAATTTACTGAGTATTTTGTTGAGTAATTGGCTGTGTAATGTACTGAGTAATTTATTGAGTAATTTGTTGAGTAATTTACTAGGAATTTACATTGTAATGAACTAAGAATTTACTGAGAATTTATAAAGTAATTACTGAGAATATACTTGGAATTTCATGGGAATTTGTAACAACCCTCATTTTGACTTAGTCATACTTGCATACATTTATGGATGATCTTGTTCTAATATGTGCATTTGCAAATCTTGTCTTGTTTTGCTTGAATGATTGCTTGCATGCTTTGTTCTCGTCTAGTGCGTTGCCGAGGTCATCTTAAGCCTAGACACCTTCGAGACCTTTGTCACTTAGAACTATCTTGGAACCCCGTTGGTTGACCTCCATCTTCGCCCTGGCATATTGGCCGAGATGCCACCATCTAGGCCGAGGTTCTCGTCGCCTAGGCCGAGATGTTAATATCTAGGCGTTCTAGATCCTTGATCCTTACATGAGTGATTTTGTTCCTGGAATGGTTTGACCTAGACCGAGGTGCGACACAGTTTAGTCAAGTGTTGTCCTTCCAAGCCGATGTCCTTGCCCCTTGATTTGCCGGAGTCTTGTTGTTAGCCGATGTCATTACTTGCCGGTGTGTTCTTGCCGCCTAGCTTGTTGAGTACACTTGTCTTGGTCTTGTCTTGTCGTGTCAGTCACCTTTTTGGTTAGAGCCTATCAGCCGATGCCACGTGTCCCGGCAGAGGGATTAAGTCAGTGATTGTCGTGAGGAGCATATCTTTTTGTATCAATCTTGCCTTTTAGAGAGAGAAGCTCTAGGAAGAAGGATGAGAAGTTTGAGCTGGAGAGAGTGACTTCCAAGCTTGATCGTTGGAGCTTGAACCGTTAGATTCGAGCTTTGAGGTTAGAATCTTAACCTACTCTTGTTGTTCTCATTGATCATCTAGCTGCATTGCACGTTCAAACCTGTTCGGCACGTCATGCATTGATTTAGAGTTGGTTTTAGAAAGAGAAAATGGTTTTCATGTGTTCTTGAAGAAAAGCCTCATTTGATCCGAAAGTTTGCATTAAAGCTCATGTTTTTGTGCTTGTTTTGATAAGATCCTTGAGTGTGGGTACCCAGGTCCATGTTCTTAATTTCATAGCATGAAGCCTCAGCTGTTGTAATAGCAAGTTTTGATCTTTGCATTCATCTTCCTCATGTTCATGTTCTTCGAGTTCTTCATGCTCATGTTCTTTATGTTTATCAAGAGGGAAACCCAGATTTTTCTCGACTTCGCTTTTGAATGTAGCGCCATCGAGGCTACACCTCGGCAAGGAGGTGTGGGACCTCGGCCTAGACCTGGTAGTTGCCCAGCGTGTTTTTTTTTCCAAGGATAAGAAACTACGTTTCGATTTGATTGACTTAGTTTTGAAGAATGCCAAAGTCATTTGCATGTAAGCTAGACTTGTTTTGAGTAGTGCATTCAATAGACTTTGCCATGTGTTGTAGGACTTGGACTTGCCTTGACCCCGACGTTTGAAGGACTAGGTGAGTGGTATTTTTAATAAAGCTATGTTATACGTTTTGATTCAGATCTTGCTTCGCTTTGTTTTGAAAGTGTTTGTTAAGCATGAATAATTGTCCCTGTTTTGTATATCGAGTATGAGCTTGTCTTGATGACCTTCTCAGAAAGTCCCTCGTGCTGGAGGACTCTAAACTTTCGCAGCACATCTCGTTCGAAAGTCCCTTGTGCTGGAGGACTCTAAACTTTCGCAGCACATCTCGTTCGAAAGTCCCTTGTGCTGGAGGACTCTAAACTTTCGCAGCACCCTTGATTTGTACTCTAGTGTTAAAGGCCTACGGGCCTTTGTAACATAGGTCCCTCGTGCTAGAGGACTCTAAACTTTCGCAGCACATCTTGCCTTGAAAGTCCCTTGTGCTAAAGGACCGATGAGACAAGGCAGAGTTTTTGCACTGGTACCAGGGGACACTCAAAATGCTGAGACAGTGGTGTCAGGTATGCTTTCGATTTGCTCTCAAAGTGCATTTGTATTGATTGATTCGTGTTCTACGCATTCATTCATTTCTGCTAAGTTTGCCGAGAAGATTAATAGGAAACTAGAACCCCTTAATTATGTGTTATCTGTATCTACTCCATCTGGGAGATCTATGAATGTTGCATCCATCTATCGAGCATGTGTTGTTATGATTGGGAATGTTGAACTGTTAGCTGACTTAATGCCATTGGACATAACTCATTTTGATGTTATATTGGGGATGGATTGGTTAGTGACAAATCACGCGTCCATAAATTGTGTTTCAAAGAGTGTCACGTTAAAACCCCCAGACCTAACCGAGGTCACGTTTCAGGGAAAAGGGGTAGTATCCCCACCTTACTTAATTTCAACCATGAAAGCCTATAGATTGATCCAAAAAGGGTGTCCAGGTTATCTATATAGCATATTAAGTAATTTGAATGGAAGAGTTGAGTTAGCCGACGTCCCAGTGGTTAATGAATTCCCCAACGTCTTTCCAAATGATTTGCCTGGTCACTTAGTTGATAGAGAGGTAGAGTTTACGGTTGACATCATGCCGGGAACCCAGCCCATCTGTAAAACACCCTATAGGATGGCCCCCGCCGAGCTTAAGGAATTGAAACTTCAACTACAGGAGTTGCTAGATAAGGGTTTTATTAGGCCGAGCACTTCACCCTGGGGAGCACCCGTTTTGTTTGTTAAGAAGAAGGATGGAACACTTCGTCTTTGTATTGATTACCGGGAGCTGAATAAGGTAACCATTAAGAATAAGTACCCGTTGTTGAAGATAGATGATTTGTTTGATCAGTTGCAAGGAGCACGAGTCTTTTCCAAAATTGACCTTAGGTCGGGTTATCATCAGCTTAAGGTTAAAGCCGAGGATGTTGAGAAGACCGCTTTTCGGACGAGGTATGGCCACTACGAGTTTTTAGTAATGCCTTTTGGAGTAACCAATGCCCCTGCAGCATTTATGGATTTGATGAACAGAGTGTTTAAGCCATATCTAGACGAGTTTGTGGTTGTCTTCATCGATGATATATTGATTTACTCTAGAAGTAAAGCCGAACACGAGGAGCATTTGAGACTTACCTTACAGACCTTGAGGGATCGGAAGTTGTATACCAAATTTAACAAGTGTGAGTTTTGGCTTTCCACTATTTCGTTTTTGGGTCATGTAATTGATGAAGGGGGTATTTCGGTCGATCCTAGTGAAATTAAAGTCGTGGTGAATTGGCCGAGGCCGACTAATGTGTCCGAGGTTCGTAGTTTTCTGGTATTGGCTGGTTATTACAGAAAATTTGTAAAAGATTTCTCAAGGATTGCAATCCCGTTGACACAACTGACTAAGAAGGGAGTGGCTTATGAATGGACTAAGGATAGAGAAGCAGCTTTCCAGGAGTTGAAGACGAGATTAGTCGCAGCACCAGTTCTTGTACTACCATCAGGTAATGAAGAGTTTCATGTCTACAGTGATGCTTCGCGTAAGGGTCTAGGTTGTGTATTAATGCAAAAAGGTAAGGTTATAGCATATGTCTCTCGTCAATTGAAGCCACATGAAAAGAATTATCCCACCCATGATTTGGAATTAGCAGCCATGGTATTTGCTTTGAAGATTTGGCGTCACTACTTGTATGGGGCTTCTTGTCAGGTTTTTACAGATCATAAAATCTTGAAGTACTTGTTCACTCAAAAGGAATTGAATATGAGGCAGAGAAGATGGCTTGAATTGTTGAAAGATTACGATATGCAGGTCCAATATCATCTAGGTAAAGTTAACACAGTAGCCGACGCTTTGAGCAGAAAGATGGATGGAAATTTGGCATGTCTAACCGCAATCTTAGTGGAGCCGACTATTGTTGAGGAAGTAAAGACAAGACAAATGGAGGATGAATTCTTCAATAAGGTAGCCGATGAGATTATCACGAAGCCGAGATCAGGATATACCCTAGAAAATCAAGTGCTCAAGTTTGAAGGGAGATTGTGTGTGGCCGACATCCCAGAGTTGAAAAGGAAAATTCTGCAGGAAGCTCATGGTTCCAAGTTTGCTGTTCACCCCGGGAACACCAAGATGTATCAGGATGTGAAGCAGACGTTTTGGTGGCCGAACATGAAAGGTGAGATAGCCGAGTTCGTGTCGCAGTGTCTGTATTGTCAACAAGTAAAGGCGGAATATCAAAGGCCAGCAGGACTTCTTCAACCTTTGCCAATTCCTGAGTGGAAATGGGAGCACATCTCCATGGACTTTGTGGTTGGGTTGCCAAAGACACAAAAGGGTATGGATTCGATTTGGGTTATCGTGGATAGACTAACTAAGTCAGCGCACTTCTTGCCTGTTAAGACCACCTTCAACGCCGATAAACTTGCTTTGTTGTATGTGAATGAGATTGTTAGACTTCATGGAGTGCTGATGTCCATTGTGTCAGACCGAGATCCGAAGTTGGTTTCCAGATTTTGGAAGAGCCTACAAAGAGCTTTCAGAGCCGAGTTGAGGTTTAGCACAGCTTTTCATCCCCAGACAGATGGGCCAACAGAGAGGACAATTCAGACACTTGAAGATATGCTCAGACTATGTGTATTGGACCTCCAAGGAAGTTGGGGAGTACATTTGCCTTTGGTGGAATTTACCTACAGCAACAGCTATCAAGCTAGCATTGGCATGGCGCCGTATGAGGCACTATACGGAAGAAAGTGCAGGTCGCCGATATGTTGGACCGAGGTAGGAGACAAAGCTCTGCTTGGTCCCGAGTTAATTCAAGTAACAACCGAGAAGATTAAGCTCGTTCAGCAAAGAATCAAAACCGGACAGAGTCGACAAAAGAGTTATGGCGACCAAAGAAGAAGAGAGTTAGAATTTGAAGTCGGGGACCACGTGTTCCTAAAGATTTCGCCGATGAAAGGAGTTACAAGATTTGGGAAGAAGGGTAAGTTAGCACCCCGTTACATCGGGCCCTTTGAAATTCTTGAGAAGGTTAACCTCGCTGCCTACAGACTTGCCTTGCCGCCAGGATTGAGCCAAGTCCATAATGTATTTCATGTTTCGATGTTGAGGAAGTATATTCAAGATCCGCTACCTGTGATCGACTATTTCGGAATTGTAATTAATGAAGATTTAGGCTACGAAGAGAAGCCGATACGGATTGTCGATAGGCAAGTAAAACAGTTGAGAAGCAAGTCGATACCAATGGTGAAGGTTGAATGGAAGGAGCATTACAGAGAGGATGCTACATGGGAAATGGAAGAGGAAATGAAGGTCTGACATCCAGAATTGTTTTTGGAACAAGGTAACTCAAGTTTGGGGACCAAACTCCTTTAAGGGGGGTAGGATGTAACAACCCTCATTTTGACTTAGTCATACTTGCATACATTTATGGATGATCTTGTTTTAATATGAACATTTGCAAATCTTGTCTTGTTTAGCTTGAATGATTGCTTACATACTTTGTTCTTGCCTGGTGTGTTGCCGAGGTCGTCTTAAGCCTGACACCTTTGAAACCTTTATCACTTAGAACTATCTTGGAATTCCTTTGGTCGACCCCCCATCTTCACCTTGGCATATTGGCCGAGATGTGCATCATCTGGGCCGAGATGTTAATATCTAGGCGTTCAAGATCCTTGATCCTTGCGTGTGTGATTTTGTTCCTAGAATGGGATGACCTAGACCAAGGTGTGGCACATCTAGGCCAAGGTGTGGCACAGTTTAGTCAAGTGTTGTCCTTCCAAGTCGATGTCCTTGCCCCTTGATTGCCGGAGTCCTGTTGTTAGCCGATGTCATTACTTGCCGGTGTGTTCTTGCCGCTTAGCTTGTTGGGTACACTTTGTCTTGGTCTTGTCTTGCCATGTCAGTCACCTTTTTGGTTAAAGCCAATCAGCCGATGCCACGTGTCCCAGCAGAGGGATTAAGTCAGTGATTGTCGTGAGGAGCATATCTTTTTGGTATCAATCTTGTCTTTTAGAGAGAGAAGCTCTAGTGAGAAGGAGGAGAAGTTTGAGCTAGAGAGGGTGACTTCCAAGCTTGATCGTTAGAGCTTGAGCCGTTAGATTCGAGTTTTGAGGTTAGAATCTTAACCTATTCTTGCTGTTCTTATTCATCATCTAGCTGCATTGCACGATCAAACCTGTTCCGCACACCATTCATCGATTTAAAGTTGGTTTTAGAAAGAGAAAAATGGTTTTCATGTATCTTTGAGGAAAAGCCTCGTTTGATCCGAAAGTTTGCATTAATGCTCGTGTTTTTGTGTTTGTTTTGCTAAGATCCTTGAGTGTGGGTACCCAGGTCCATGTTTTCGAATTCATAGCATGAAGTCTATATTTTGGGTTATCACAAAAACATCATCTTGAAATTCGGATTCCATGGACTGAAGAAATTGGTGTTTCAAATATTCCATGCAATTGATCATCAAATCTTTATCAGAAATTCCTAGAAATTATTTCTTCAATTCATATTGGATACGGATAAAAAGATTACCACTACTATGTTCCGACATGGATGGTTTGGGGATTAAATATGTACAAGCTTTAGTATTAAGTTTAATTTGTTCAATCAGGTCGGGTTAAGATTCACCAAGGGTCTTTTTACCAGTTAAAAAAGAGTCGAGGTCATTTGCATGTAAGCTAGACTTGTTTTGAGTAGTGCATTCAATAGACTTTGCCATGTGTTGTAGGACTTGGACTTGCCTTGACCCCGACGTTTGAAGGACTAGGTGAGTGCTATTTTTAATAAAGCTATGTTATACGTTTTGATTCAGACCTTGCTTTGCTTTATTTTGAAAGTGTTTGTTAAGCATGAATAATTGTCCCTGTTTTGTATATCGAGCATGAGCTTGTCTTGATGACCTTCTCGGAAAGTCCCTCGTGCTGGAGGACTCCAAACTTTCGTAGCACATCTCGTTCGAAAGTCCCTTGTGCTGGAGGACTCTAAACTTTCGCAACACATCTCGTTCGAAAGTCCTTTGTCTTGGAGGACTCTAAACTTTCGCAGCACCCTTGATTTGTACTCTAGTGTTAAAGGGCTACGGGCCTTTGTAACATAGGTCCCTCATGCTGGAGGACTCTAAACTTTCACAGCACATCTTGCCTTGAAAGTCCCTTGTGCTAGAGGACTCTAAACTTTTGTAGCACCCTTGTTGAGATGCCTCTCTTACTTCGTCTTGTTTTGCCACGGACGGTTTACCGCGTGGATACGGTTGCCGGAATGTTGTTATTTGTAATATGTGATGCTAGTAAATGTCCCTTGAAGCTTTGAAGATTTGTTAGATGGACGAGGTCCATTCCTTGTTGTATATTAAGTTTTGTCTTGTATTGTTTGAAAGGACTTCGGCTATTATTCATGCAAACCCCTTTATTATTTATACCATTCACTGAGTATCCAAGCTCACCCTCTCTATATATATGTAGGTGATGAACAAGAAGGCGGTGACGCCTAGATGTGATTTCTGGAGCTTGTTTTGGGTTTTGATTATGTCGGCTTAACCTGCATTTATATCGGCAATCTTGAAAATCATGCTTCTCGACTTGTAATATTTGTGCTTCGAACACGTCGGCTGAGAAGCCTTTTGATCAAGATGTATGTTTTTGTATGATTGTTATGTCGGCAAAGAAGATGTCAGCAACCTGGCAGACTGTATTCTTAGATCTGTAATTTGTACAATTTGTTTATGTCGGCTTGTAGAGCCCTTTGCTAGTACGAAAAATGTAACTTGCACTTTGCGTTGTTTGTAATTAAGTTATAACCCATATGCAAATGGTTGCTATCTCATTTGACTTAAGCACATCTCTTATGGACCACTTGTATTTTAAATTTTTGCTTCCGCACTTGTGAGCCCCATTTATTTATACTCTGAATGTGTGTGAATCTTGTAAGTTGGCCTTCGGTAATCTCGGATTACTGGCCATCACGGCGCCAAACTACTAGGGGCGGTTTGGGGTCGTGACAGAATTTGATGAGAATTAACTGACATTTTACAATGTAATTCACTGAGTAATTTACAAAGGATTTACTGAGGAATTTATTGAGAATTTACTCAGTAATTTTTCGAGAATTTACTGTGAATTTACTTAGTAATTTTTTGAGAATTTACTCGAAATTTACTAAGTGATTCACTGAGTAGTTAATTGAGAATTTACAGAGCAATTCATTGAGAATTTACTGGGAATTAATAAGTAATTTACTAAGAATTTACTAAATAATTTACAGAGAATTCACTGGGAATTTATTTAGTAATTTAATTAGAATTTACTGGGAATTTACATTGAATTTACCGAATAATTTACTAAGTAATTTATCTAGTAATTTACTGGAAATTTTTTGTGTAATTTACTGATTAATTTACTGAGAATTTAATGAAAATTTACTAAACAATTTACTGAGAATTTACTAAGTAATTTACTGAGAATTTACTTGGAAATTTCTGAGTAATTTACGGAGAATTTTCTGGGAATTTACTTAGTAATTTAATGTGAATTTATTGGGAATTTATTGAGTAATTTACAGAGTATTTACGGAGAATTTACTTGGAATTTACTAAGTACTTTACTGAGAATTTAGAGGGAATTTACTGAGTATGTTACTGAGAATTTACTGAGTAATTTCTTGAGAATTTAATGAGTAATCTACTAAAAAATTTACTGTAAAGTTACTAAGAATTTACTGGAAATTTATTGAGTAATTTACTATGAATTGACTACGTAATTTACTGAGAATTTATGGAGAATTTACTTGGAATTTACTGGGAATTTACTGACAATTTGCTGAGTAATTTACCGAGAATTTACTTGGAATTTACTGTTAATTTAATGATAAATTTACTGAATTTATTTGGAATTTAATGGGAATTGACTGAGTACTTTACGGGTAAGTTACAGAGAATTTACTAAGTAAGTTACAGAGAATTTACTGAGCGCTTTACTGAGAATTTACTAAAAATTTAATAGAAATTTACTTAGAATTTACTTAGTAATTTACCGAGAATTTACAGGGAATTTACAGAGAATTTACTGAGTAATTTACACAGAATTTATTGGGAATTTACTAAGTAATCTACTAAGAATTTACTGAACATTTACGGAGAATTTACTGAGTAATTTTCTGAGAATTTTATGAACAATTTACTTGGAATTTACTGGGAATTTCTTGAGTAATTTTCTGTTAATTTACTGTGTACTTTATTGAGAATTTATTGGGAATTTACTGAGTAAGTTACGGAGAATTTATAGAGTAATTTACTAAGAATTTACTGAATTTACCGAGTAATTTACTGAGAATTTACTGACTAATTTGCTGAGAATTTACTGGGAATTTACTCAGTACTTTACTGAGAATTTACTAGGTAACTTACTAAGTAATTTACTAAGAATTTACTAGGTAACTTACTGAGTAATTTACTGAGAATTTACTGGGAATTTACTGAGTAATTTGCTGAGAATTACTGGGAATTTACTGAGTACTTCACTAAGAATTTACAAAGCAATTTACTGGGTGTTTACTGAGTAATTTATTGGTAATTTACTGAAAATTTACTGGGAATGTACTTAGAATTTCCTGAGTAATTTACTAAGACTTTACTGAATAATTTATTGAGAATTTACTTGGAATTTAAAAGTAATTTAATGAGAATTTACTGAGTAATTTGCTGAGAATTTACTAGGAATGTACTAAGTAATTTACTAAAAATATAGTGAGTAATGTACTGAGTAATTTGTTGGGTAATGTACTGAGAATTTACAAAGTAATTTTCTGAGTAATTTACACAGTAATTTATTGGGAATTTTCAGAGTAATTTATTAAGAATTTAATGGGAATTTACTGAGGAATTTACAAAGAATTTACAGAGTAGTTTACTAAGAATATAGTGAGGATTTACTTGAAATTTACTAATAATTTACTGAGTAATTTGCTTAGAATTTACTGAGTACTTTACTGAGAATTGACTGAGTAATTTACTTAGAATTTACGAAGAATTTTCTTGGAATTTATTGGGAATTTACAGACTAATTTGCTGAGAATTTACTTGAAATTTACAGGGAATTTACTAAGTACTTTATCAAGAATTTACTGGGAATTTAGTGAGTAAGTTACAGAGAATTTACTGGGGATTACTATGTGATTTTGTCATGACTCTATCCCGCCCCTAGTAGAATGGTGCTGTGATGGCCAGTAATTCGAGATTACCGAAGACCAACTTACAAAGTCACACACAATCAGAGTATACATATGGGGCTTACATGTGCGGAAGCAATAAATTTGAATATGAACAATCCATAAGAGCTGTGCATAGATCAAATTAAATGACATACATCTTAATGTAGTTTACAACTTGGATACAAATAAATGAAGTACAAAATACATCTTGACCAAAAGGCTTCTCAAGCCGATATATACAAAAGAAATAACTACAAGCCGAGAAGCATAATCTTCAAGGTGATGCAAAACATAAACCCAAAACATCTTGCAAACAATCATCTAGGCGCCACCGCCGTCCTGCTCATCACCTACATATATATAAAGAAGGTGAGTTTGGATACTCAGTGAATGATATCAGTAATAAAGGTTTTGCATGAATGATATTCAAGATCTCTTTTCTAAACAGTACATAGCATAACTAATACGAAATCAAGGGATGAACCAAGTCCATCTAACAAGTCTTTCAAAACTTCAAGGGATGCTTACTAGCATCAATATAGTACAAGGGATGACATTAACAAAGGTGCTACAAAAGCTTAGAGTCCCCTAGCACGTACGGACTTGTGCTACAAGTGGTTATAGTCCCTTAGCACGTGAGGACTTGTGCTACAAATGCTTATAGTCCCTTAGCACGTACGGACTTGTGCTACAAATGCTTATAGTCCCTTAGCACGTACGGACTTGTCAAGAATGTTATCAAAATCAAAGCTAAAACTTGATACACAAAATAGGGATGGTCATTCATGCTTAACAAATACTTTTCCAAAACAAGCAAGGCAAAGCTTTATCAAATGTCATAACATAGCTTTATTAAAAATACCACTCACTTAGTTCTTCGAATGTCAGGGTCAAAGCAAGAGTCCAAGTGTCACGACCCCATTCCGCCCCTAGTAGAATGGTGCCATGATGGCCAGTAATTCACAATTACCCAAAGCCAACTTGCAAGGTTTCACACACAACAGAGTATACATATGGGGCTTACAAGTGCGGAAGCAATAAATTTAAAACTAAGTAGTCCATAAGAGCTGTGCATGAGCCAAATGGAATTGCATACATCATTACATAGCTTTATAATCTTGAATACAAACAAAAGGAAGTACAAAAATACATCTTGACCAAAAGGCTTCTCAAGCCGTCAAATACAAAATACAAGGGAATACAACCAAGAAGCATGATCTTCAAGATGCTACAGAAATGCTAAATCCAAAACAAATTGCAAGCACGTCTAGGCGTCACCACCGTCTTGTTCGTCACCTACATATATATAGAGAGGGGTGAGCTTGGATACTCAGTGAATGGTATAAATAATAAAGGGGTTTACATGAATGATATCCGAAATCTTTATCAAATCAAGGCACATCACATCTTGTACAAAATCCAAGGCAAATCAAGTTTATCTAACAAATCTTTCAAGTCTCAACAATTAAAGTCTTTCAAGGCTTTCAAGTTCCAAGGGATGACATTAACAAAGGTTGTGCTACAAATGCTTATAGTCCCCTAGCACGTACGGACTTTTCAAGATTGTGCTACAAATGCTTATAGTCCCCTAGCACGTACGGACTTTTCAAAGATTGTGCTACAAATGCTTATAGTCCCCTAGCACGTACAGACTTTTCAAGATTGTGTTACAAATGCTTATAGTCCCCTAACACGTACAGACTTTCAAAGATTGTCAAAACCAAAGCTAATACTTGATACACAAAGTAGGGATAGTCATTTATGCTTAACAAATACTTTTCCAAAACAAGCAAGGCAAAACTTTATCAAAACTTAATAACATAACTTTATTAAAAATACAGTAAGGATCCAAGACCTATAAACATATAATAATTCCCATTGAATGTACTTCAAGAAGACAAGAAGAGATGTTCCAAAATAGATATGAAATGCAAATGATCTTGGTATTCTTTCAAAACTAAGGCAAACCAAAACAAAACACTGTTTCTCATCTCGGGAAGACATGCTGGGCACCAACCAGGTCTTGGCCGAGGTCCCACACCTCCTTGCCAAGGTGTGGTCCCGTGGCCGTATTCAAGGGAATGAAGTCGGGAAAATCTGGGTTTCCCTTTCTTGAAGGACATGACGAACAAGAAGAACATGAACATGAACATGAAGAACATGGATGCAAAGATCATAACTTATCATTACAAAATCTGAGATTTCATGCTATGAATTCAAAAACATAGACCTGGGCACCCATACTCGAAGATTTCGTGAAAATAAACACAAAAACATGAATCTTGATGCAAGCTTTCGGATCAAAACAAGACTTCTATTCAAGAACACATGAACACTATTTTCTCTTTCTAAAACCAACTTTAAATCGATGCATGGTTTACAAATCAGGTTCGATCATGCAATGCAGCTAGATGATCAATAAGAACAACAAGAGTAGATTAAGATTCTAATCTCAAGACACGAATCTAACAGCTCAAGGGGTGAAGATCAAGCTTGGAAAATCTATCCCTCCTCTAAGAACTCCTTCTCCCTCTTCTAGAGCTTCTCTCTCCTCAAGAACAAAGACAGATAGCAAAATGATACATTTCTAGGTCTGCTGGCTGACTTAACACTTGGCTGAGGCACGTGGCAACGGCTGGTTGGCTCTACTGAAAAAGGTGACTGAGCGAAAAGACAAGACCATGACAAGGTGTGTTCTACAAGCAAGATGGCATAGGCACTTCGGCAGGTAATGATCTCGGCTAATGAACAGGCATTGGCAAGTAAGGGAACAATGATCTCGGCTATGAAGGACAACACTTGACTAAGCTGTGCCACACCTTGGCCTAGATGTGCCACACCTCGGTCTAGGTCATACCACTCCAGGACAAGATCACTTAGGTGCAAAGGTAACATCTCGGCCTAGATAATACACATCTCGGCCTTGGTGATGAACACCTCGGCCTAGATAATGACATCTCGGCCAATATGTTCGGGCGAAGGTAGAGGTCAAACAAAGTGGTTCCAAGATAATTCTAGACTAAAGATGACCTTGGCTAAACTCACACCAAGCAAGGTACAAAACATGCAAGAAACACTTATTAGAATTTACTGGGAATTTACATTGAATTTACCGAATAATTTACTAAGTAATTTATCTAGTAATTTACTGGAAATTTTTTGTGTAATTTACTGATTAATTTACTGAGAATTTAATGAAAATTTACTAAACAATTTACTGAGAATTTACTAAGTAATTTACTGAGAATTTACTTGGAAATTTCTGAGTAATTTACGGAGAATTTTCTGGGAATTTACTTAGTAATTTAATGTGAATTTATTGGGAATTTATTGAGTAATTTACAGAGTATTTACGGAGAATTTACTTGGAATTTACTAAGTACTTTACTGAGAATTTAGAGGGAATTTACTGAGTATGTTACTGAGAATTTACTGAGTAATTTCTTGAGAATTTAATGAGTAATCTACTAAAAAATTTACTGTAAAGTTACTAAGAATTTACTGGAAATTTATTGAGTAATTTACTATGAATTGACTACGTAATTTACTGAGAATTTATGGAGAATTTACTTGGAATTTACTGGGAATTTACTGACAATTTGCTGAGTAATTTACCGAGAATTTACTTGGAATTTACTGTTAATTTAATGATAAATTTACTGAATTTATTTGGAATTTAATGGGAATTGACTGAGTACTTTACGGGTAAGTTACAGAGAATTTACTAAGTAAGTTACAGAGAATTTACTGAGCGCTTTACTGAGAATTTACTAAAAATTTAATAGAAATTTACTTAGAATTTACTTAGTAATTTACCGAGAATTTACAGGGAATTTACAGAGAATTTACTGAGTAATTTACACAGAATTTATTGGGAATTTACTAAGTAATCTACTAAGAATTTACTGAACATTTACGGAGAATTTACTGAGTAATTTTCTGAGAATTTTATGAACAATTTACTTGGAATTTACTGGGAATTTCTTGAGTAATTTTCTGTTAATTTACTGTGTACTTTATTGAGAATTTATTGGGAATTTACTGAGTAAGTTACGGAGAATTTACTGAGTAATTTACTAAGAATTTACCGAGTAATTTACTGAGAATTTACTGACTAATTTGCTGAGAATTTACTGGGAATTTACTGAGTACTTTACTGAGAATTTACTAGGTAACTTACTGAGTAATTTACTGAGAATTTACTAGGAATTTACTTAGTAATTTGCTGAGAATTTACTGGGAATTTACTAAGTACTTCACTGAGAATTTACAAAGCAATTTATTGGGTGTTTACTGAGTAATTTACTAGTAATTTACAGGGAATTTACTTAGAATTTCCTGAGTAATTTACTAAGACTTTACTGAATAATTTATTGAGAATTTACTTGAAATTTAAAAGTAATTTAATGATAATTTACTGAGTAATTTACTGAGAATTTACTAGGAATTTGCTAAGTAATTTACTAAAAATATAGTGAGTAATGTACCGAGTAATTTGCTGGGTAATGTACTGAGAATTTACAAAGTAATTTTCAGAGTAATTTACACAGTAATTTATTGGGAATTTTCAGAGTAATTTATTAAGAATTTAATGGGAATTTACTGACGAATTTACAAAGAAATTACTGAGCAATTTACTAAGTAATTTTCTTAGAATTTACAGAGAATTTACTGAGTAGTTTACTAAGAATATAGTGAGGATTTACTTAGAATTTACTAATAATTTACTGAGTAATTTACTTAGAATTTACGGAGAATTTTCTTGGAATTTATTGGGAATTTACTGGGAATTTACAGACTAATTTGCTAGGAATTTACTTGAAATTTACAGGGAATTTACTAAGTACTTTATCAAGAATTTACTGGGAATTTACTGAGTAAGTTACAGAGAATTTACTGGGGATTACTATGTGATTTTGTCACAACTCCATCCCGCTCCTAGTAGAATGGTGCTGTGATGGCCAGTAATCCGAGATTACCGAAGGCCAACTTACAAAGTCACACACAATCAGAGTATACATATGGGGCTTACATGTGCGGAAGCAATAAATTTGAATATGAACAATCCATAAGAGCTGTGCATAGATCAAATTAAATGACATACATCTTAATATAGTTTACAACTTGGATACAAATAAATGAAGTACAAAATACATCTTGATTAAAAGGCTTCTCAAGCCGACATATACAAAAGAAATAACTACAAGCCGAGAAGCATAATCTTCAAGGTGATGCAAAACATAAACCCAAAACATCTTGCAAACAATCATCTAGGCATCACCGCCGTCCTGCTCATCACCTACATATATATAAAGAGGGTGAGCTTGGATACTCAGTGAATGATATCAGTAATAAAGGTTTTCCATGAATGATATTCAAGATCTCTTTTCTAAACAGTACATAGCATAACTAATACGAAATCAAGGGATGAACCAAGTCCATCTAACAAGTCTTTCAAAACTTCAAGGGATGCTTACTAGCATCAATATAGTACAAGGGATGACATTAACAAAGGTGCTACAAAAGTTTAGAGTCCCCTAGCACGTACGGGCTTGTGCTACAAGTGCTTATAGTCCCTTAGCACGTACGTACTTGTGCTACAAATGCTTATAGTCCCTTAGCACGTACGAACTTGTGCTACAAATGCTTATAGTCCCTTAGCACATACGGACTTGTCAAGAATGTTATCAAAATCAAAGCTAATACTTGATACACAAAATATGGATAGTCATTCATGCTTAACAAATACTTTTCCAAAACAAGCAAGGCAAAGCTTTATCAAATGTCATAACATAGCTTTATTAAAAATACAACTCACTTAGTTCTTCGAACGTCAGGGTCAAAACAAGAGTCCAAGTCCTACAAACACTTGGCAAAGTCTATTGAATGCACTCTCAAACAAGCTTTCCATGAATGCAAATGATCTCGGCATTCCTTCAAAACTAAAGTCGGACCAAAACAAAACACTGTTTCTCATCTCGAAAACATAATGGGCACCAACCACGTCTAGGCCGAGGTCCCACACCTCCTTGCGAGGTGTGGTCCCGATGGCCACATTCAAGGAAATGAAGTCGGGAAAATCTGGGTTTCCCTCTGCTGAAGAACATGAATGCTAAAATCATAACTTGTTATTACAAAATCTGGGATTTCATGCTATGAGTTCGAAAACATGGACCTTGGGTACCCATACTGGAAGATCTTATGAAGGGAAACACAAAAACATGAATCTTGATGCAAGCTTTCGAATCAAACAAGGCTTTTATTCAAGAACACATGAATATCACTTTCTCTTTCTAAAACCAAACTTTAAATCAATGCATGGCTTACAAATCATGCTCGATCATGCAATGCAACTAGATGAATAATAAGAACAACAAGAGTAGATCAAGATTCTAACCTCAAGACACGAATCTAACAGCTCAAGGTGTGAAGATCAAGCTTGAAAATCTATTCCCTCTCTAAGAACTCCTCCTTCTTCTTCCTAGAGCCTCTCTCTCTAAAAGACAAGGATATGATACAAAATGATGTGTTTCTCAACAACTCACTGACTTAACCCTCTGCTGGGACACGTGGCATCGGCTAGTTGGCTCTTCTCAAAAAGGTGACTGAGTGAAAAGACAAGACTATGACAAAGTGTGTTCAACAAGCAAGATGGCATAGACACTCCGGCAGGTAATGATCTCAGCTAAGGACAAAGCTTCGGCAAGAGGGGTCCCAATGATCTCGGCTGGGTTGGATAACGCATGGTCCAAATGTGCCACACCTTGGCCTAGATGTGCCACATCTCGGCCTAGGTTATACCGGTCCAGAACAAGACCACTAGGTGCAAGGATCAAGGATGTCTAGATGGTAACATCTCGGCTTAGATGATTCATATCTCGGCCTCGGTGGAGTACACTTCGGCCTAGATGATGACATCTCGGCCAATATGTCAGGGTGGAGGTGGAGGTCAACTAAAATGGTTCCAAGATAATACTGAGTGTAAGAGGTTCAAAGGTGCGACCTAGGCTTAACAAGACCTCGGCTACACACCGGGCAAGAGGCGGAACAGACAAACAATACGCACGCCAAATTACATAAGCACAAAACAAGACGGAAACCTTACATAAGGCAAAACAAATTGAAAACTACAAATACAAGCTGAACAAAACAAAACGTGCAAATGCACATGAACATGACTAAGATGGGGATGAGGGTCACTACAGATTTTTTGAGTAATTTACTGAGAATTTACAGGAAATTTACTTAGAATTTAGTGATTAATTTATTGAGTAATTTACTTGGAATTTACTGAGTAATTTACTAATAATTTACTGCAAATTTACTGTGTAATATACCGAGTAATTTACATGGAATTTACTGTGTAATTTACTGAGAATTTACTGTGTAATTTACGTTAAATTTACAGAGAATTTACTAAGTAATTTATTGGGAATTTACTGAGTAATTTATTGAGAATTTACGCAAAATTTACTTAGTAATTTAATGAGAATTTGCTATGAATTTACTGAGTAATTTGCTGGAAATTTGCTGAGTAATTTACTAAAAAGTTACTGAGAATTTACTGGGAATTTACTGCGAATTTACTGGTAATTTACTAAGTACTTTACTGAGAATTTATTAGAAATTTGTTGAGTAAGTTACGAAGAATTTATTGAGTAGTTTACAGAAAATTTACGGTGTAATTTCTTGAGAATTTATTGAGAATTTACTAGGAATATACTGAGTAATGTACTAAGTAATTTACTGAGAATTCATTGTGAATTTACTAAGCAATAATCAGAGAATTTACAAAGTAATTTACTGAGAATTTATTGGGAATTTCCTGAGTAATTTACTGAGAATTTACTGGAAATTTACTAAGAATTTACGAAGAATTTGTTGAGTAATATACTGAGAATTTACGAAGAATTTACATGGAATTTATTGAATATTTTTTAAGAATTTACTGAGTAATTTACTAAGTACTTTACTAAAAGTTTACTGGAAATTTATTAAGTTACGAAGAATTTATTGGGAATTTACTTGGAATTTTCTGAGTACTTTACTTAGAATTTACTACGTAATTTACTGAGAATTAAATAGGAATTTACTGAGGATTTACTAGTAATTTTGTTTAGAATTTACTAGGAATTTACTTAATAATTTGCTGAGAATTTCTTGAGTAATTTATTGAGAGTTTACTTGGAATTTAAAAGTAATTTACTTAGAATTTACTAGAAATTTACTTAAAATATACTGAGTAATTTAATAAAAAATTTCAAAGTAATTTAATGGGTAATGTACTGAATAATTTACTGAGAACTTGGTGATTAATTTACAGAGTAATTATTGGAAATTTACAGAGTAATTTACTAAGAATTTGCTAGGAATTTACTGAGTAATTTACTTAAAATTTACTGAGAAATCACTGGCAATTTACTGAGGATTTACTTGGAATTTATTGAGAATTTAAAGAGTAATTTACAGAGAATTTACTAGGAATTTACTGAGTACTCTACTAAGAATTGACTGAGTAATTTACAAAGTAATTTATAGAGAATTTACGTAGAATTTACATGGACTTTACTGAGTAATTTATCAAGAATTTACTGAAAATTTGCTGAGTAATTTAATGAGAATTTACTTGGAATTTACTGAGTAGTTTACCGAGAATTTACTGGGAATTTACTGAGTAATTTACTGAGTACTTTAATGAGAATTTACTAGGAATTTACTGAGAATTTACTGAATAATTTTCTGAGTATATTACTGAGAATTTAGTTGGAATTTACTTAGAATTTAGAGAGTAATTTACTAAGAATTTACTGAGTAACTTATTGGGTAATATACTGAGTAATTTACTGAGTAATTTGCTGGGAATTCACTGTATAATTTACTGATATTTATTGAATAATTTATTGGAAATTTACTAAGAATTTACGGAGAAATTTACTTAGTAATTTACTAAGCAATTTACTGAGAATTTACTTAGTAATTTAGTGATTAATTTACACAGAATTTACTCTGAATTTAAAGAGTATTTATTAGGTAATTTACTGAGAATTTACTGAGTAATTTTTTGAGAATTTACTGAGTAACTTACTGAGAATTTTCAGAGAATTTACTTGGAATTACAGAGAATTTACTGAGTAATTTATTGGTAATTTACTGAATACTTTACTAAGAATTTATTAGGAATTTACTGAGTATGTTACGAAGAATTTACAAAGTAATTTACTGAAATTTTTTTGAGAATTTACAGGGAATATACTAAGTAATTTATTGAGTAATTTACTGAGAATTCACTGCAAATTTACTGAGTAATTTGTTGAGAATATAGTGAGTAATTACTGAGAATTTACTAGGAATTTTCTGAGTAATTTACTAAGAATTTGCTAAGTAATTTACTGTGAATTTACTGAGAATTTACAAAGAATTTATTGAGCAATTTATTGTGTAATTTACTGAGAATTTACAGGAAATTTACTAAAAAATTACTGAGAATTTACTGAGTAATTTACTGGGAATTTACTGAGTACTTTACTGGGAATTTATTAAGTAAGTTATGGAGAATTTACTAAGTAATTTACTGAGAATTTACGGAGAATTTACTGAGTAATTTGCTGAGAATTTACTGAGTAATTTGCCGAGAATTTACTGGGAATTTTCTGAGTACTTTACTGAGAATTTACTAGGAATTTACTGAATAATTTACTAAAATTTTTATAGAGCAATTTATTGAGAATTTAGTTGGAATTTAAAAATAATTTTCTAAGTATTTTACTGAGAATTTACTAAGTTATTTACTGAAAATATACTGACTAATTTACTAGGTAACGTACTGAGTAATTTACTGAGAATTCACTGAGTATTTTGCTGAGTAATTTACTAAAAATTTACGGAGTAATTTACGGAGAATTTACCGGGAATTTACTGAGAATTTTCTAAGTAATTTTCTGAGAATTTATTAAGTAATTTACTAAGAATTTACTGAGGATTTACTTTGAATTTACTAAGAATTTACTGAGAATTTACTGAGTACTTTACTGAGCAATTTACTTAGAATTTTCTGAGACCTTACGGAGAATTTACTGAGAATTTTTTGAGTTATTTACCGAGAATTTACTCGAAATTTATTGAGTAATTTTCTAAGTACTTTACTGGGAATTTGCATAGTAATTTACCGAGAACTTATTGAGAATTTACTTAGCAATTTTTAAAGAATTTACTGAGTAATTTTCTGAGTAATTTACTTGGAATTTAGAAGGAATTACTGAGATTTTAGTGAGTAATTTACTAAAAATTTACTGAGTAATTTATTGAGTAATGTACTGAGTAATTTATTGAGAATTTACTGAGCAATTCACTGTATAATTTACTTAGAATTTACTCAGAATTTACGAAGTAATTTACTGAGAATTTACTGGATAATTTACAGAGAATTTACTGAGTATTTACTGGAAATTTACTGAGTAATTTACTGAAAATTTAAAGTGAATTTACTCGAAATTTTCTAGGAATTTACTTAGAATTTACTAAGCAATTTACTGGGAATTTACAGAGTACTTTACTGAGAATTTTTTAGGAATTTTCTGAGTAAGTTACAGAGAATTTACTGAGCAATTTACTGAGAATTTATTTGGAATTTACAGAGTAATTTATTGTGAATTTACTAGAAATTTACTAAGGATTGAGTAATTTACTAAGTAATTTTTTGAGAATTTACAGAGAATTTACTAAGTAATTTATTGAGAATTTACTGAGGATTTACTTGGAATTTGCTTAGTAATTTACAAAGAATTTACACGAAATTTACTGAGTAATTTACTGGGTAATTAATAGAGAATTTGCTGAGTAATTTACTGAGAATTTACTGAGTAATTTGCTGGATTTTACTGGGAATATTCTAAGTACTTTGCTTAGAATTTACTGGGAATTAGTAAATAATTAACTAAGAATTTACTGAGAATTTCTTGGGTAATTTCCGAAGTAATTTATTGAGAATTTACTTGGAATTTGAAAATAATTTACTGAAAATTTACTAGGAATTTAATGGGAATTTACTAAGTAATTTACTAAAAATATATTGAGAATTTACTAAGTAATTTGCTGGGTAATGTACTGACTAATTTACCGACAATTTACTTAGTATTTTGCTGAGTAATTTACAGAGTAATTTACCAAGAATATACTATGCATTTACTAAGTAATTTACTGAGAATTTACTGGCAATTTACTGAGTAATTTGTTGAGAAATTTATGGTGAATTTACTGAGTTAATTTCTGAGGATTTACTGAGTAATTTACTAAGAATTTACTAAGGATTTTCTTGAAATTTACTGAGTAATTTATTGATAATTTACGAAGAATTTACTTGGAATTTATGAAAAATTTACTTGTAATTTACTTAGAATTTTTTGAGTGATTTACCGAGAATTTACTGGGAATTTACTTAGAAATTTACTAAGAATTTACTAGAAATTTACAAAGTAATTTACTGAGAATTTACTAAGTAATTTATTGAGCAATTCACTAAGAAATTTACTTTGAATTTACTCAGAATTTACGAAGTAATTTAGTGAGAATTTACTTAGTAATTTATTGAGTAATTTAGTGAGAATTTATTGAGTATTTACTGAGTAATTTATTGGAAATTTGTTGAGTTATTTATTGAAAAGTTATTGAGAATGTACTGGGAATTTACTTAGAATTTACTGAGCAATTTACAGGGAATTTACTGAGTACTTTATTGAGAATTTATTAGGAATTTACTTAGTAATTTACTGAGATTTTACTAGGAATTTACTGGGTAATTTGCTAAGAATTTAATGAGAATTTACTAGGAATTTACTTAGTATCTTACTGAGAATTTTCTAGGAATTTACTGAGTACGTTACTGAGTATTTACTGAGTAATTTACTAGTAATTGGCTAGGAATTTACCAGTAATTTGTTTGAGGAATTTTCTGAGAATTTATAGAGAATTCACTAAGTAATTTACAAAGAATTCACTAAGTAATTTATTGAGAATTTACACAAAATTTTCTGAGTGATTTACTAAGTAATTAATTCAGAATTTATTAGGGATTTACTGATTAATTTATGGAGAATTTACTCAAAATTTACGAAGTAATTTACAGAGAATTTATGGGGAATTTATTGAGTAATTTATAGAGAATTTACTTTGTAATTTACTTAGAATTAACTGGAAATTTACCGAGAAGTTACTAAGTAATTTACTGAGAATTTACGGAGAATTTAGTGGGAATTTCCTAAGTAATTTATTGAGAATTGACTGTGTAATTTACTGAGTAATTTAATGACAATTTGCTGAGTAATTTACGTAGAATGTACGGACAATTTACTTGGAATTTACTAGGAATTTACCCAGAATTTACTAAGTAATTACCCAGTAATTTTCGGAGAATTTACTAAGTAATTTACTAAGCATTTACTTAGAAATTTACTGAAAATTTACACGGAAGTTACTGAGTGATTTACTGTTAATTTAGAATTTACTCAGTAATTTATTGAGTAATTTGCTAAAAATTTATTGACTAATTTACTAGGAATTTCTCAGGAATTTATTGAGAATTAAATGACAGTTTACTGAGTAATTTACCGAGGATTTATTAACAAACTCACTGAGTAATTTTCTAAGTAATTTACTGAGAATTTACATAGTAGTTTATTAAGAATTTATTGAGGATTTATTTGGAATTTACGGAGTAATTTACTGATTAGTTAATTGAGAATTTTCTGAGCAATTTACTGGGAATTTACTAAGTAATTTATTGAGAATTTACAAAGTAATTTACTGGGGATTTACTTAGTAATTTACTGAGAATTTATTGGGAATTTAATTTGAATTTATAAAAGAATTTACTGAGTAATTTACCGAGTAATTTACAGGGAATTTACTGTGTAATTTACTGAGAAATTTATTGAGAATTTACAGGGAACGCACTGATTAATTTTCTAAGAATTTACTAAGTAATTTACTGGGAATTTACTGAGAATTGAATGCAAAATTACTGAATAATTTATAGATAATTTACTGGGAATTTTCTAAGTAATTTACGGAGAATTTACAAAGAATTTACTTAGTAATTTAGTGAGAATTTATTGAGAATTTACTGGAAATTTACTAAGTAATTCAGTAGGAATTTACTGAGTAATTTACAGAGAATTTACTTGGAATTTACTAGGACTTTACTGAGAATTTACTGAGTACTTTACTAAGAATTTACTGAATAATTTACTGAGATTTTACTGAGAATTTATTGGGAATTTATTGAGTAATTTATTGAGAATTTATTTGGAATTTACTGAGTACTTTCTTGAGAATTTGCTTAGTAATTGAGTGAGAATTTAATGGGAGTTTACTTAGCAATTTACTTACAATTTACAGAGTAATTTTCTGAGAATTTACTAAGCAATTTACTTAGCAATTACTGAGAATTTTTAGGGAATTTACGGAGTAATTTACTATGAACTTACTTAGTAATGTACTGAGTATTTACTGAGAATTTAAAAAATAATTTTCTGAGAAGTTACAGAGAAATTACTAAGTAATTTATTGAGACTTTACTGGTAATTTCCTGAGTACTTTTCTGAGAATTTATTTGGAATTTACTAAGTTACGGAGATTTACTGAGTAATTTACTGAAAATTTATGGGGTAATTTACTGGAAATTTATTCAGAATTTATTGAGAATTCACTGCGAATTTACTGAGTGATATATTAACTAATTTACTAAAAATTTAGTAAGTAATTTGCTGAGAATTCATTGGGAATTTTCTCAGTAATTTACTGAGAATTTGATGAGAAATTTACTAGGTAATTTACTAAGAATTTACTAAGTAATTTACAGAGTAATTTACTAAGAATTTATAGGAAATTTATTGAGAACTTACGGGGAATTTTCTAATTAATTTACTTAGAATTTTCAGAGAATTTTCTTCAAATTTACTAGGAATTACTGAGTAATTTACTAAGAATTTGCTAAGTACTTTACTGAGAATTTACTAAGAATTTACTGAGTAATTTATAGGGAATTTACTAAGAATTTAAGATAATTTACTTGAAATTTACTCAGTAATTTACGGAGAATTTACTGAGTAATTTGCTAAGAATTTACTTGGAATTTTCTGAGTACTTTATTGAGAATTTACTTGGAATTTACTAGGTAATTTACTGAGAATTTACTAAGAATTTGCTGGTAATTTACTGGGAATTTACTTAGTAATTTACTGAGAATTTCCTGAGTAATTTACTGAGTAATTTATAGATAATTTACTTAGAATTTAAAAGTAATTTACTGGAAATTTACTTAGTAATTTACTGAGAATTTACAAGGAATTTAATGGGAATTTACGAAGTAATTTACTGAAAATATACTAAGTAGTTTGCTGGAATTTACTGAGTATTTACTGATTAATTTACTGAATAATTTACTTAGAATTTACTAAGAATTTACTGAGAAGTTATAAAAAATTTACTAAGTAATTTGCCGAGAATTTATTGAGAATTGACTGGGAATTTACTGAGTACTTGACTGAGTAATTTACTGAGAATTTACTGAACAATTTATTGAGAATTTATTAGAAATTTACTTGGAATTTACTGAGGATTTACTGGCAATTTACTGAGAATTTACTGAGTAATTTATTGGGTAATTTTTTGAGAATTTATAGAGAATTTTGTAAGTAATTTACTGAGGATTTACTTAGAATTTACTTAGTAATTTACTGAGAATTTTTTGAGTAATTTACGTGGAATTTACTGAGTAATTTACTGCGTAATTTATCGAGTAATTTCCTGGGAATTTACAGTGAAATTTACTGAGAATTTCCTGAAAATTTTCTCAGAATTTACAGAGAATGTACTGATTAATTTACTCGGAATTTAATGCGAATTTACTGAATAATTTACTTAGAATTTACTGAGACTTTACTCGAAATTTACTAAGTAATTTACGAAGAATTTTTTGGGAATTTACTGAGTTATTTATTAAGTAATTTAACATGAATTTATTTTGAATTTACTGAGTAATTTACAGAGAAATTACTAGGATTTTACTGAGTAATTTACTTAAAATTTACTGCAAATTTACTGAGTAATTTACTTGGAATTTTCTGAGTAATTTATTGAGAATTTACAGAGTAATTTGCTGAGAATTTTCTGGGAATTTTCTGAGCACTTTACTGAGAATTTACTGAGTAATTTTCTGAGAATTCACTGGTAATTTACTCAGATCTTACTGAATAATTTACTTAGAATTCGCTGAGTAATTTATTAAGAGTTTACGGAGAATTTACTATGTAATTTACTAAGAATTTCCTGAGTAATTTACTTAGACTTTACTTTGAATTTAAAATTAATTTACTAAGAATTTACTTAGTAATTTATTGAGTAATTTATAGAGAATTTACTGGGAATTTACAAAGTAATTTACCAAAAATATACTAAGTAATTTACTCGTAATTTAATGCGTAATTTACAGAGTAATTTACTAGGTAAACTAAGTAATTTACCGAGTCATTTTCTAAAAATTTACTGAGGAATTTACATAGAATTTATTGAGTAATTTACTGTGTAATTTTATGAGAATTTATTGGGAATTTACTGAGTAATTTACTAAGAATTTACTTGAAATTTGCTAAGAATTTACTGAGAATTTACTGAGTACTTTACTAAGAATTGAATGAGTAATTTGCTGAGAATTTATTGAGTAATTTACTGAGAATTTACGATGAATTTTTCGAAATTTACTATGAATTTACTGAGTTACTTACCAAGAATTTAATGGGAATTTACTGAGCAATTTACTGCGAAATTACTTGTAATTTACAAAGTACTTTACTAAGAATTTAGAGGGAATTTACTGAGATTTTTGTGAGTAATTTACTGAGAATTTAGTGAGTAATATACTAAGTAATTTACGGAGAATTTACTGAGCAATTCACTGAGTAATTTACAGAGAATTTACTCGGAATTTACGAATAATTTATTGAGAAATTAGTAATTTACTGAGAATTTACAGGGAATTTACTGAGTAATTTACTTGTATTTTTCTGAGAATTTACTGGGAAATTACTGAGTATTTATTGAGTAATTTAGTAAAAATTTACTGAGTAATTTATTAAGAAGTTACAGAGAATTTACGGAGAATTTACTAGGGATTTTCATAAAATTTCCTGAGCAATTTACATGGAATTTACTTAGTACTTTACTGAGAATTTATTGAAAATTTATTGAGTAAGTTATGGAGAATTTACTTAGTAATTTACTGAGAATTGACAGAGAATTTATTTACAATTTACTAAGATTTTATTGACTAATTTGTTGATAATTTAATCAGAATTTACCAAGTACCTTATTGGGAATTTACTGAGTAATTTACTGGTAATTGATTGGGAATTTTCTGAGAATTTACTACCAATTTTCTGAGGAATTTACTGAGTAATTTTTTGAGAATTTACAGAGATTCACTAAGTAATTTTTTAAGAATTTACTTAGTAATTTACTGAGAATTTACTTAGTAATTTACTTAGAATTTACACGGAATTTACTATGTGATTTACTGAGTAATTAATTGAGAATTTACTGAGTAATTTATTGGGATTTTCCTGAATAATTTACTGAGCATTTACTCAGAATTTACGAAGTAATTTACAGAGAATTTATAGAGAATTTACTGAGTAATTTACTAAGAATTTACATGATAATTTACATAGTAATTTACTGAGTATTTACTGAGAATTTACTGTGAATTTACTGTGTATTTACTGAGAATTTTCTAGAAATTTACTAAGTAATTTATAGAGAAGTTACTGAGAATTTGTTGGGAATTTACTGAGTAAGTTACGGAGAATTTACAGAGTAATTTACTGAAAATTTATTGAGAATTTATTTGGAATTTCCTGAGTTATTTGCTGGGAATTTACTAAGAATTTACATGGAATTTACTGATTATTTTACCAAGAATTTACTGAACAATTTACTGAGAATTTTCTAAGAATTTACTGGTAATTTACTGAGTAATTTACTAAGGAATTTACTTAGAATTTACTTAATAATTTGCTGAGTAATTTTCTGAGAATTTCCAGAAAATTTACTAAGTAATTTACGGAGAATTTACTTGGAATTTTCTTAGTAATTTACTTTAAATTTACTTGTAATTTACTGAGTGAGTAATTAATTGAGAATTTATTGAGAATTTAATGAGAATTAACTTAGTAATTTACTAAGAATTTACTGAGAATTTTGCTAAGTAATTTACTTAGTAACTTACTAGGAATTGACTATGTAATTTACTAAGAATTTACTAAGAAAATTACTCAGAATTTACTGGGAATGTACTGATTAATTTATTGCGAATTTATTGAGTAATTTACTGGAAATTTACACATAATTTGATGCGAATTTACTGAGAATTTACTGAGTAATTTATTGTGAATTTATAGAGTAATTTTAGGAGAATTTTCTTGAAATTTACTGAGAATTTATTAGTAATTTAATGTGAATTTACTGGAAATTTACTGAGTAATTTTATGAGAATTTACTGAATAATTTACTGAGGATTTATGGAGAATTTACAGAGCAATTTACCGAGTAATTTACCAAGACTTTATTGAGTAATTTACGGAGAATTTACTGGGAATTTACCGAGTAATTTCCTGAGTAATTTACTGGGAATTTACTAAGTAATTAACTGAGAATTAACTGAGTATTTTACTGAGTAATTTAATGAGAATTTATAGATAATTTACTTTGAATTTACTGAGAATTTAACAAGTAATTTACTGTGAATTTACTGAGAATGTACACGAAAGTTACTGAGTGATTTACTAAGTAATTAATTTGGAATTTACTGAGAATTTACTGGATAATTTACAGAGCAATTTACTGGGAATTTATAGAGTAATTTACTAATAATTTGTTGGAAATTTACTGAGTAATTTACTAAGAATTTACAGAGTAATTTACTGAGAATTTACTGAGCAATTTCTTGGAAATTTATTGAGAATTTACTGACAATTTACTAAGTAATTTACTGAGTAATTTATCGAGGATTTACTGAGGAATTTATTAAGAATTTATTGAGTAATTTTCTAAGAATTAACTTAGTAGTTTATTTAGAATTTACTAAGGATTTATTCGAAAATGACAGAGTAATTTACTTAGAATTTACTGAGTGATTTACTGAGTAGTTAACTGAGAATTTACTGAGCAGTTACTGAGAATCTATTGGAAATTTACTATGTAATTTACTGGGAATTAAATGAGTAATTTACTGATAATTTCCCGAGTAATTTATTGTGTATTTTTATGAGAATTTATTGAGAAATTTACTGAGAATTTCTAGTGAATGTACTAATTAATTTTTTGAGAATTTACTATGTGATTTACTGGGAATTTATAGAGAATTTAATGCGAATTTACAAATTAATTTATTGACAATTTATTGAGTAATTTTTTGGGAATTTTCAGTGTAATTTATGGAAAATTTACTGAGAATTTACTTAGTAATTTAATGTGAATTTACTAGGAATTTACTATGAATTTACTGGGAATTTACATAGTAATTTACTGAAAATTTACTAGGAATTTATAGAGTAATTTACTAAGAATTTACTGAGTAATTTACGGAGAATTTAATGAGAATTTATTGAATAATTTACGGAGAATTTACTAGCAATTTAGTGGGACTTTACTGAGAATTTACTAGAAATTTACTGGCAATTTACTGAGTAGTTTACTGAGAATTTACTTGGAATTTACTGAGTAAGTTACTGAGAATTTACTGATTAATTTCTAGAGAATTTAATGGGTAATTTACTAAGAATTTACTAGGAATTTATTGAGTAATTTACTGAGAATTGACTGAGTAATTTACTTAGTAATTTACGGGGAATTTACTAAGTAATTTACTGAGAATTTATTGGGAATTTACTTTTAATTTACTGAATTTATTTGGAATTTACTAGGAATTTATTGAGTACATTACCGAGAAATAACTGGGAATTACCGAGTAAGTTATAGAGAATTTACTGAGTAATTTACTAAGTAAACTGAGAATTTATTAAGTAATTTATTGGCAATTTACTGAGAACTTTCTAAGTGATTTACCGAGAATTTATAGTGAATTTACTGAGAATTTAGTGAGTAATTTCCTGAGAAATTATTGGGAATTTACTAAGTAATTTGTTGAGTAATGTACTGAGTAATTTATTGAGCATTTACTGAGTAACTTACAAAGAATTTTCTATGACTTTATCGAGAATTTACAAAGAATTTTTAAGTAATTTACAGAGAATTTATTTGGAATTTTCTAAGTATTTACTGAGTCATGTACTGGGAATTTACTAAAAATTTACGGAGAAATTACTGAAGAATTTACAGAGTAATTTGCTAGTAATTTACTAAGAATTTATTGAGAATTTACTGAGTAAGTATAGAGAATTTATTGAGAATTTATGAAGAATTTATTCGTAATTTACTGAGTAATTTACTGAGAATTTACAGCGTAATTTGCTGAGAATTTAGTGAGTAATTTTTTGAGAATTTACTGAATAAGTTATTGAAAATTTAATGAGTAATTTACTGAGTAATTTGCTGAGAATTTACTAGTAATTTAGTCAGAATTTACTGAAAAATTTAATGAGAATTTATTAAGTAAATTACTGAGAATTTACTAAGTAGTTTACATTGAATTTCCTGTGCATTTTACTCATACTTTACTAAGTAATTTATTGAGAAATTACTTAGAATTTAAAAGTAATTTACTGAGAATTTACTCAGTAATTTATTGAGTATTTTACTGAAAATTTGCTAGCAATTTGCTTTGAATTTACCAAGTAATTTACTAAAAATATAGTGGGTAATTTATTGAGAATTTACTGAGTAATTTATTGGGAATTTATAGAGTAATTTACTAAAAATTTACTAGGAATTTACTAAGTAATTTACTGAGAATTTATTAAGTAATTTTCTGGGAAATTTACTGGGAATTTACTAGCAATTAATTGAGTAATTTACAGATAATTTAGTGAGGATTTACTTGGAATTTACCAAGAATTTACTGAGTAATTTACTTAGAATTTACTGGAAATTTACTCAGTACTTTACTGAGAATTGCTTGAGTAATTTGCTGAGAATTTACTAAGTAATTTACTAAGAATTTATGGAGAATTTTATTTGAAATTTACTGGGAATTTACTTATAATTTACTGAGTAATTTATAGAGAATTTACTTGGAATTTACTGAGTACTTTACCAAGAATTTAATGGGAATTTGCTAAGCACTTTATCGAGAATTTACTGAGTAATTTACAGAGAATTTAGTGAGTAATTTACTGAGAATTTGTTAGGAATTTACTGAGAATTTACTAAGTAATATACTGAGAATTAACCGTGTAATTTACTAAGAGTTTACTAAGAATTTACTGTGAATTTTCTGGGAATTTATTATGAAATTTAATGAGAATTTATATAGAATTTACTTAGTAATTTATCGAGAATTTACAGGGAATTTAGTTAGTAATTTACTAAGAATTTATTGTGAATTTATTAAGTATTTACTGAGTAATTTACTGGGAATTTAGTGAGTAATTTATTGAAAATTTACAGAGAATTTTCTGGAATTTTTGGAGAATTTTCTGAGTAATTTACTGGTAATTTACTGAGAATTTATTAGAAAATTACTGAGTACGTTATAGGGAATTTACTGAGTATTTTACTGAAAATTTACTAAGTAATTTACTGAAAATTTGTTGAGAAATCACTAGAAATGTACTGAGTAATTTACTGATAATGCACTACAAATTTACTAAGTAATATATTGAGAATTTACAGAGTAATTTACTCCGAATTTACTGAGAAATTACTAAATAATTTACTGAGAATTTATTGAGAATTTGCTGAGTAATTTTCTGAGAATTTCGGAGAATATACTAAAAATTTACAGAGAATTTACTGAGAAATTTACTGGGAATTTACTGAGTAAGTTACTAGGAATTTACTAAGTAATTTACTGAGAATTTATTAAGTAATTTTTTGCGTAATTTACTCAGAATTTCCTGAGTAATTTATCAAGAATTTACTTTGAATTTGAAAGTAAATTACTGAGAATTTATTGAGTAATTTACTGAAAATATACCGAGTAATTTACTGTGAAATTGCTGAGTAATTTACAGACTAATTTTCTAGAAATTTACTGAGTAATTTTTTGAGAATGTATAGAGTAATTTACTAAGAATTTACTAAGGATTTACTAAAAATTTATTGAGAATTTAATGAGTAATTTACTGAAAATTTACAGGGAATTTACTGAGTAATTTACTGGCTAATTTGTTGAAAATTTAAGGAGAATTTACTTGGGATTGACTGGGATTTTACTGAGAATTTACTGAGTAATTTATCTATAATTTACTAGGAATTTACTGAGTACTTTACAGAGAATTTTCTGAGTAATTTACTGAGAATTTACTGGGAATTTACTTAGCTATTTACTAAGAATTTGGAGGGAATTTGTTGAGAATTTAGTGAGTAATTTACTGAGAATTTATTGGGAATTACTGAGTAATATACTAAGTAATTTACTGAGAGTTTATTGAGTATTTTATTGTGAATTTACAGAATAATTTTGCTGAGAATTTACTGAGAATATACGCGAATTAACTATGTAATTTACTTAGTAATTTACTGAGTAATTTATTTAAAATTTACTGGGAACTTACTGTGTAATTTTCTAAGAATTTACTTAGAATTTACTGAGAATTTATGGAGAATTTACTGATTAATTTACTGAGTACCTTACTATGAATTTATTGGGAATTCACTGAGTAAGTTACAGAGAATTTACTGAGTAATTTACTAAAAATTTATTGACAATTTACCAGGAGTATACTGAGTAATTTATTGGGCAATGTATTGAGTAATTTACTGAGAATTCACTCTGAATATACTAAATAATATACTAAGCAATTTACTGAGAATTTAATGAGTAATTTACTGAGAATTTATTGAGAATTTAATCGAAATTTACTGAGTAATTTACTTAGAATTTACTGAATAATTTACTGTGAATTTATTGAGAATTTACAGGAAATTTACTCAAAATTTGCGGAGATTTTACTGAGCAATTTACTAAGAATTTGCAGAGAATTTTCTTTGAATTTACTTGGAATTTACTGAGAATTCACTAAGTATTTTACTGGGAATTTACTAAGTGCTTTATTGAGAATTTACCGGGAATTTTCTGAGTAAGTTACAGAGAATTTACTGAGTAATTTTTTGAGAATTTACTGAAAATTTATGAAGAATTTACTAAGAATTTACTGAATAATTTGCTGAGAATTTAATAGGAATTTTTTGAGTACTTTACTAAGAATTTACTCAGTAATTTATTGAGTAATTCACTAGGAATTTGCTGGGTAATTTACTGAGAATTAACTAGGAATTTAAGCCATTTGGAGCCTCAATTTCTAATTCCAAAATAAATCTTTCACAGATTCTTATACGAATCAGATTCTACAATTCTCATAATTCCCAAATTAAATTAGGATAACGACTAATTAAAATCCCAAATCTCCTTAATTAACCAAATATAAAATACTATACGTGGCGGGGTCATCACAAGTAAATTCTCAGTAAATTACTCAGTAAATTCTTAATAAATTACTGAGTAAATACCCATTAAATTACTCAGAAAATTCTAACTAAATTACTCAGAAAGTTCTAAGCAAATTACTTCGTAAATTCCAAGTAAATTCTCAATAAATTACTCAGTAAATTACCCAGTAAATTAATCAGTAAATTCTCAGTAAATTACTCAGTATACTACAAGTAAATTTCAAAAAATAACTCAATCAATTACTCACTAAATTATCAATAAATTCAATGTAAATTCTTAGTAAATTACTCAGTAAATTCTCATTGACTTACTCAGTAAATTAACAGTAAATTCTTAGCAACGTAGTTAGTAAATTCCCAGTAAATTACTCTGTAAATTCTCAGTAAATTACTCAGTCAATTCTCAGTAAAATCCCAAATCTCCTTAATTAACCAAATATAAAATATTATATGTGGCAGGGTCATCACAAGTAAATTCTCAGTAAATTCTTAATAAATTACTGAGTAAATACCCATTAAATTACTCATAAAATTTTAACTAAATTACTTCGTAAATTCTAAGCAAATTACTTCGTAAATTCCAAGTAAATTCTCAATAAATTACTCAGTAAATTACCCAGTAAATTAATCAGTAAATTCTCAGTAAATTACTCAGTATACTACAAGTAAATTTCAAAAAATAACTCAATCAATTACTCACTAAATTATCAATAAATTTAATGTAAATTCTTAGTAAATTACTCAGTAAATTCTCGTTGAATTACTCAGTAAATTAACAGTAAATTCTTAGCAATGTAGTTAGTAAATTCCCAGTAAATTACTCTGTAAATTCTCAGTAAATTACTCAGCCAATTCTCAGTAAATTCCTAGTAAATTCTCCGCAAATTACTCAGTAAACTCCCAAAAAACTCTCAGTAAATTAATCAGTACATTCCCGGTAAATTCTCAGTAAATTTCTCAGTAAATTACACAGTAAATTACTCGGTAAATTACTCAATAAATTCTCTGTAAATTACTTAGTAAATTCCCAATAAATTCTCAGTAATTTCTTAGTAAATTACTCAGTATATTCTTAGTAAATTCTCAGTAAATTACTCAGTACATTACTCAGTAAATTCGCTTTAAATGCTAATAAATTACTTATTAAATTCTCAGCAAATTCAATGTAAATTCTCAATAAATTACTCGGTAAATTTTCAATGACTAACTCAGTAAATTAACAGTAAATTCTCAGCAAAGTACTCAGTAAATTCCTAGTAAATTCTCCTTAAATTCTCTGTAAATTACTCAGTCAATTCTCAGTCAATTCCAAATATATTCTACGCAAATTACTAAGTAAATTTCCAATAAATTATCAGTAAATTAATCAGTACATTCTCGATAAATTCTCAGTAAATTTCACAGAAAATTCCCAGTAAATTACTCGGTAAATTACTCATTAAATTACTCAGTAAATTTCAAATAAATTCTCCGTAATTTTTAGAAAATTCTTAGTAAATCCTCAAAATATTACTCAGCAAATTCCCAATAAATTCTCCGTAACTTACTCAGTAAATTTCCAATAAATTACTCAATAAATTACAAAATAAATTCTCCATAAATTACTCAATAAATACCCTTTAAATTCTCAGTAAATTACTAAGTAAGTTCTCAGTAAATTACTTCATGAATTCTCAGTAAATTACTCAGTAAATTCTCAGTTAATTACTCAGTAAATTCCAAATAAATTACTCATTAAATTCACAGTAAATTACTCAGTAAATTCCCAGTAAATTCTCAATAAATTACTCACTAAATTCTCTGTAAATTTCCTATAAATTCTTAGTAAATTACTCAAAAAATTTCTCAGTAAATTGCTAAGTAAATCCTCACTAAATTCCCAATAAATTACACCGTAAATTCTTAATAAATTACTAAGTAGATTACTCTGTAAATTCACAGTAAATTACTCAGTAAATTACGTAGTAAATTCCCAATAAATTTCTCTGTAAATTCTCAGTAAAATACTCAATAAATTTTCAGTAAATTCCAAGTAAATCCCCAGCAAATTACTTTGTAAATAGCCCATAAATTCTCAGAAAATTTCTCGTAAATTACTAGTAAATTCTTAGTAAATTGCTCTGCAAATTACTCAGTAAATTCTCAAAAAATTACTCAGTACATTACCTAGTAAATTAGCTAGTATATTCTCCGTAAATTACTCACTATATTTTCAGTAAATTATTTGTTAAATTCTCAGTAAATTCCTAGTAAATTACTTTTTGGGTGAATAAATTCCTAGTAAATTACTCTGTAAATTACGCTGCAAATTACTCAGCAAATTCTCAGAAAATTACTCAGTACATTACTTAGTAAATTAGCTAGTATATTCCCCGTAAATTACTCACTATATTTTCAGTAAATTACTTATTAAAATCCCAGTAAATTCTCAGTAAATTACTCAGTAAACAGCTTAGTAAATTGTAAGAAAATTACTCAGAAAATTCTCAATAACTTACTCAGTAAATTCCCAGTACATTCTCAATAACTTACTTAGTAAATTCTGAATAAATTCTCTGTAAATTACTTAGTCAATTTTCAGTAAATTACTCAATAAATTTTCAGTAAATTCTAAGTAAATTCCTAAGAAATTGTTCAGTAAAGTCTCAGTACCATACTTAGAAAATTTTCAGTAAATTCTCTGTAAAGTACTCAGTAAATTCCCAGTAAATTCCTAGTAAATTACTCAACAAATTCCCAGTAAATTCCAATTAAATTCTTCGTAAATTACTCAGTAAATTTCCAAAAAATTACTCAGTAATTTTCTTAGTAAATTTCCAGTAAATTACTCAGTAAATTCTCAGTAATTTGTCAATAAATTACTCAGTAAATACAGAGTATATTCTCCGTAAATTACTAAGTAAATTACCTAGTAAATTCACATTAAATTACTAAGTAAATTCTTAGTAAATTCGCAGTAAATTCTCCGTAAATTACTCAATAAATTCCCAGAAGATTCTTAGCAAATTATTCAGTAAATTCGCATTAAACTCTCAGTAAATTCCTTGTAAATTCCCAGTAAATTACTTAGTAAATTCTCAATAAATTAATCGGTACATTCCTCGTAAATTCTTACTAAATTTCTTAGTAAATTGCAATGTAAATTCTCGGTAAATTACACAGTAAATTTCACAGTAAATTCCCAGTAAATTCTCAGTAAATTACTCTGTAAATTCTTAACAAGTAAATCACTCAGTAAATTTCGAGTAAATTCTGATTAAATTCCAAGTAAATTCTCAGTAAATTAATCAGAAATTCTCAGTAAATTTTCAATAAATTACTCAGTAAATTCTTTATAAATTACACTGTAAATTACCAGTAAATTACTCTGTAAAGTACTCAGCAAATTACTCAGTAAATTAATTAGTACATTACCCAGTCAATTACTCAGTAAATTCTAAGTAAATTACTAAGTATATTTTCCGTAAATTACTCAGTAAATTTCTAGTAAATTACCCAGTAAATTAGTCAGTAAATTACTTTTAAACTCCAAATAAATTCTCAATGAATTACTCTGTAAAGTCTTGCTAAATTATTTAGTAAATTCTCAGTAAATTACTCAGCAAATTTTCAGTAAATTCCCAGTAAATTACTCTGTAAATTTTTTGTAAGTTACTCAGTAAATTCTCAATAAATTCCTTGTAAATTTCTCAGTAAATTTCATGTAAATTCTCAGAAAATTACTCAGTAAATACTCAATAAATTCACTGTAAATTACTTCATAAATTCTGAGTTAATTCCTATTAAATAAGTCAGTTAATTCTCAACAAATTACTGAGTAAATTCATAATAAATTACTCACTAAATTCCCAGTAAATTACTCAGTACATTACTCAGTAAGTAAATTACGCAGTAAATTCTCAGTAAGTTACTAAGTAAGCTACTTAGTAAATTCGTAGTAAATTCCTATTAAATTCTTAGTAAATTCTAATTAAATTCACAGTAAATTCCAAGTAATTCTCAGTAAATTACTTAGTAAATTCTCAGTAAATTTCAAATAAAATTTGAGTAAATTAGACAGTAAATTCTCAGTAAATTACTCAGCAAATTCTCAGTAAATTCCAAATAAAATCTCAGTAAATTAGACAGTAAATTAACAGTAAGTTTTCAGTAAATTCTCAATAAATTCACAGTAAAATTCTACGTAAATTCTCAGTAAATTACTCAGTCAATTCTCAGTAAATTACTCTATAAATTAACTAGTAAATTACTTAGAAAATTCTCAGTAAATTACCCAGTAAATTCTCAGTAAATTACTCACAAAATTCTCAGGAAATTACTTAGTAAATTCTCAGTAACTTACTCAGTAAATTCCTATTGAATTCTTAGTAAAGTACTTAGTAAATTCCCAATAAATTCAAGTAAATTCTCCATAAATTCTCTGTAAATTACTCAGTCTATTCCCAATAAATTCTCAGTAAATTTCCAAAAAATTCTTAATAAATTACTGAGAAAATTCCCAGTAAATTCTCCCTAAGTTACTCAGTAAATTTCCAGAAAATTCTCAGTAAATTATTCAATAAATACACATTAAATTACTAAGTACATTGTCAGTAAATTCCCAATAAATTCTCCGTAAATCATTCAGTAAATTCCTAGAAAATTCTCAGTAAATTACTCAGTAAATTATCAGTAAATTACCCAATCAATTACTCAGTAAATTTTCAGTAAATTACTCAGTCTATTTTTAGTAAATTACTCAGTAAACTCCCAGTAAATTTTCAGTAAACTAAATAAATTACTCACTAAATGTAACAACCCTCACTCTGTCTTAGTCATGCTCATATGCATTTATATGATTTTTCCTAGTTAAGTTTGTACCTGAAGACCTTGATTCGTTTTGCATAGGTAAAGGTTCTTGTCTTGTCTTGATGTTATCATGTTTTGCCTAAGTGTTATGTGGATGCTTTGTTCCTTGATGTCCCAAGCCTAGGTCATGCCAAGCCTAGGTCATGTTAAGCGTAGGTCATGCCAAGCCTAGGTCATGTTAAGCCTAGGTCATGTTAAGCCTAGGTCATGCCAAGCCTAGGTCATATCAAGCCTAGGTCATGCCAAGCCTAGGTCATGTTAAGCGTAGGTCATGCCAAGCCTAGGTCATGTTAAGCCTAGGTCATGCCAAGCCTAGGTCATGTTAAGCCTAGGTCATGCCAAGCCTAGGTCATGCCAAGCTTAAGTCATCTCAAGCCTAGGTCACACCTTTGAACCTCTTACACCTAGGACCATCTTGGAACCACTTTGGTTGACCTCCACCTTCACCCTGACATATTGGCCGAGATGTCATTATCTAGGCTGAGGTGTGCATCACCTAGGCCGAGATGTTATCATCTAGGCGTCCTAGATCTTTGATCCTTGCACCTAGTGATCTTGTTCTTGAACTGGTATGACCTAGACCGAGGTGTGGCACATCTAGGTCAAGTGTTATCCTTCCTAGCCGAGATCATTGAAACCTGCTTGCCGAAGCCTATGTCCTAATCCGAGATCATTACCTGCCGGAGTGCCCATGTCACCTTACTTGTTGTACACCCTTTGTCATGCTCTTGTCTTGTCATTCAGTCACCTTTTTGAGGAAACCCAATTCAGTAGTGCCACGGGTTGCAGCAGAGGGTTAAGTCTGCTGGCAGTAAAGAAACCCACATCATTTGTCATATCTTTGCCTTTATAGAGAGAGAAGCTCTAGGAAGTGAGGAAGAGGAGTTCTTGAGAGAGAAATAGATTTCCAAGCTTGATCTTCACACCTTGAACTGTTAGATCCGTGTTTTGAGGTTAGATTCTTGATCTACTCTTGTTATTCTTTATGTTGATCCGATCACATTGCATGATCTAGCATGATTCATGAGCCATGCATTGATTTAAAGCTATTTTAGAAAGAGAAAATGATGTTCATGTGTTCTTGAAGAAAAACCATGTTTTGTTCCGAAAGTTTGTATCAAGATCCATGTTTTTGTGTTTGTTTTCATAAAATCTTCAAGTATGGGTACCCAGGTCTATGTTTTCGAACTTATCTCATGAAATCTCAGATTTTGAATAAAGAAGTTATGATTTTAGCATTCATGTTCTTCATGTTCATGTTCTCCAAGGGGGGAAACCCAGATTTTTAGACTTCATTTCCCTAGGTGTGATCACCGAGACCACTCTTGCCTAGATCCCACACCTAGGCCAAGCATCGTATCTCACCTTGGCCTACCTTGCATGATCACTTGCACCTTAGTCTATCTTACATGCACACCTAGGCTAACCACTACACACCTAGGCCGACCATGGTACACCCTTGCCGACACCTTGTAACACCTCGGCAGGCAGCTGCACACCGAAGGCTAGGTAACCACACCTCAGCCAAGAGGTATGGGACCTTGGCCAAGACCTCCCGGGTTCACCCAGCTAAGTCATTTTTTCCTAGATCATTTCTGTGCATCCATTCCAAGACCTGGTTAGTACCTAGCATGTTTTTCCTAGATAAAAAACAGTGTTTTTACACCCAGCATGTTTTCCCTAGAAGAGAAACAATGATTTAACTCTTAGCATGTTTTGCTTTGTCTTGACTTGGTTTTGGAAAGAAATTTCGGGATCATTTTCATTCATGTAAAGTTTGTTTTTAAGAATACATTTCATATCCATCTTTGAGCATCTCTTCTTGTCTTCTTAAAGTGCATTTAGTAGACGTTATTATGTATTTGTAGGTCTTGGATCCTTGCCTTAATCCCTTCACCCAAAGAGCTATGTGAGTGGTATTTTTAATAAAGCTATGTTATAAAGTTTTGATAAAGCTTTGCTTCGTTTTGGAAAAATATTTGTTCAAGTATAAATGATTATCCCTAGTTTTGTATCAAGTATTATCTTGTTTTGATGACATTCTTGGAAAGTCCTTTAATGCTAGGGGACTATAAGCCCATGTAGCACCATGTTTGAGAGATCTCTGGCATCGACGGTCTTGTACGGATGGCCCCACCGACGGCCTTGTGCGGGTGGATTTGTCTAATCAATTCTGGGTCGATTATTCCCTTGTTTTGTCCGGAATGTTATCCCCCATATATTATGTAGATGTTATTAAACATCCCAATAAGATTTGAAAGATTTGATTGATAAACTTGATTCATCCCATGTTTTGTTACAAGTTACGATATGTATTGTTTTGATAAAGATCTCGAATATCATTCATTCAAACCTTTATTAATTATATCATTCACTGAGTATCCAAACTCACCATCCCCTTTATATATATGTAGGTGGCAAGCAAGAAGGCGGTGATGCCTAAGATGTTATTTGCAAGTTGTTTTGGATTCATGTCGCTAACCTCTTGAAGATTATGTTTCTTAATTTTAATTCACTTCTTTTGTATATGTCGGCTTGAAAAGCCTTTTGATCAAGATGTAACATGTACTCTATTTTATTTGTATACAAGTTGTAAACCATGTTAAGATGTATGTTGTAACAATCCTCACCTTACTCTTGCTGTACTTGCATACATTCTTGCATGGTCTTGCTTGTTATGTTAATTTGAAGGTCTTATCTTGCCTTGATTTGCTTAAGTTGCTTACGTGATTTTGTTCCTTGCTTAGTGTGTGTGTGTGTGTGCGTGGCCGAGGTCATCTTGAGCTTAGTCCGCCTTTGACCCTTTGCACTTAGAACTATCTTGAGACCTTGTTCAACCCCACCTTCACCTCGGGCATTCCTTGCCGAGATGTTTCGCACTTGAACCTTGTCCGCAGGCAGGTATGGCCTAGGCCGAGATGTGGCGCACCCCGGCCAAGGTGTGGCACAGCTTAGTCAAGTGTCGTCCTCCCGAGCCGATGTTTTGTTATCCTGTTGCTGGATCCTTGTTTTGAGCCGATGTCATCTCTTTGCCGATGTGTCTTACCCGAGCTTGCTACATACGCTCTGTCAGAGACTTGTCTTGTCTATCAATCACCTTTTTGGGCTGAACCAACCCGATAACGCCACGTGTCCGAGCTGATTGTTAAGGCAGCCGGCAGACCCTAAAACAAATCATTTTTTTTGGTCTCAATCTTTGTTTTTAGAGAGAGAAGCTCTAGAGGGGAGGAAGAGGAGTTCTTGAGTGAGAGTAAGTCTCCCAAGCTTGATCTTCGTGGTTTGAACCGTTGGATCCGAGTTTTGAGGTTAGAATCTTGATCTCCTTTGGTTGTTCTTGCTGTATCTAGCTGCATTGCACGATCGGATTTGTTTTGCATGTCATGCATCGTTTTGGAGTCGGTTTAGAAAGAGAAAAACGTTTTCATGTGTTTCTTGAAAAAGGTCTCTTTTGATCGAAAAGTTTGGAACGAAAATCATGTTTTGTGTCTGTTCTTGCATGCTTTCCTTGGATGGGTACCCAGGTCCATATATTTTTGAACTCTTGGCATGAAAACTTAGATTTTTGTAACAAGTTGTGAGCTTGCATCCCTCTTTCAATGATCATGTTCTTCATATTCTTCAAAGGAAACCCAGATTTTTTTTCCTGACCTTGTTTAGCGGGACCTCGGCTTAGCCCTGGACTGTACCCAGTGTGTTTTCGAGGAACGGAGCAGTGTTTAAGCTCCCAGTTTGTTTTGCTTTGCCTTTGACTTGGATCTGGCAAGAGTGCCGAGATCATTTGCATGTATTTGGAGCTTGCTTTGAATGTGACTTGCCATGTGATTGTAGGTTCTTGATATTTGCTTGAGTCTACACCTGAAGAACTAGGTGAGTGGTATTTTCTAATAAAGCTATGTTACCCCTACTTTTTGATAAATCTTGTTTTGTTTGTTTTGACGTGGTATTTGCTAAGCATGAATAAATGGCCTTATTTGATTGCTAATCTCGGAAAGTCCCCTGTGCTGGAGGACTCTAAACTTTCGCAGTACTATGTGTAAAGGATACGGTCCTTGTTAAATCGGGCTACGGGCCTAAGTAACACAAGTCCCTTGTGCTGGAGGACTCTAAACTTTCGCAGTACTATGTGTAAAGATAACGGTCCTTGTTAAAGCGGGCTACGGGCCTAAGTAACACAAGTCCCTTGTATTGGAGGACTCTTAAACTTTCGCAATACTTTTGACCAAACGATTACGGATCGTACAGCTTATGATACTTGAATGATGAATACGGTTCATCCCTTGCTTCGCCGATGTTTTGGTACTTGAATGATGAATACGGTTCATCCCTTGCTTCGCCGATGTTTTGGTACTTGAATGATGAATACGGTTCATCCCTTGCTTCGCCGATGTTTTGTACTTGAATGATGAATACGGTTCATCCCTTGCTTCGCCGATGTTTGGTACTCGAATGATGAATACGGTTCATCCCTTGTTTTGCCTATGTCAGTAAACATCTCTGGATACTTGTAATAGTTGATTGATGAATACGGTTCATCCTCTGTCTTGTTAAAGTTTTGATGCATTTCGTTTTGAAGGACCTCGGCTTTATTCATGCAAAACCTTTATTTTTTAGTACCATTCACTGAGTTTTGTACTCACCCCTCTATATATATGTAGGTGATGAGCAGGACGGCGGCGACGCCTAGATCGTTTTGGATGCTTGTTTTGGATTCGTGCTTATGTCGGCTTTACTTTTGTATTTACGTCAGCGATGCCCTGCTTTGTATGTCGGCAAATCTTGAAAATCATGCTTCTTGACTTGTATTAGCTGTATTTTGTATATGTCGGCTCGAGAAGCCTTTTGATCAAGATGTAACATGTATTTTTTTACCTTGTTGTATTTAAGTTGTAAAGTTAATTGGAATGTTTGGCATTGCTTTGATCTACGCACAGCTCTTATGGACCACTTGTATTTGATTTATTGCTTCCGCATTTGTGAGCCCCCTATATTCATACTCTGATTGTGTTAAGTTTTGAAAAGTTGGCCTTCGGTAATTACGGATTACTGGCCATCACGGCACCAAACTACTAGGGGTGGTTTGGGGTCGTGACATATGTTATTTCGTTTGATCTATGCACAGCTCTTATGGACTACTTAGATTTAAATTTATTGCTTCCGCACATGTAAGCCCCATATGTATATTCTGATTGTGTGTGAATCTTTGTAAGTTGGCCTTTGGTAATCTCGGATTACTGGCCATCACGGCATCATTCTATTAGGGGCGAAATTGGGTCGTGACAGTAAATTACTTTTAAATTCCAAGTAAATTCTCGATAAATTACTCAGTAAAGTCTCAGTAAATTACTAGTAAATTCTTAGTAAATTACTCAATAAATTCTTAGTAAATTCTAAGTAAATTACAATTAAATTCTCAGAAAATTACTCCGTAAACTCTCCGCAACTTACTCAGTAAATTACTTAGTAAATTCTAAGTAAATTCCTAATAAATTACTCAGTACATTATTTTGTAAAGTCCCAGAAAATTCGTAGTAAATTCTTCGTAAATTCTCAATAAATTCTCTGGAAATTACTCAGTAAATTTCCTGTAAATTCTCAGTAAATTACTAAGTAAATTCTTAGTAAA
Organism: Camellia sinensis; assembly: GCF_004153795.1. Taxonomy (NCBI): domain Eukaryota; kingdom Viridiplantae; phylum Streptophyta; class Magnoliopsida; order Ericales; family Theaceae; genus Camellia; species Camellia sinensis. The sequence continues at coordinate 155,889 of NW_021026368.1, read as the reverse complement.
GTACTTCATAAATTTTCAATAAATTACTCAGTAAAGTCTTAGTAAATTACTTTGTAAAATTCTTAGTAAAGTCACAATAAATTACTCAGTAAACTCCCAGTAAATTCTCAGTAAATTACTCAGTAAATTACTCATTAAATTACAAGTAAATTCTCAAAAAATTACTCAATAAATTACTATGTAAATTCACAGTAAATTCTCCGTAAATTCTCAGTAAATTACTCAGTAAATTCGTATAAAATTCTTAGTAAATTACTCAGTAAATTCGCATAAAATTCTCAGTAAATTCCTAGTAAATGACCATGTAAATTCTCAATAAATTAATCAGTACATTCCTTGTAAATTCTCAGTAGATTTCTCAGCAAATTACATAGTAAAATCTAAGTAAATTATTAAGTAAATTCCCAGTGAATTCTCAGCAAATTCTCTGTAAATTACTCAGTAAATTCTCAGGAAATTACCCACTAAATTCTCAGTAACTTACTCAGTAAATTCTTAATAAATTCTCATAAAGTACTCAATAAATTTCTAGTATTTTTTTTTTGTAAATTACCTAGTAAATTCTCATTAAATTACCTGTAAATTCTCAATAAATTCTCAGTAACTTACTTCATAAATTACCAATAAATTCAAATCAAATTACTAAGTAAATTACTTAGTAAATTTTCAGTAAATTCACAGTGAATTACTCAGTAAATTTCAAGTAAATTACTCAGTAAATTCTGAGTAAATTTGACAGTAAATTCCTAGTAAATTACTCGGTAAATTCTCAGTAAATTACTCAGTAAATTCGTAGTAAATTCTCAGTAAATTACTCCGCAAATTCTCAGTAAATTACTAAGTAAATTCCCTTTAAATTCTCAGTAAATTACTTAGCAAATTATCAGTAATTTATTAAGTAAATTCCCAGTAAATTCTCAGTAAATTACTTAGAAAGTTCTCAATTAATTACTTGGTAAATTACTCAGTAAATTCCATGTAAGTTCTCACTAAATTCTCAATAAATTATTCAGTAAATTCTCAATTAATTACTCATTAAATCACTCAGTAAATTTCCCGTAAATTCTTAGTAAATTACTCTTTAAATTACCAGTAAATTACTTAGCAAATTACACACTAAATTACTCAGTACAATACATCGTAAATTACTCAGTAAATTCATGTAAATTACTCTGTATATTTCAGAAAATTAATTAGTAAATTCTCAATAAATTACTCAATAAATTACTCAGGAAATTCTCAGTAAATTCCTAGTAAATTCTCAGTAAATTACAAGTAAATTCTCAGTAAAGTACTCAGCAAATTCCAAGTAAATTCCCAGTAAATTCTCAAAAAATTACTCCATATATTCTCAGTAAATTTTTAGTAAATTATTTAGTAAATTTCAAGTAAATTCTCAGTAAATTCTAAGCAAAGTACTAAGTAAATTACCAAGTAAATTATTAGAAAATTACTAAGTAAATTCCTAGTAAATTCTTAATAAATTACCTATTAAATTCTCAGTAAATTTCCAGTAAATTCCAAGTAATTCTCCATAAATTCTCAGTCAATTCTTAGTAAATTACTTAGTAGATTCTATATAAATTCTCAGTAAATTACTTAGTAAATTCTCAGGCAATTACTCAGTAAATTCACAGTAACTTACTCAGTAAATTCCCAATAAATTCTCAGTAAAGTACTCAGTAAATTCCCAATAAATTCTCTGTAAATTACTTAGTAAATTCTGCATAAATTTCAAGTAAATTCGCTGTAGGTTCTCTGTAAATTACTAGAAAATTACTCAGTAAATACACAATAAATTACACAATAATTTCTCAGTAAATTACATAGTAAATTCCCAGTAAATTCTCAGTAAATTATTCAGTAAATTCGTATTAAATTGTCTGTAAATTCTCCTTAAATTACATAGTAAATTCTGCATAAAGTACACAGTAAATTTTCAGTAAATTCTCAGTAAACTACTCTGTAGATTCCCAATAAAGTCTCAATTAATTACTTAGCAAATCACTCAGTAAATTCTGTGTAAATTCTTAGTAAATTCCAAGTAAATCCTAAGTAAACTCTCAGTAAATTACTTGGTAAATTCTTAGAAAATTACTCATTAATTACTTTGTAAATTATTTAGTGAATTACTCAGTAAATTGCTAGAAAATTCCTAGTAAATTTCAAGTAAATTCGTAAGTAAATTCTCAGTTAATTACTCAACAAATTACTCGGTAAGTTCTCAAAAAATTACTCAGTATATTACACAGTCAATTACTCAGTAAATTACTAGTAAATTACTCAGTATATTTTCAATAAATTACTCTGTAAATTCCTAGTAAATTACTTCGTAAATTACTCACTAAATTCTCACTAAATTACTTTTAAATTCCAAGTAAATTCTCAATATATTCTTAGTAAATTATTCATTAAATTACCAGTAAATTACTCAGTAAATTCTCAATAAATTACTGAGTAAATTCTCAACAAATTACTCTGCAAATTCTCAACAAAGTACTAAGTAAATTCCCAGAAAATTTTCATCAAATTCTCAGTAAATTGCTCAGCAAATTCCCAGTAAATTGCTCAGTAAATTCCCAGTAAATTCTCTGTAAAATACTCAGTAAAAATGCCTGTAAATTCTCAATAAATTACTAAATAAATTTTCAATAAATTACTTCGTGAATTCCGAGTAAATTACTTAGCACATTCTTAGTAAATTCACAGTAAATTACTGAGCAAATTATCAGTAAATTCTAAGTATATTACTCAGTAAATTATTCAGTAAATTCATAGTAAATTTTCAGTACATTACACAGTAAATTCGTAGTAAATTCTAGGAAAATTTCTCAGTAAACTACCCATTAAATTCTCAATAAATTCCCTATAAATTCTGTGTAAATTACTCAGTAACTTACTCAATAAATTCCTAATAAATTCTCAGTAAATTACTTAGTAAATTCTCTGTAAATTCACCATACATTACTTAGTAAATTCCAAGTAAATTCTTCGTAAATTACCCACTAAATTCTTTTTAAATTACTCAGTAAATTCTTATTAAATTACTTAAAAAATTTGCATTAAATTCCTGGTAAATTACTCAGTAAATTCTTAGTAAATTATTTAGTACATTCCCTGTAAATTCTCAGTAAATTTGTCAGTAAATTCCTAGTAAATTATTCAGTAAATTCTCAATAAATTACTCAGTAAATGACTAAGTAAATTCCTAGTAAATTCTCGGTAAATTACTCAGTAAATTCTCAATAAATTCCAAGTAAATTCTCCATAAATTCTTAATAAATTACTTAGTGAATTCTTAGGAAATTACTCAAAAAATTCTCAGAAACTTACTCAGTAAATTCCCAGTAAATTCTCAATAAAGTACACTGTGAATTCCCAGTAAATTCTCAATAAAGTACTCTGTAAATTCTAAGTAAATTCCAATTAAATTCAAAGTAAATTCTTTATAAATTACCCAGTAATTTTTTAGCAAAATTGTCAAAAAATTACTCAGTAAATTACTCGGTAAATTCTCAATAAATTCACATTAAATTACTCAGTAAATTATCCATAAATTGCTCAGTAAATGTCTAGTAAATTATTTAGTAAATTCGCATTAAATTTTCAGTAAATTAATCAGTATATTCCCTGTAAATTCTTAGTAAATTTCTCAGTAAAATCTCAATATTTTATACAGTAAATTCCTAGTAAATTACCGGTAAATTACTCAGAAAATGACTCAGTAAATTCTCAATAAATTCTTAACAAATTTTAAGTAAATTCTCTACAAATTACTCAATAAATTCCTAGTAAATTCACTGTAAATTACTCAGTAAATTCTCAATTAATTACTCTCTAAATCATTCAATAAATTTTAAGTAAATTCCAAGTAAATCCTCAGTAAATTACTTAGTAAATTCTCAAAAAATTTCTCAGTAAATTCTCAATAAATTTCTCTGTAAATCGTTAGTAAATTACTTTATAAATTCTTAGTAAATTACTCTGCAATTCCCAGTAAATTACTTTGTAAATTACTCATCAAATTACTCAGTAAATTCTCAAAAATTTACACAGTACATTACACAGTAAATTTTCCATTAAATTCCCAGTAAATTATTCAGTATATTTTCAGTTAATTACTTTGTTAATTCACATTAAATTTCTAATAAATTATTTAGTAAATTCTCAGTAAATTACTTTTAAATTCCAAGTAAATTCTCAATAAATTACTCAGTAAAGTCTCAGTAAATTACTCAGTAAATTTCCAGTAAATTACTCTGTAAATTATTCAATAAATTCCAAGTAAATTCTCATTAAATTAGCAATAAATTCTCAGTAAAGCACTGATTAAAGTCTGAGTAAATTCCCTGTAAATTCTAAAAAAATTACTCAGTATATACTTAGTAAATTCCCAGTAAATTATTAAGTAAATTCCAAATAAATTCTAAGTAAATTACTAAGTAAATTTTCAGTAAATTCTCAGTAAATTACTCAGTAATTTTTTAGTAAATTCCCAGCAAATTTCAAGTAAATTTTTAGTAAATTCTCAGTAAATTAGTCAGTCAATTCTCAAAAAACTACTCAGCAAATTCCAAGTAAATTCTCAATAAATTACTCTGTAAATTTTTCAGTAAATTCTCAGTAAATTACTTGGAAAATTACTCAATAAATTCCTAGTAAATTATTAGTAAAGTACTTTGTAAATTCCCAGTCAATTCTCTGTAAATTACTTAGAAAATTCTAAGTAAATTCTCAATAAATTCAAAGTAAATTCTCAGTAAATTCTCTGTAAATTCCCAATAAGTTCTCAGTAAATTACTTAGTAAATTCTCAGTAAATTATTCGTTAAATTCGCATTAAATTCTCAGTAAATTGCTCAGCAAATTCTCTGTAAATTAGTCAGTACATTTCCTGTAAATTTTGAGTAAATTTCTCAGTAAATTCTCAGTAAATTGCACCATAAATTCCTAGTAAATTACTCAGTAAGTTCTCAGTAAATTCCCAGTAAATTCTTAGGAAATTCTGTGTAAATTTTCAGTAAATAACTCAGTAAATTACAAGTAGATTCTTAGATGATTACTCAGTAAATTATCGATAAATTACTTAGTAAATTCCTATTAAATTCTCAGTAAATTACTCTGTAAATTGCTAGTAAATTACTCTGTAAATTACTCAGCATATAGCGATCCCGGGTTTACCCTTGTTATACAGTGATCCGGACTTGTGTCTGTAGATGTTGGTAGTTGACTATTATCTTGGTTGCATCCTTTTTACTCTGTATTTGAGTTATAGGATGTGTTGGGCAGGTTTGTTTCAGGTTGGTTGAGTTTAGAAACCAAAACTAGTTGCCCAGATTTTGGCCTGTCCGCTCGAGCGGGGGTTTTGGCGCTCGAGCGGGGAATACACCCGTCCAGTATTTCCTGTACAGAGTTGGACGCTCGAGCGTGGGATCGGTCGCTCGAGCGGGAGTGTTGTGTGTGACGCTCGAGCGAGGGAGTTGGCGCTCGAGCGGAGACCTAGTTCTGCAAAAGTTCTGGGAGTGAGTATCCGGCGCTCGAGCTGGTGTTAGCCATATTGAAAGTTTGGTCATGATGAATTAATGTTGAGGAATTGTTGTGGTGTGTCGAAGACACATGGCTATTGTGTGAAATGAGAAAGTGTAATTAGGCGTTAGAGATGCATGAGTATCTTGTGAAAGAACATGGTATGGAGGAAATGAAAATGAGATGTTGAATATGGTTGTAGACATGTTTCTTTTTGTTGAATATAAAAGAATGCTATGAGTTAGTAGTTGTTGTATCATATTCTCAATTGTTTTAAAGTCATTATTGCATATCATGACATAAGTTGGAAAAACATTCATTTTGAGAAAGATCATTGTAATGAGAACTAATGGAAATGTGTATGGGGTAAATACGTTGGTAAGTCCAGATAGGTGGTGTAGATGAATTTGATAAGTTGGCCTGAGTGTCCAGGGTGAAAGACCCGAAAGCCGCGCAGATAGGTATCGAGCCTTTCGGTTAATACCGGTAAAAATGACAATTTGGTAGTGCTCGTAGAGACTACTTGCAGACACCAGCCTAGGGATTACCAGTGTCGTATTTACCGCCCCTGTTGATTTAAATTTTGGAAGTTGAAATTAATGAGATTGCTAAATATTATTGAGAACATGGTGGATTTAAAATAGTGCATTAAATATTATTGAGAACATGATGATTTTGAAATGGTGCATTGAAATAAGATTTTCCTTCACTATTGGCACTTGCATGTTATAGCGATTCTGGTATTCCCTTTACTGTTCTGTTGCATTCCAGACTCGGTTCCGTGGAGTTGGTAATTGTGTCTATCTTGTTGTCGTCCTTTAATTCCATTTGTTTGAGTTTTAGGATGTGTTGGGCTTGGTTGTTACAGGTTGGTAGAGCTTTGGCTCCCATTGCTGTTGCCCAGTTTTTGAGTGGTCCGCTCGAGCGAGTCATTTGACACTCAAGCGGGGTTTACACCCTTCCAGCATTTCGAGTCCCTGCAAAACTTCTACAAGTGTGTTTTCTACGCTCGAGCGGGTTTCTTGCGCTCGACCGGGTTGCGCTCGACCGGGCTTGTTGGCGCTCGAGCGGGTAGTACCTCGTTGGTGAAAGTTCTAGGAGATGAAAATCTACGCTCGAGCGGACTGGTTTTCGCGCTCGAGCGCATGTATTTTATTCTTGTGTCTTGGCGCTCGAGCGGGCCTTCTTGCGCTCGAGCGGACCTAGTTTTTTGTTCTTGACGCTCGAGCGTTGTGTTCTCCGCTCGAGCGGAAATGTCGTATAACAGAGGGCAACTAGGCATTTTTGAATCATTTACTACACTTCCTCTCTCTCTCTTACTTTTCCAAAACGCCATTTGAGAGCTTCTCTCTCTAGAAACTCCCTTCTCTCTAGGATTTGATTTGGTTAGAGTGCTTCCCTCCCCTTTGGCCTTTGTAAAAGTTGTGTTGATCGTCGGGGGCTTCGTTTTGATCCGTGGATCTTGGAGTTTGGAGCATTTTGGTTT
>NW_021026368.1:116141-129153 GCF_004153795.1 Camellia sinensis | reverse complement strand
ATATTATGTGTAAATTCTCAGCTAAATTCACAGTTTAAATCTCTTTAAATTCTCAGATAATTACTTGGTTATTCTCGTAAATTCTAGTTAATTTTGCGTAATACTACGAGTAAATTATTCAGTACACTCTCTGTATAATTCCCCAGTAAAATTTGTTAGTAAATTGGTAGGAAATTACTAGTAATTATTCATATATTCAGTAAATTCTCTGTAAATTACTCAGGAAATCTCCTAATAATGACTAAAGTAAATTTTCAAGTAAATTCTCAGTAAATTACTAAGAGAAAGTCCAGTAAATTAGTAAGTATCCTAGTAAATCTTAGTCAATTACTCTATAAATTCTCAGTAATTCCCGTAAATTTACTTAGTTAAATTATTAGACAATTACTCAAAAAATTACTCATAACCTTACTCAGTAAACCAAGAAATTCTCAATAAGTACTCTATGAATTGTAAAAATTCCCAGTAAATTTCACAAAGTAAATTCTCTATAAATACCCAGCAAATTTTTAGCAAAATTGTCAAAAAATTACTCAGTAAATTCACATTAAATTACTCAGTAAATTCCTTAGTAATGCTCTCATAAATTACTCAGTAAATATCCAGTAAATTACTCAGTAATAATCATTATATTCCCTATAAATTCTTAGTAAATTTCTCACTAAATTCTCAGTATTTTATACAGTTAAATTACTACGGTAAAATTACTCAAAAAATTACTCAATTAAATTCTTAATAAAGTTCCTAGAAATTCTAAGTAAATTCTTAGTAAATTTCCGGTAAATTACTCAGTAAATTTGTAGAAATCACTGTAATTATCAGTAAATTCTCAACTAATTACTCTCTTAAATCACTCAGTAAATTCTGTGTAAATTATTAGTAAATTGCTCAGTAAATTCTAAGTAAAATCCTCAGAAAATTCTCATTAAATTACTTAGTAAATTCTCAGAAAATTACTCAGTAAATTTCTTTGTAAATCATCAGTAAATTACTTTGTAATTCTTAGTAAATTACTCAGTAAATTACTCCCTAAATTCTCAGTTAAATTACTCTTATTAATACTCAGTAAAAATTACTCAGTAATTCTTAGTAGTCATGTGTTACTCAAATTAACCCCTTGCTTAGCCTCTAGGAAAGAGAATTTTCTGAGTTAGTTGAGCTCAGGCACCTCATTTAATGTTTTCAAAATCACGTAAGTGTTCAATTCTCAAGTCCAAAACGATGAATTTGAATGCCCTTTGATTATCTTTCTAAAATCCCTTTCTTTTCTCCAGCTTTCTCTTCTAGCTCTAAAGCAAGATGTTTCTCTCTTTCTCCGTCCTTCTCCATCCTTTTTCCATTTGGTTCTTGGAACTAATTAGCGCAGGCCACTAATTCTTTCATTAGCTTATGTGGCCAAGTTTAACTCAAACTCACCTTGCTTAGCCTCTAGGAAAGAGAATTTTCTGAGTTAGTTGAGCTCAGGCACCTCATTCAAAGTTTTCAAAATCACGTAAGTGTTCAATTCTCAAGTCCAAAACGATGAATTTGATTGCCCCTTTGACTTTCTTCCTATTTCTCTTTATTTTCTCTAACTCTCTCTTCTAGGCTCTCAATAAGAATGTTTCTGTCTAACTTTCTCCGACCTTCTCTATTTTGTTCTAGAAACAAATTAGCTTAGGCCACTAATTCTTTCATTAGCTTATGTGGCCAAGTTTAAACTCAAACTCACCTTGCTTGGCCTCTAGGAAGGAGAATTTTCTGAGTGATTGTAGCATAACGATATTAGTTGAGCTCAGGCACCTCATTTAAAGTTTTCAAAATCACGTAAGTGTTCAATTCTCAAGTCCAAAACGATGAATTGGAATGCCCTTTGACTTTCTTCCTATTTCTCTTTATTTTCTCTAACTCTCTCTTCTAAGCTCTCAATAAGAATGTTTCTGTCTAACTTTCTCTGACCTTCTCTATTTTGTTCTAGGAACAAATTAGCTTAGGCCACTAATTATTTCATTAGCTTAAGTGGCCATGTTTGACTCAAACTCACCTTGCTTAGCCTCCATGAAAGAGAATTTTCAAAGTATTTGTAGCATAACGATATTAGTTTAACTTAAGCCCTTCATCTAACGTTTACTAAATCACCTACGTGTTCAATTCTCGATTCCAAAAAGACAAATTTATTTTTTTTATTTTCTTCCTATTTCTCTTTCTCTTTCTTTAACTTTCTCTACTATCTCCCAAGAAGAACGTTTCCCTCTAACTTCCTCCGTCCTTCTCCATCCTACTCTATTTTGTTCTACGAACTAATTATATCTTAGGCTACTAATTGTTTCATTAGCTTTAGTGGCCTTGTTTAACTCAAACTAACCTTGCCTAGCCTTTAAGAAAGAGAATTTTATGAGTAATTGTTGCTTAACGTTATTGGTTTAACTTAGGCACCTCATTTAAGGATTTCCAAATCACCTAAGTGTTCAATTCTCAATTCCAAAATGATGAATTTGAATTTCCTTTGATTTTCTTTCTATTTCTCTTTCTTTTCTAGTTCTCAAGAAGAATGTTTCTCCATAACTTTCCCCGTCCTTCTGCATCTTTGAATAAAAATAAAAATGGAAGGTGCATAAAATTAAAAATGGCAGTTCATTCAAGAAATCACTATACCTTAACGATCTATTTGGAAAATTAAATAAAAAAGGACGTTGAATAGAAAATGAAATTGGATAAAAATGGAAGTTGCATAAAATTAACAATGGAAGTTCATTCAAGAAACCACTATACCTTAACGATCTATTTGGAAATTAAATGAAAAAAGGAAGTTGATTAGAAAAGGAAATTGAATAAAAATTGAAGTTGAATAAAAATAAAAATAGAAGGTGCATAAAATTAAAAATGACAGTTCATTCAAGAAACCACTATACCTTAACGATCTATTTGGAAAATTAAATAAAAAAGGACGTTGAATAGAAAATGAAATTGGATAAAAATGGAAGTTGCATAAAATTAACAATGGAAGTTCATTCAAGAAACCACTATACCTTAACGATCTATTTGAAAATTAAATGAAAAAAACAAGTTGATTAGAAAAGGAAATTGAATAAAAATTGAAGTTGAATAAAAATAAAAATGAAAGTTGCATAAAATTAAAAATGGCAGTTCATTCCAGAAACCACTATACCCTAACGATCTATTTGGAAATTAAATAGAAAAGGACGTTGAATAGAAAAGGAAATTGAATAACAATGGAAGTTGCATAAAATTAACCGTGGAAGTTCATTCAAGAAACCACTAAACCTTCACGATCTATTTGCAAATTAAATAAAAAAAGGAAATTGAGTAGAAAAAGAAATTGAATAAAATTGGAAGTTGAATAAATATAAAAATGAAAGTTGCATAAAATTACAAATGGAAGTTCATTCAATAAACCACTATACCTTAGCGATCTATTTGGAAATTAAATATAAAAAGGAAGTTCAATAGAAAAGGATATTGAATAAAAATGGAAGTTGAATAAAAATAAAAATAGAAGTTGCATAACGATCTATTTGGAAATTAAATAAAAAATGAAGTTGAATAGAAAAGAAAATTGAATAAAAATGGAAGTTGAATAAAAATAAAAACGGAAGTTGCAGAAAATTAAAAATTGAAGTTCATTCAAGAAACCACTATACCTTAACGATCTATTTGGAAATTAAATAAAAAAGGAAGTTGAATAGAAAAGGAAATTGAATAAAAATGGAAGTTGAAGAAAAATAAAAATTGAAGTTGCATAAAATTAAAAATGGTAGTTCATTCAAGAAACCACTATACCTTAACGATCTATTTGAAAATTAAATAAAAAAAAGAAGTTGAATAGAAAAAGAAATTGAATAAAAATGGAAGTTGAATAAAAATAAAAATGGAAGTTGCATAAAATTAAAAATGACAGTTCATTCAAGAAACCACTATACCTTAACGACCTATTTGGAAATTAAATAAAAAAGGACGTTGAATAAAAATGGAAGTTAAATAAAAATAAAAATGGAAGTTGCATAAAATTAAAAATGGCAGTTCATTCAAGAAACCACCATATCTTAACGATCTATTTGGAAATTAAATAAAAAAGGACGTTGAATAGAAAAGGAAATTGGATAAAAATGGAAGTGGCATAAAATTAACAATGGAAGTTGATTCAAGAAACCACTATACCTTAACATTATTATACAGGAAAACAATTATAAATTTAATTTTTATAAGTTAATTCTATTAAATAAAATATTATGAGAATGGTATATCTATAATTTTTCAAATCACAAAAAATAATCTGAACTTTAAATAAGTATCAAAAAGTGTATTTATAATTTATCATAATTTTTTATTATAGAGTAAGACCATGTAAAATGGTAAAATAGTTAAGGAATTGTCTCGCGGATCAAAAAAAGAATGATTTATTGTCTTGTAGTATTAGGGAGATGCTGAATGTAGAAGTTTCTGTTGCACGAGGTAAGAGTAATAGTATCAAGAATTGTAATAATAGGACACGGCCAATATTTTTAACTATTATTAATGAAGGTAATATGATGTATAAATAAATAAATAAGGTAAATTACATAAACTTCTATTTAAGTTTTGGAAAAAAATATAATTTTATTCTCTTTTAGTAAGGCTAAAATGGATCAAAACTATTAATGTAAATTGTATTAATACATAAAAGTAAAAAATAAATAAATAAATAAAATAAGTAAATATACATTTCAATTTAAAAGATATAATAATATTATTTTTTATTTATATAACTAACGAATTACCGATGAAAAGAAAGTTGAGTATTATCTAAATTAAAACTTTAAGGAGCCCAAAAAGTATAGAACTTAATGTATTTTTTCTAAACTTCTAAAAAGATTGGTGTAATTTATCTAGTAAAAAAATGTATATTAAAAAGTTATACATAATGATTTGATTGAGTTTTAAGCTTATCATTTCAAAAATAATATTATCATGCCATTCTGGTACAAAATTTTATAAAATAACATTTCCTTTAATATTTTGGGTTAGACCATCTCAAAAATTTTACTATAATGACTAAAAACTTCATTTGTTACTAATTAGGAAATAAGCCAAGTCATAAATATAATGATGATATGATGTCACGACCTCAAACCGTCCCTAGTAGTTTGGTGCCGTGATGGCCAGTAATCCGAGGTTACCGAAGGCCAACTTTCAAAATTCACACACAATCAGAGTATAGATATATGGGGCTCACAAGTGCGGAAGCAATATCTAAGATATAAGTGGTCCATAAGAGCAGTGCATAAGTCAAATGGAATGGCATACATCTTCACACAGCTTTACAACTTGAATACAATTAAAGCAAGGTTCAAAATACATATTACATTTTAACAAAGGGCTTCACAAGCCGACATAAACAAAACGCACAAACTACAGGTCAAGGGACATAGTCTGCTAGATTGCCGACATCCTCGTTGCCGACATAACATACATACAACCACACATCTTGATCAAAAGGCTTCTCAAGCCGACGTGTACGAAATACAAATATTACAAGTCGAGAAGCATGATTTTCAAGACTGCCGACATAATTACAAGTCAAGCCGGCATGACAAAAATCCAAAACAAGCTCGCGAATCACATCTAGGCATCACCGCCTTCTTGCTCATCACCTACATATATATAGAGAGGGTGAGCTTGGATACTCAGTGAATGGTATTAATAATAAAGGGTTTGCATGAATAATAGCCGAAGTCCTTTCAAAACAATACAAGTCAAAACTTTATATAACAAGGGATGGACTTCGTCCATCTAACAAATCTTCAAAGCTTCAAGGGATGCTTACTGGCATCAACATATTACAAATGGTAGCATTCCGGCAAACATATCCATGTGGTAAACCGTCAGTGGCAAAACAAGACAAAGCAAGGGAGATATCTCAAACAAGGGTGCTACAAAAGTTTAGCGTCCTCTAGCACAAGGGACTTATGTTACAGAGGCCCGTAGCCCTTTAACACGAGAGTACTGCGAAAGTTTAGAGTCCTCCAGCACAAAGGACTTTCAAAACGAGATGTGCTGTGAAAGTTTAGAGTCCTCCAGCACAAGGGACTTTCAAAACGAGATATGCTGCGAAAGTTTAGACTCCTCCAGCACAAAGGACTTTCAAAACGAGATGTACTGTGAAAGTTTAGAGTCCTCCAGCACAAGGGACTTTCAAAACGAGATGTGCTGCGAAAGTTTAGAGTCCTCCAGAACAAGGGACTTTCCGAGAAGGTCATCAAGCAAGTATAACACAAGATACGAAACTAAGGACAATCATTCATGCTTAACAAATACTTTCCAAAACAAAGAAAAGCAAAGCTCATCAAAACGTTGATAACATAGCTTTATTAAAAATACCACTCACATGGTTTTTCAAACGTCGGGGTCAATGCAAGTCCAAGTCCTACAAACACATGGCAAAGTCTATTGAATGCACTTCTCACAGCAAGTCTTGCATGCATGCAAATGGCTTCGGCACTCTTCAAAACTAAGTCAAATCAAATCAAAACACAATTTCTTATCTCTGGAAAACATGCTGGGTAACTACCAGGTCTTGGCCAAGGTCCCACACCTTCTCGCCGAGGTGTGGTCCCGACGGCCATGTTCAAAAGCAAAGTCGGAAAAATCTGGGTTTCCCTCCTTAATAAACATGAAGAACATGAGCATGAAGAACATGAAGAACATAAAGAACAAGGATGCTAAAATCATAACTGGTTTGTTACAAAAAGAACTGGGATTTCATGCTATGAGTTCGAAAACATGGACCTGGGTACCCACACTCAAGGATCTTATCAAAACAAACACAAAAATATGAGCCTTAATGCAAACTTTTGGATCAAACAAGGCTTTTCTTCAAGAACACATGAAAACCATTTTCTCTTTCTAAAACCAACTTTAAATCAATGCATGACGTGCAGAACAGGTTTGATCGTGCAATGCAGCTAGATGATCAATAAGAACAACAAGAGGAGGTTAAGATTCTAACCTCAAAATTCAAATCTAACGGTTCAAGCTCCAACGATCAAGCTTGGAAGTTCTCTCTCTCTTGCTCAAACTTCTCCTTCTTCTTCCTAGAGTTTCTCTCTCTAAAAGGCAAGATTTGATACAAAATGATATGTTTCTCCCGACAGTCAGTGACTTAATCCCTCTGCTAGGACACGTGGCATCGGCTGATTGGCTCTACCCAAAAAGGTGACCGACTGATTAGACAAGACCATGACAAAGTGTATTCAACAAGCTAGACGGCCAGAGCACTCCGGCAAGTGCCGACATCAACTAACAACAAGACTCCGGCAAGCAAGTGGCAAGGACATCGGCTTGGAAGGACAACACTTGACTAAGCTGTGCCACACCTTGGCCTAGATGTGCCACACCTCGGTCTAGGTCATACCATTCCAGGAACAAAATCGCTAGCGCAAGGATCAAGGATCTAGAACGCCCAGATATTAACATCTCGGCCTAGATGATGCACATCTCGGCCTAGGCGGCGCGCACCTCGGCCTAGATGGTGACATCTCGGCCAATATGCCAGGGTGAAGATGGAGGTCAACCGAAGGGGTTCCAAGATAGTTCTAAGTGGAAAAGGTCTCGAAGGTGTCTAGGTTTAAGATGACCTCGGCAACACACCAGGCAAGAACAAAGCATGCAAGCAATCATTCGAGCAAAACAAGACAAGATTTGCAAATGCACATATCAAAACAAGATCATCCATAAATGTATGCAAGTATGACTAAGTTAAAATGAGGGTTGTTACATCCTACCCCCATAAAGAAGTTTGGTCCCCAAACTTGAGTTACCTTGTTCCGAAAACAATTCTGGATGTCAGACTTTCATTTCCTCTTCCATTTCCCATGTAGCATCCTCACCGTAATGTTCCTTTCATTCAACTTTTACCATTGGTATCGACTTACTTCTCAACTGTTTCACCTGTCTATCGACAATCCGTATTGGCTTCTCTTCGTAGCCTAAATCTTCGTTAATTGCAATTCCGAAATAGTCGATCACATGTAGTGGATCTCGAATATACTTCCTCAGCATCGAAACATGGAACACATTATGGACTTGGCTCAATCCTGGCGGCAAAGCAAGTCTGTAGGCAGCGAGGTTGACCTTCTCAAGGACTTCAAAAGGTCCGATGTAACGGGGTGCTAACTTACCCTTCTTCCCAAATCTTGTAACTCCTTTCATCGGCGAAATCTTTAGGAACACATGGTCCCTGACTTCAAATTCCAACTCTCTTCTTCTCTGGTCGGCATAACTCTTCTGTCGACTCTGTGCTGTTTTGATTCTTTGCTGGACAAGCTTAATCTTCTTGGTTGTTACTTGAATTAACTCGGGACCAAGCAGAGCTTTGTCTCCTACCTTGGTCCAACATATCGGCGACCTGCACTTCCTTCCATACAACGTTTCATACGGCGCCATGCCAATGCTAGCTTGATAACTATTGTTGTAGGTAAATTCCACCAATGGAAAATGTGCTCCCCAACCTCCTTAGAGGTCCAATACACATAGTCTAAGCATATCTTCAAGTGTCTGAATTGTCCTCTCTGTTTGCCCATCAGTCTGGGGATGAAAAGCTGTGCTAAATCTCAACTTGGCTCTGAAAGCTCTTTGTAGGCTCTGCCAAAATCTGGAAACCAACTTCGGATCTTGGTCTGACACAATTGACATCGGCACTCCACGAAGTCTAACAATCTCATTCACATACAACAAAGCAAGTTTATCGGCGTTGAAGGTGGTCTTAATAGGCAAGAAGTGTGCTGACTTAGTTAGTCTATCCACAATAACCCAAATCGAATCCATACCCTTTTGTGTCTTCGGCAAACCAACAACAAAGTCCATGGAGATGTGCTCCCATTTCCACTCAGGAATTGGTAAAGGTTGAAGAAGTCCTGCTGGCCTTTGATGTTCTGCTTTCACTTGTTGACAATACAGACACTGGGACACGAACTCAGCTATCTCTCCCTTCATATTCAGCCACCAAAATGTCTACTTCACATCCTGATACATCTTGGTGTTCCCAGGGTGAGCAGCAAACTTGGAACCATGAGCTTCCTGCAAAATTTTTCTTTTCAACTCTGGGATATCGGCCACACACAATCTTCCTTCAAACTTGAGCACTTGATTTTCTATGGTGTACCCTGATCTCGGCTTTGTGATAATCTCATCGGTTACCTTCTTGAAGAATTCATCCTCCATTTGTCTTGTCTTTACTTCCTCAACAATAGTCGGCTCCACTGAGATCGTGGTTAGACATTCCAAATTTCCAACCATCTTTCTGCTCAAAGCATCGGCCACGGTGTTAGCTTTACCTAGGTGATATTGAATTTGCATGTCGTAATCTTTCAACAACTCAAGCCATCTTCTCTGCCTCATATTCAATTCCTTCTGAGTGAACAAGTACTTTAAACTTTTATGATTTGTAAAAACTTGACAAGAAGTTCCATACAAGTAGTGGCGCCAAATCTTCAAAGAAAATACCACGGCTGCTAATTCTAAATCATGGGTGGGATAATTCTTTTCATGTGGCTTCAATTAACGAGAGGCATATGCTATGACCTTAACCCCTTGCATTAATACACAACCCAGACCCTTATGCGAAGCATCACTATAAACATGAAACTCTTCATTACCTGATGGTAGTACAAGAACTGGTGCTGCGACTAACCTCGTCTTCAACTCCTGGAAGGCTGCTTCCCTATCCTTAGTCCATTCGTAACCCGCTCCCTTCTTAGTCAATTGTGTCAGCGGAATTGCAATCCTTGAGAAATCCTTCACGAACTTCCTGTAATAACCTGCCAAACCCAGAAAACTACGAACCTCGGACACATTAGTCGGCCTCGGCCAATTCACAACGGCTTCAATTTTACTAGGATCGACCGAAATACCATCTTCATCAATCACATGACCCAAAAATGAAATAGTGGTAAGCCAAAACTCACACTTGTTAAATTTAGCATACAATTTCCGATCCCTCAAAGTCTGTAAGGTAAGTCTCAAATGATCCTCATGCTCAGTTTTACTCTTAGAGTAGATCAATATATCATCGATGAAGACAACCACAAACTCGTCTAGATATGGTTTAAAGACTCTGTTCATCAAATCCATAAATGCTGCAGGGGCATTGGTCACTCCAAAAGGCATTACTAAAAACTCGTAGTGGCCATACCTTGTCCGAAAGGCCGTCTTCTCAACATCCTCGGCTTTGACTTTAAGCTGATGGTAGTCCGACCTAAGGTCAATTTTGGAAAAGACTCGTGCTCCTTGTAACTAATCAAAGAAATCATCTATCCTCGGCAACGGGTACTTATTCTTAATGGTTACCTTATTCAGTTCCCGGTAATCAATACAAAGACGGAGTGTACCATCCTTCTTCTTAACAAACAAGACGGGTGCTCCCCAAGGTAAAGTACTCAGCCTAATAAAACCCTTATCTAGCAACTCTTGCAGTTGAAGTTTCAATTCTTTAAGCTCGGCGGGGGCCATCCTATAGGGTGTTTTAGAGATGGGCTGGGTTCCCGATATGATGTCAACAGTAAACTCTACCTCCCTATCAACTAAGTGACCAGACAAATCGTTTGGAAAGACGTCGGGGAATTCATTAACAACTGGGACGTCGGCTAACTCAACAATTCCATTCAAATTACTTAATATGCTACACAGGTAACCTTGACACCCTTTTTGGATCAACCTATAGGCTTTCATGGATGAAATTAAGTAAGGTGGGGATACTACCCCTTTTCCCTGAAACGTGACCTTGGCTAGGTTTGGGGGTTTTAACGTGACACTCTTAGAAACACAATTTATGGATGCGTGATTTGCCACGAACCAATCCATCCCCAATATAACATCAAAATGAATTATGTCCAATGGCATTAAATCAGCTAACAATTCAACATTCCCAATCACAACAACACATGCTTGATAGATGGATGTAACATTCATAGATCTCCCAGATGGAGTAGATACAGATAACACATAATCAAGGGGTTCTAGTTTCCTATTAATCTTCTCGGCAAACTTAGCAGAAATGAATGAATGCGTAGAACCCGAACCAATCAATACATATGCATTTTGAGAGCAAATTGGAAGTATACCTGACACCACTGTCTCAGCATTCTGAGTGTCTCGTGGTACCAATGCAAAAACTCTGCCTTGCCTTATCTGTCCTTTCCCAACGTTATCCTTCTGTACGGAACCCGAGGTATTCTCATCTTTCTTACCTTCATCAGCCCTTGTCTTTGGACAGTCCCTCACAAAATGACCTACTTTCCCACATTCATAACAAGCTCCAGACGTCCGTCGGCAGACCCCAAAATGTGGCTTCCCACAACTGGAACATGTCGGCTTAGTACCACTTTCCTGTCTTGGGTTGCTCGAACTGCCAACATTCGCTTTCTTCTTGGCACCAAACTGTGCTCGGCGATTGGCATAATTCTATCTCTTTCTCTGGCTCTCTCCCGAACTCTGGTATCTGTTCAAGTTAGCTTCGGCCAGAATGGCTTTGTCCAATACTCCGGCGTAAGTTGGCATGTTGAGCATGTTAACTCGGTCTTGTATCGGTCCACGCAGCCCACTTTCAAACTTTCTAGCCTTCATATATTCATCATTGACCATGTGGGGTGCATATCTCGCCAACTAGGTAAAGGCACGGTCATATTCAGCTACTGTTCTACTGCCTTGCGTCAAAGTTTGAAATTCGGTAGCCTTACGATTTCAAACACTTAAGGGAAAATGCTTAGTGTAAAACAACTCCAAAAATCGGGTCCAGGTCAAGTCTGGATTGCCTTCTTGAACCATCATCCACCATCTGCGGGCGTCGTCATCTAGTGTAAAAGCTGCTAATGTCACCTTCTAGGTGTCGGTGTTGGGAAAGATCTCGAACAGCTTTTCCATTTCCAAAACCCACGCTTCGGCTTTCATCGGCTCTATACCCCCTTGGAATCTCGGTGGCTTCATTTTCTTGAACTCTCTGATCAAAGCTATCGTGCCGTCCCCATATAAAGCTGGCTGTGGGGGCACTTGTGGTACTGGAGGAGGTGGGGGTGGAACTACATTTCGGCCGTTTGTCTGCTCGGCATGAGTCGATGTAGCACTAGCATACTGTTGCCTTCTCTGCCTTAACTCGCCGGCCAAACCTTCAACTAACCTTTCCAGTCTGTCCAATCTGTCCTCAGACTGATCTCGGCCAACTAGAGGTCTACCTCTCCTCATGATGCTATGAGTATGCAAAATGTGACTTTAAAACAAAATGAACAAATAATCACGTAGGCAAGTAATAGTTAAACATGCCGAGATGGTGCACACCTTGTCCATATAGCAAGCAATATGATGCAATCCTATCATCCTTCTAAGGGGAAATCCTATGCTCTTTAGGACTCAAAGTGTGTGAATAACGTACTATAAGGAACTTGTGCTCTGATACCATTCTGTCACGACCCCAAACCGCCCCTAGTAGTTTGGTGCCGTGATGGCCAGTAATCCGAGATTACTGAAGGCCAACTTTCAAAATTCACACACAATCAGAGTATAGATATATGGGGCTCACAAGTGCGGAAGCAATAATCTAAGATATAAGTGGTCCATAAGAGCAGTGCATAAGTCAAATGGAATGGCATACATCTTCACACAGCTTTACAACTTGAATACAATTAAAACAAGGTCCAAAATACATATTACATTTTAACAAAGGGCTTCACAAGCCGACATAAACAAAATGCACAAACTACAGGTCAAGGGACATAGTCTGCCAGATTGCCGACATCCTCGTTGCCGACATAATTACAAGTCAAGCCGGCATGACAAAAATCCAAAACAAGCTCGCGAATCACATCTAGGCGTCACCGCCTTCTTGCTCATCACCTACATATATATAGAGAGGGTGAGCTTAGACACTCAGTGAATGATATAAATAATAAAGGGGTTTGCATGAATAATAGCCGAAGTCCTTTCAAAACAATACATGTCAAAATGGGCCAAAGGCCGATAGATATAAATGATTGGGCCAAAGGCC
>NW_021026368.1:15236-113591 GCF_004153795.1 Camellia sinensis | reverse complement strand
TTACATAGGTTGGTTTGGCCAAATGAGGGCCTCCCCTTTATATAGCCTTACATAGAATATTCTAGAGCTACTATGGTGGAGAGTGTTCTAGACACTTCCACCTATTACATCTAATAGACTATTCTAGAACTATATGGATGGAGGGGATTCTAGATCCTTCCCTCATCCTTACAAAGAGTCTATTGTAGAATATACAAGACTTATGTAGAAGCTACTAGAACTATGTACAAGATCTACTATTCTCTACAATACTCTAGGAAGTTCTGGAACCTTCCAGCTTCCTATATGATCTTCATAGCTTCTCAAGTCTTCCAAGAGCTTCCAAGCCACTTTACTAGCCTTTCCTCCTTGAGACTTCCCTTTTGTAGGTTATCCTGCCTTAGTGATTTGGTGGGGCGTGACACTAGGCCCTGCTCCCAGCCTAGGATGCCAAGTGATGGCCATGATAGTAGTAGCCCTAGCTAAGAAGGTGAGTGCATAGGGAATATAGAGGCAAACCAAGGGTCAAGCCATGTTGCTACCTAGTGGGAGTGACTGAGCGAGGCACACTGGTCAGCGATGCTCCTAATTGCCCCTCAGCATACCCTATGGGAATGAGAAGAGACATGGTTGAACAAGAGCTCGTCCGGGTGAGCCAGAGCCATGGCATTGCTGAGCGGGGCTATGGCCAAGCAACTGAGCTTGGCACAGCTGAGTAGTGTTGTGATCCATGCCTTGGGCTCTTCATACTTTGCCTTGTTCACTTGGTGCTTTGGCTCGCAACTAGGGTGCCAAGCACGCTAGTGGCCAAGCAGCCATACTTGGTGGTCTATATGTCCCCAGTTTGGCTGGACATATAAACCCATTTAGTCCACTAGGGAACATCACTGTGCCTTGGAAGGATTGCCATGTGGAGATGGTGATACCGAAGCAGCTGCAACATAGCGCCTGAGGGGCTTGCCACATGGCGAAGGTGTCCCAAAAATTATAAGACTTTGGCCAGTAGATATATCCAAGGCAAATTAAAACATAAAATCACCTTTTCCTCGTCATTATCAAGGCTCTCCTTAATGCAATCAACTTTTGAAGCAAGCCTCAACAGAGTGCATCCACCACCAACAACAATACCTTCTTCGACAGCTGCCTGAAAAGCAATCCCAACGTCACTGTTAGAACCTGTTGTTGTTTTACCAACAAAGCTGAGGAGGAACTACATATATGAATTGAAATCTATGATCTCATCAAGAACTTGCCTTTGTTGCATTAAGAGCATCTTCTACTCTCAATTTCTTCTCTTTCAGCTCTGTCTCAGTTTGTGCTCCAACCTTCAAAATTTAATTGGAAATCAGTACACATAACAAAATCAAAATTTATTTCAGAAACCACCAAACTGAATTAATCGAGATCATATGATTAAAACTGAAAGATTACCTGAATGACAGCAACACCTCCAGACAGTTTTGCTATTCTTTCATTAAGTTTTTCCTTTTCATAATCTTGCTCCGCAACCTGCTTAAAACAACCCCGCATAGTCAGCATTGAAAAATATGCATGTGTGTGTCACGCATGCAAAGGGAGAGAAAATCAAACCTCTATGAGATTTCTAATCTGGGCAACACGTTTATTCACTACTTCCTGAGTGCTCCCATCGCCAATTATTGTTGTCGAGTCCTTGGTGAGCACAACCTTAGCAGCATGACCCAGGACTTCTTTATCTGCTTGGTCTAAGGTAAGCCCAACCTCCTCTCTGATAACAGTCCCTGTTTATCGAGAAGAAAAATCTCTTAACATGAACAAGGAAGAAACAGACAAACCCAAGAACATTCCTATTTACAGTTATGAAGAGGAGAAATATTAGTGGATGCAGTGGAAAGAGGGGGAAATTGAGATTGAGTGAACATTCAAGTTATATATAGTATGGTGGAAAACTATGACCTCCAGTCAGAATCGCAATGTCATCAAGGTACTGGCTCTTTCTTTCTCCAAATCCAGGAGCTTTCAGAGCGGCAATCTTCAGTGCTCCTCTAAGCTTGTTCACAACAAGAGTTGCCAATGCTTCTTGCTCAATATCTTCCGCAACTATTACAATTGGGTACCCACCTCTGATAGCATCTTCCAGGACGTTAATAAGATCCCTTGCATTTGATATTTTCTTGTCAACCAGTAGCAACTGCATGAACACCAAAAGAATAATTAAACCGAAAAAACAAAAAATACATAGTTATTATCTAATAGAAATAAATGCCGTTCTTTACAACTACAAGAAATAAACCTAACATCCCTACCTTGCAGTTCTCATATTCAACTGTCATTTTCTCACTATCTGTGACAAAGTAAGGTGAGATATATCCGCGATCAAATTGCATCCCTTCGACAACATAAAGACTGTTCTCAGCACTTTTACCCTCTTCGAGAGTCACCACACCCTTCCGACCCACTTTACTCATGGCTTCAGCTATCATACTACCTACTTCATAGTTGTTCCCAGCACTAACGGCAGCCACATCTGCTAGTTCACTGTCTTCAACCTACAATTCATATTGCAGTCCGTAAGTCCTAGACTACTATAATAAATTGAGACCAAGACATCAAGCTTTTTAAATAAGCCTGTCCAAAAAATTTAGGACAATTTACAGAAGCATTTACAATTTTAATCTCAAGCCTTAATTATTAAACCCATTTGTGAAACCGCTTTCCATTACCTCTTTAGACATCAGCTTAAGCTCTTCAACCAAAGCTTTTGCTGTCTTCTCAATGCCTCTAGTAATCAGAACAGGGTTTGCACCAGCTGCTACCACCTGAAAAAGTAATACCACTTAGCAAGTTTGCAAACACCAGAATCACTGATTGCTGTGCTCTTTGGATTTCAAAGAAAGATATACAGCATGAATTTGCAAGCAGACCTTTACACCCTCAGTGATAAGACCTTGTGCAAGAACAACAGATGTTGTTGTCCCATCTCCAGCCAAGTCATTGGTCTTGGCAGCTGCTTGTCTAACCAATTTAGCACCAATGTTCTCTACTGGATCTTCCAACTCGACCTAGAAAGAAACGAAGTATTACAGTACATTAGGGCCTCCAATATAAAAAGTTTATTGGAAATTATTATTGAATTCATTTATAGAAAATCGGACAAATTTCAGGTTGAGCGACTTATTTGAGCCATTAGATAATTGCAAACTTCAGTGAGGACATTGAAGTACATAAAATCATGGCCATGAAGGTTTCCGCTGTTTGTTGGCTTCATAAAGTTGGAAAAACCTATTGCCCTCAACTCTCAGACAATTCTAGGCTTCTAAAATAAATTGTTTCCAAAAAGAGTTAAATGCTATCCAAGGAAAAGTGATCAAACTACTTAAAGCCATGGCATGGGCTATTTATACCAATAGAGAACTAATTACTTCCAATAATTGCGATAAAGTATACCTCTCTGGCCACAGTCACCCCATCATTAACAATTTTTGGGGAGCCATATTTACTCTCTAGAACAACATTCCGGCCCTTCGGACCAAGAGTAACCCCAACAAGATCCGCAAGCTTGTTGACACCACTCTGACACAAAAAGGATAAAATTATTGTTAGAGATGGCATGTGCATGAACCTTCAATACAATATAAACCTCAACTCATTAAGAGACTCACTTGCAGTTTCTTAATAGCCGACCCATCCTTGTTGAAATACAGATCCTTCGCCATGGCATTTATTCTGGGTGAAGGTGTTCTACGTAGAGCAACATTTTGTCTCCTACCAAACAAGCTTGAAGATATGGAAGTGAAAGATGATAACTTGTCCAAAGAAGTTGCAAATTTCTTATCTGTCACACGAGCACTAGGTGCAGCCAAGGAGCCAACCGAAGACATGCCAGCCAAAGTTGATGCCATTTATTCTTTAAAATCTGATAGAAAAAAAAATTCAACATTAATCCTTCCCTAGAGTTACTTATCAAAAAAATTAAATTAAATTAAATTAAAAAATATATATATTCCTTCGGTGGAGAAATCAATCTACAGCTGAAGAATCATTACCCAAAACAAATAATAAACGTCAATAATCATAATAGCAGCAATAAGAGAGAAAATGGAGTTAGGATTGGCTTGGCTTGGTTTGGTTTATTTTATTTTGAAAAAATGTTGGCTGCGTTTGGTGCAGCTTTGTAATCATAATTCTACCTCTCCGTTTGCATGCATTGTTTGGATGGAGTTTTGGAAATGTGATTCCACCACACATTTCAACACATAGTTCTCTTTTACATTTGGCTACTCTCTCTCTCTTTCGTCTTTTTCATTTTGAAAAACAGAGGATTTTTGAATTTTGGGTCTACGCGGTCATCCTCCCAAATATCCGGCCGGTCGACCGGAATAGTGTATTTTTTTAATTTTTTTTGCAATTGCCAATCGCTGCCTATTATTTGGAAGAAAAAAATATATATATTTGTTTTTGATATTTTTTAAATATAGAAATTATTTTTTTTTACCAAAATGACAAAAAAAAAATTGAATTGAATGGAATGGAATGGTCATTCTTATTTTCCTATGAAATAATAATTATTTTATAATAGAAAATGATATTTTTGTTTAGAATGGATCTCCATAATTTTTTACTTTACCAAATATGAGAATGAATATTTTGAAAAAATTATCATTTTATTCTAATAAACGAATGAAAACATTAGTAAAAGACCTAAAACACATTGTTTGGTTTTCAAATGGTAAAATTATTTTTTAGTTTTTGTTTTTCGTGATTTTAGTATTTAGTGTTTTTTTTAATTATTTTTTTTAATACACTTAGTCTAGACGTAGCTAAAAAGTATTTTTAAAAAAATGTGAAGAAATTTGAAAAAGGCATACTAAAAATAAAAATAAAAGAAAAGAAAAAAAGCACATTTTCATACTTTTTGTTTTTTAGTGAATTTTTTCGGTTTTCTCATAAATATTAAAATTTTAAGTACATTTATATTAAGTACATCAAAATAAATAAATAAAATTTTAAAGATTTATTTGCCGATCAAAAAAAAAAGTACATCAAAATAAATAAAATTTTAATCCAAATAGAAAAAAATTAAAAATAAATGAAGACATGGAAACTGATGTGAAGTTTTCTCAAACTTATTATTATTTGAAGGCATTTGTTATTCCCCAACTTTTAGAATTTTCAAATATTTTTTTTTCTTGTCATTTTCATCAACAAATTTAAAATCCAAACATAGAAATTAAAATTAAATCTTCAAAAATATGCCCTCCCTTCCTTAGTCACTGGGCATATTAATTCCATGTTGTTCATTCAAAAGGATAAGTCTCATAAAATTATGAAGTCATTAATAGGTGTCCATTAATGGCTGAAAGGGGTTTGAGGACAATAATGTAATGTTGAATCACCAAAAACTCCAAGCAACTCAAAGTTCTTCTTTGTTTTTAATCTTTCCTCAACACACTTACAAAACATATATATATTTTGGATCGATATCTGGTTGTGATGACTGACTAATTTGAGAGATCAATCCCACCATAGTGGACAGTGGGATTAAAGGAAGAAGATCCACTCTCTTGCTTATGTGTCATCTCTTTATTGACTGGTTATAAATCTAGTGTTTATATTGGTCAATCATAAATAATTTTAGTCTCTTGCTTAAATTGCTATCTTTATAGTTTGCATTTATTGAGAGAAAGTTATACTAATACGTCTTAAATTTGGAGATTTAAAAGGTTGAATTTGAATATTTTAAAGGGTTGGAATAAGTAGGAATTCCAATGACGTGTTAAAAATACCAAGCAAAATGGAATGGACAACTTGAGATTGACAAGTTGAGAGTTAGCAAAACTCCTACAACAATTCAAAGAGAATATCCAAAGCTTTCATGAAGAATGTGTGGCACCTTAAAAATCGAGAACATTACAAAATATATTAACATAAATACAAGATTTATCTAAGGTTACAAGAGAAGGAAACATCACTAATGAGTCATTTGGGTAATAACCAAGTAAGATCCTAGGAAATTCCGAGGAGTCAATATAGCCTGTAACGCCCCGAAATAAATACAACCTATCTACAACATTAATAAGTAACAAAATGATAAAGTAATTATCTTCCATTTGTTTTCAATTAAGTTTTTCAAAAGAGTAACATATGCTGATATACATTCACAAGCTTATCCTTGAATTTATAGCATATGTTACATAATAAAGAAATATAATGAAAGTTAAACAAATAAGAAATGCCCTCAAGACTTACAATTTTTCAAGACGGTACTTGGTTACAATAAAAGTGGATTTAAGTCCAATACAGTTAAAGGCCCGTGGCTTGAACAAAACATATACAATAATCAACAAAACAAAATGAAGCTCTTACTCTAAGTCGTCCCAAGCTATTGCCTTGGCGGAGGTATATCATTAGCACCTGGAATGTTTTTCCCACATAAGGTGAGCCAAAACCCAATAGAAATAATCCAACACAGTGTATGAATCTTAACAAAGATATAAGGTTAATGCATATGCAATGCTTGTGCCAAAATATTTTATATCTCTTTCCAAAACCATACAATGCCAGGTTAATATCAGAATTCAAAAATCATCTCCTTTACCATAGAAAACAGGGCAGTAAATCACACATTGGAAATCTCAAAACAATTCCAACCTTTCACGAAAATTTTGTCAACAGGAAACCGTAAATCAGCACTCATGTAAACGTAGGCTCTACAAGCACTACTATTGTCATTTCACGGAAAATTTTGTCCGTGAGATCGGCACCCATCACTACTACTACATAAAAAAAAAAGAGTTAAATTTCACACTTGGATAAATGAAAATATCTCATTTTTATTAAAAGTGTGATAAAAAAAAAAAAATTAGATTGATATTTTAGTTACACTTAATTTAATTATGTGTGATAATATTTATTTTTTATGTCACTTTTTAATAAAGTGTGATTATATATATATATTTTTAATTAAGTGTGATTATATTTATTTGTCTATATATATATATAGTATTCACAGTGGAAACAAAAACAAATCAAACCGTATCTCTCCCCGTCTCCCCCTCTCACCACTCACTTAGCAATCACTCACTTAGCAATAGCTAGGGTTTATTATCTTTCTCTCCCCTGTAGAAACCCTAGTGTTTAAACTCCCATCCCCAACAACAACAATCACCATCAGTGTTGGATCTGCCATCACCAATCCGCTGCTGTTGCCCGTAGTGTAGCACCTCCTTTTGTTGCAAAACCACCACCTCAGTGCCGGGGATGGCAAATCTTGAAGGACGACCAAACCCTAGAGAGCTACGGGTAATTCAATCGATTCTCACCATACTCGTTTTTTACATATGTGAATGTAGATATAGGTATTAGCATTGGAATTTGAGTTAATTTTGTTGGAATTAGCTGAATCTACGAGTCTGGGTGTTGCAATTTCTAGACTTATTTTCAGCTTGTATGAAAAGATTGTGGAGGGAATTAGAGTTTAGCACTTAAACAATCTCCTTTATTAAGAAAGAGATAATGATAGGACTTCTATAAAGGTACTTTAGTTGAACTTTATTTTTTGTGTGATTATTGTTGGGTCTTGCTTTTCCAGTTACTTCCACTGTTAATATTGGCTAAAGTTTTGTTTTTCCGTAATCATTTGATGGCCAAGAAGATAAATGAAAGAAAAGAAGAAATTGGAAATTTACAATGGTTTCTCAACAATTATAGAAGAATTCGTGTTTGGTGTGTTGTGTTTTTGTTTTTTTGAAGTTTACTTGTGTTGTAATCAACCAAGAAGCATGTGTGTGTTGTGCTGTTGGTTAAATGATTGAAGAGAAGAGTGAGAATTATACATTCGAGTAAGATAGTTTTTTTTAGTCTAGTTTAATATTCCCTTCTAGTTCATGAATTATGTTGCTCAATATTTTGAAGCGTTTAATTTTATTGGTATGGGATGAAGGTTTCATGAAGATATCGAAAAAGAGGTGTGGCCATATTTGTGTCAATTGTGGACTGATAAGACGTACCAGGTAATGTTACAGATAAATATCGGTCATATTTTGAAATTTAGTTTGATTAGATTATGTAGCTTATACAAATAGTAAGTAATCAAATGAATGAATCGTTATGGAGTTTAGAATATATCTCATCGTTGAAGGTAACTCTGACTTGATTTTTCTGGTTGGTGATTCTTTGTGGTTGGCAATTAGTTGATGCTTTGGGCATTGTGGGGATGGTTAGATAAAAAATTAGCGTATATTAATTTAGAGTAACGTACTATATTTGTATACCATAAAATGCCATTCCTTATGGAAAATTCATTTTCATTCCATTTTCCTCAGTTTTCTCAGCAAACATACAACAATTATGCACCAGTATATAACTCAATTTAAGATAGCTTCTAAAACTTGAATATCAAAGCCCAAATATGACATTAATCAAAAGTATTAATTTTTTATGAAGCATATAGTGATTATATTATACCTACATACCCCAGTTTTGCATAAACCCACAAAATGACTGCAAATAAACAGTATTCAAGAACATAAATTTAGAGGAACAGACTATATTTTTACAGTCTTTTGTTGGGTTTCTTTCATTGTTGTTGGTATAGCCTTTTGCTTTTGTGCTCTTACTAGTTCAATGGTTTGTTCTGGAAGTAATGGACTTACGCTTAGTTTTTCTTTAGTTCTGCTATACAATTTACCAGAAATATTGTACATAATGTTTATGTACAATGCAAATAGAAATTATGTGAGTTGAAGTGTATGCTTATATGTTCACAAGTTATAGTGCCCTCTCTTTGTATTTGTTGTTTATTCCCTGTCTGTTTCATCTAGTGCTAACTCAATTCTTTCAGTTTTGTTTATCTTTAATCTAATTCCTAGTTATTCTATAATCTAATTCCTTTAACATTTGGAATTTATTGTTATTAAGCTATGGCATCATCTGATAAGCCAGATATAGTTGAAAGTATTGATCAATTCATCCATTTCAATTGTTTCTATTAGTTGTTTTTGTGTTATTGCACTGATTATGAATTCTGGGTTGCCTTCACTTCTCTAATAAATCCATTTCAGTTGTGATTTCTTTCAATTTTCAGTTCAATACATAACCATATGCCATCTTTATACTTCTTTGCTTCAATCCATACTTTTATCTGCAAATTTTCAAGTTATATGGCTACGATTTGAACATGATATGTGATTTGTTTGATTTTTGTTCTCTTCATGTTATTTATTTGCACATTCATTTTTCAACATATGTATATACGGAGATTTATATGGATCTGTATGTATATGCTGATAATGAAGAGATTTATGTGTGTTTTCTTTTATGCACTAAAATAATTAATTTAGGTGTTCATTTTCTCAATTCTTATCGTTTTTGGGTTTGTTCATATATTATGCTTTTTCACTTTTGATAATTTCTCATGATTTGGTTTTAATACTTCATTTTTTAAAAATTAAAAATTAAAAATTTGCTCTTGGTTGGTCTCTGCCATAGTGAAATTGAAGCTCATTCCATTGCCATTTTCTCTTGTATTTTACTGATTTGGATCTGAAAGTGGGGTTTTATTGATTTTGTTTTGCCTCACTGTGTTGGGTAATGTGAATTTTCTCAGCATGCTTTTTCATCTTCATAGATTGTTTACTTAATCCATCCCCCTTTTTTTGTTGTGTTTTTATTTCCTTTCTATTAAACCAGATTGCAGAATAAAGAAATAAGTAATTATCTGAGAGGGGAGATTTGCGCTGTTAGTACGACCGAGCTAAGATAGGACGGGTCATGACAGACCTCACGGTGCCGTGCTATTTCATCTACTGAGAGGGTCGGTGGGTCTGTTTTGCTCTGTCGAAAAGATCAACTGACCGGGCGTGAACTAAGCCTGGCCGAGCTGCGACTAGCAAACATTTGGCAGGGCACACAGCCAAGTGGCGAGACCAGGCTACGGGTAGCTCGGGCTAAACTATGGACAAGTAAGGGATGGCACGTCTCTAACCGGTTAGCCGAGATGGGCAGATTCCAGATAACCTCGGATGAAGGTAGAATGGACAGAGGTCGACATGCCTCGCGACCGGTATGCCACGATAAACCGGTCAATACCAGCCCGGCCCATGAGCATCACCCCTCTGCCCCTTTGCCAAGGGGCAGTCTGATGGGGCATAGCTCGGTTGAGTGCCTGTAATGACAGTTCTTCACAGGAGATAGGCCGGTCGTGGTACTACGGTCAGGTGTGCCACCTGGGCCAATGGCGCGAGGGAGAGGACATCTGCTTTACGCATGCCTCAATACCGTTAGACAGTTCTGCGTGTACTGGTGGAAGGACTAAGCCTTTACACGCGTAAGGTGGTGGAAGGCGAGCATTACCACCTGTCTAGGGAAGGACAGCAGAGGTAGTGCGCGCGCAATCTTGAGGCTACATGGCCAGCCTAGAAATATGGTGGAAGATGAACGTTAGAGGTATGCAATTTCTTCCCCAAAAAGAATACTCTCTCTCTAACAGTCTTCTTCTTCAAGTGGACTGACGTGATCGTCGGAGGGTCTATCCGGCACACCACCGCCGGGCAGCTCACCGTTTCTGTGTTGCCAGGTAGACGCCGTCAAGAGAAGCTTAGAGTACAAGGAGTACGGAAAGCAGAGGATATTTCGCCCCCGTACATTATCTTTTGTAAGAATAAAACTATCTCTACAAATAGTTAGTTTATTTATATGTTTCTAGTGGTTTTTGAATTAATTTGTGTTTTCCTTTTTCAGGGCAGAAATTTCTTGGAGAGATGCAAAATATGGTCAAAGAAATTAAGAAATTAGTTTTTTTTTTTTAATAAAGTTTTTTTATTTTTTAATATATGTAAGTACAATTTAAAACTTTTTATTTAATTCCTTTGTATATACTTTTGAACATATTTAACTTTCATTTATGAAACATATGACGTTATATGTGGTTGTTATTCAAAGTATAGTATATAGTGTGCATTACATTCTTGAAATGCACATACGAAAATAATATTGATTATTCTTCAAATTTGTCGAACCCCTTTTTTTAATCATACGCATTTACTGTGATGAGAAATATATATAATGTGTGATCTTATCTCATTATTAATCATAGGTTTTTATTAGATATTAGTCATACTTAAAAGATGTGATCTAAATGTTATTAATCACACTTAAAAGATGTTATCTGAATGTTATTAATCACACTTAAAAGATGCGATTAAAAATGACCATTTTTAATTACTCCCATAGATCACACTTTGACAAAACTTAAAAATGTGATTAAATAACATAGATCACACAAAAAAAAGTGTGAACTTTATCTATTTTTGTAGTAGTGCATATATACACGTGGGTTTTTGGACTTTCACCATAGATACTTATACCAACTTATTTTAACGTGACAACAGTTATTTTCCAAATTCACACATTTTTCTCAAAACGATAAACATTTCCGATGTGTAATAAGATAATGCTTAATGCAAATGAACGAGGAAATAGTTTCAATTCTCATAATTTTTATGCAATTTCTACAATAATTATAGCTATCCTCTACTGATAGCCTAAAATAGTTATTTCTAAACAGATAAGCAATTATCAACTAAAATAAACTTTCCAAATTTCAAGATGTGAGTAATAATACATATCAAACTTCACTATCCTTATTAATATCAATCTAATTTCACAATTTCAACATCAATTTCATTATTTATACAAAAGCAACATTTAAGACATTTAGGGCAAAGCCCCTTTTCTCTTTATGAATGAATGCTAGGGATAAAAACACACTATTTTATCAGCACTCATCATCATTTACAATTCCCAACCATTTCCAAGAATCCATTTGAAAACCCCTCTTTGAATTTTTACCCTAAAACCCTAGATTTGTCCCAAAACTTTCCAAATCACAATATTCTTTAGAAATAATAAATAACTAAGTTAAAACTTATAGAAAGTGCGAAGAATCCCTACCTGAAACTTAGAAGACGAGAGAGAGAGAGTGAAGGAAACTCAGAGATGCCAAAAATCAACATTGCTCCGATTAGAATGAAGCCCTCGACAAGTTCTACCTTTTTAACAAAGGGACACAAGTGAAGAACTTGACGGATCTAGGTGTATTTGTAGAGAGAAATAGAGTTTTAGAGAGAAGGAGAGAGTGAAGTGAAAAAAGTGACTATGAAAAGTGACTTTGTGAACTGATATACACGCATCGAGCGCAAGAAGTCTCGCTAGAGCGACCATACACAATAAGTTGCATCGCTCGAGCGCAAGAAGCTTCGCTCGAGTGAGGAATACCAACTACTAGAATTTTTACAGACAGAGAACCACCGCTCGAGCACAAGAAGGCTCGCTCGAGCACAAAAAATACTGCTAGAGGGAAAAATGCCAACTCCCAGTATCTCTGTAGACTTGAAAAAATACTAGAAGTTCACAAGGATTGCTCAAGTGCAAGAAGTGTCACTCGAGTGAAGAAGCAAAATTCTGGGCAACAACAGATTGAAAAACAAGCTACTAATCTATTCCAAATGCGACCAACACATCCTAATAGCCAAACTCAAAGAGAAATAAGGGAAACCAAGGTATGAACAGCTATATAAGACAATGAAACCTGGTTCCAAAACATCAAATGGTTCGGGTCCAAACCAGAATCGCTATAATCTCCCCCTCAAGGAATTTCGTACCCGAAATTTTAAATCAGACATAAAATCATGTTTAAACCAATTACAACAATGATAGTAATTCAAATTCACAGCGTCACCCATCCATCGGTCATCCATTTTCATCAACATGATAAACGAGTTTTAATGCCGAATACACAATTCACATTTCCAAAACATATAATGTTTATATTACAATAACATAACAAAGTTTTCAATACAATGTCAAACATCAAAAAATAGTTCTGGATACTTATCACAGACTTCCATCTGACGCACCCAAGTGGCTTCCTCAACCACGTGGTATCTCCACAACACTTTCACTAAAGGAATCATTTTGCCTCGCAAGATTTGATCTCGAGTGTCTAAAACTCTAGCCAGTCTCTCCTCATATGAGGCATCCTTGTCTACCTCTAACTCAGTCCAATCTAACACGTGTGAATGATCAAATTCGTACTTCTGAAGCATACAGATATGGAACATGTCGTAAACCCCTAAAAGCTATGGCGGCAAGGCCAAATGGTAAGCTATCTCCACAATCCGTTCTAGGATCTCAAAAGACCCAATCTAGAAGACAACTTCCCACTCTTCCCAAACCTCATCAAACCTCTCTTAGGTGATGCCTTCAAGAGGACATGATCTTCTACCTTAAAGGATAACAGTCTCCTCCTACGGTCGGCATAGCTTTTCTGATGACTTTGAGCTGTAACCAACCTCTTACGGATAAGTGCAACTTTCTCCGTTGTTTTTTGGACTAACTCTGGACCTATCATAGGTGCATCACTCACCTCATCCCAACACACGAGAGATCTACACGATCGGTTATACAAGGCCTCAAACGGTGCCATACTAATACTCAACTGGAAACTGTTGTTATAGGCAAACTCCACTAAAGGCAAGTGTTTTTCCCATGACCACTTAAAGTCAAGAACACAACCTCAAAGTATATTTTCTAGGATCTAAATATTACACTCTGACTGCCTGTCAATTTGAGGGTGATAGGCGGTACTAAAAGTCAACCTAGTGCCTAAGGCATTCTGCAAGCTCTACTACAACCGAGCTGTAAAACACTGATCTATATCAGAAACAATAGTCACAGGGACCTCATGAAGTCGAACTATGTCCTTAATGTAGAGGTTGGCTAGATAATCTATAGAGTCACTCGCGCGTTTGGGTACAAAGTGCGCCGACTTGGTCAATTGGTCAACTACCACCCAAATGGTGTTATTACCCTGTTGAGTCCTCGAAAGACCCACAACAAAGTCCATTGTGACATGCTCCCACTTCCACTTGGCTATAGGCAAGCGTTGCAGCAAACTCGTTGACCTCTGATGCTCGGCTTTCACTTGCTGACAAGTAAGGCACCTCGATTACAAAACATGGCTACATCCTTTTTCATCCCTTCCACCAAACACTACAAAATTTCAGTTTTTTGCGGTGACAAAATGTCGTCACAAATACTCAAAAATGCCGTCTCAAAAACTTTTTTGCGACAACAACTGACTTTAGCGATGGTGAGTGGGGGTCACAACAAAGGGCATTGCTAAAAGGTTTTAGCGACGGCACAATGTCGTTGCCTTTTTTTGAGACGGTGTAGACACCCTATTTTTGACCGTCCTCAAGACTTGGACGGCACCATTTAACATTGGTGATCATCCATGTTTGTGTTCGTCTTGAGTTCCCGGAGGTCTCGGCTACGCACCTTGCCTCAAGACCTCTCGACTCGACAGTATTGTGTCTGGTTTTGCATCAAACACTTGTGTTTTGCCTTGGAGGGGTAAGGGAATGCTTGTGAAGCCATCCCACACATCCACCGGCCATGGCTTGAGGCCACCGGCTGAGTTTTGTTTCCACCGGCCAAATGTTTGGCCGGTCGCTACTAATAGATGGCCGGCCGGCTATCTTTTTTTTGGCCAAGATGGCATTTTTTGCCGGCCGATTGCTGTTCATCTGCTTTTGCAGATATTTTCATGCAGCTGGCATGCACTTGGCTCCCCTCCATACACGTGTATGGAGGGATTTCCCTCATGGATGGCTTATTTGAGAAGCTTTACAAGAGGGAAGTTCTATAAAGAGGGGCCTCTTCCCCCTCTTTTAGGTTAGACAACTTAGAGAACATTGTTAGAGAGCTCTGGTTTTAGGTTAGGATTTGTATCTATCCTATATCTATATCTCTCTTCCTTTTGTGTTTTGTGTGTGTATTTAGCCTTAGTTTTACACACAAACACCCACCATCACACCTTTTCTTGGAGCTGAGGCCCTTGAGGGTTGTTTTTGGAGTTGTGGAGCTGGTTTGAGCTTGAACAACCAGCTGGTTCACCATTGGTGAAGAGGGTCTACAAGGGTAAGAAACGTGTCCCTTTATTCCCCATTTTTGCATTGCATTTTTGCCTACCTTGCATCTGTTTTTGAGCTTTGTGTATAACATATAAAAGTTTTGATTTTTAGTGCTCTAAATAGTTGGTTAAGGTTTCCTTAAGCTTTGGGGTGGCTTAACCCCTCTCAAGCCTTGAAAGGCTCCATTTTGTGCCATTTTGGTTGAGCTCCGGGACCATTTTGTTTGGGCCTCCTCACCACTGAAATCTTGAGGGATTTCAGTGATGAGGATGGTGCCTTGAGGTCCTAGGAAGGAGAGGGCCACCCCCTCTCCTTGTTGTCCTTGAAAAGGGCCCCCTTTTGCCTCTTGAGGGAGCATCTAGTCTAAGTGTGTGTTGGCCATGCCTTAGCTGATTTTCAGGCTTATTATGTCATAATATGCCTCTATTTTTAGTTGGTTTGGACACACCTTGCTTGTTTGGCATACATGTCTTGTAATGCCATATTGTAGCCTTAACATGCATCTAGGTTTTAACCCTTGTTCAAGCATGCTTTCGGCCTAGCTTTGTGAAGCTTTTGTACTCGTTTTTCCATGTTTAAGGTCTGCTTTTGGTTGTTTTGGTCAACCATAACATGTATTGCATAACTCCTTTGCATCGTTAGCTTGTAGGCTTTAAGTATATGAAGTGTTGAGTATGCATTGTTTGATTTATTCTAGTGGTTTGGCACGACTTATGGCATCATTTCAGTCCCCATGACATCCTTGTATGCTTGCCTTTGATGCCTCTTTGATTCTTTAAGAGGTTGTGTTGTATGCTCCATGTTTAAGCATTTGTGCATGCCTCCATGTGTAGCTCATTTAGATGCCATCTAGGTGGTTTTTAGGACTTGCCTTAACATGATTTAGGACTGTTTTGATTTATTTTGGTCATTTGCTTCATGTGTCATATGATCATGCTTTAGGTCCTTGGACCAATTACATGCTTTGCTTGCTTTGATTAGTTGTTTAGCACCCCTTTTCTATGCAATTTCAAAGCTTAAGGTGCATGCCATTTGTCCATGATTGCATCCTCTTAAGTGTGCTTGAGAGTTACTTTTGATGTTTAAAGTTTTAAGCCATGTTTGCATGCATGCTTATATATGTAGATACTTGGCTCATGACACATTGTTGCACACTTTTGTGTTGTTGCATTTGGCCTGCTTTGTATCTAACATGTTGTCCATATTGCACCTTGCATTTGTGCACGTTGTTACACTTTGCATGCTTGGTTAGTTGCATCTTTGCATTACTGCTTGCATGCCCATATTGCACACTTAGGCTCACATGCTTAGGGTTGCATTGTATTGGCATGCATGTTTCACCTCTTGATCAAGCCATGATAGAGGTTGAAAGCCCCTTGGTTTGTTTATGTGCATTGCATTTCATTTGAAATATTAAGTCGCAAACTTGGCCTCTTAGGCCATCATGCATCGAGATGCACAACTGATGGTCCGAGGGTCGAGGACCACACTCCTTTGAGTTCATTGCATGATAAGGAGTGTAGCCATGCACACATTTGTTTGAAAATTCCATGCCATACACTGCTTGCCCTCTGCTGCTGTTAGCTGCAGGTTTCAGTTGGAAGAATTGGCCGGCCGGCAGTGTTGGGTGCCGACCGGCAAAACATGTTTGGCCGAGAGCATAAGATTTGGCCGATAATCCTATTCCCTTGGCCGGTGGCATTTTGTTCCGGCCGGTGACATTCCACAATGCTCAAGGAGCAGTTCTAGGGACTTTCAGAATTTTTTGAGGGGCAAGGCAGTGTAAACAGAGGCAGCTTGTGCATGGCAGTGACTTCGGAGCGGAATCGAGCACGCATCGCATTGGACCCTCTTCCCGAGGTTGTTTATTGCTTAAATTAGATTAATTAATTTGCTTAATTTAGATTAATTAATTTGCTTAATTAATTAGGTGGTCTATAATATTTAATTAGCTTGTTAGTTAGTTAAATTGTATTATTCTTTCGGTCCCTCCAAGCGAGGACAAATTTGTAATAAGTGTGGGTGCGTGTGTGCATGTCTTCCAATCCCCAGTTCTTTCTCCCTTTTACTTACTTGCTTTTGATGGTTAGTATTAGGACATGTTTACTTTAGCATACCTTATACTGTGCATGCGTGCATCATTCATTAGTCTTGCATGCACCAGGCTCGGCGCATCATGCTAACTGCATAAAGTATTTCAAATCTAACTTGAATACATGCTATCTGTGCATTTTCACATGTCATCCTTAGATTAGCGGAGCCTATTCTAGATTGCATTCTGTATGCGTTGTATTAGCCACTTAAGATGGACTTGGATCATGCATGATTGCTAACATGTTCTTGTTTTGGCGCGGAGTACTAGGTGAGCTCTTTATGCTTTAGCATCTCACATGAGTGTGAACGTTAACATGATAGCATGATTACCTTGAGGCTAGATGCTTATTTGATGAACTGCTTGAATGCCTGTGGGTGAAGGTTGGATTGTTTGAGTTGGGATAACTCATTGAAATCCGTATTTTAGCCTACTTGTGAGTAGCAAATTCCAAAGCGTTTTCCAAACAAACGGATATGCAATGCTTCATTCCAATTCAGGCGATTTGGTCTATACTTGTTTGCTGTGCGCATAACATAGTAGTTCTAAGCTAATAATTGGAATAGGAACTCATAGTGCTTTCAAAACAAGATAACATGGTTAGTAGAGGCCGATCTTTGGATCGGGCGAGAGGGGGTGCTCATAGCTGACCTTCCCCAATCGTACCCAAGTTCCCGAGCCGAGGCAGCTTTGGTGATGATAGACACGTGGCCTTTGTCACCGAGTCAGGGTTTCCTAAATTCCCCCATAAAAAATATTTAGGTGGCGACTCTGTATCTGGCAAAGCAGTCCATGTTTGGCACTTCTTTCAAAATCTATTTTTCTCAAAACGATTTACCGGATTTGGACTCTTTGGTTCAGATTAAGAACCGTGACAATTTAAGAGTCCTGAACTGTAGTAAACCCAAAAATGAACAGAATGGGACTCGTCCTCCCGGGGCGTTCGGGGACGTCTACAGTTTCTGGCGACTCTGCTGGGGATTTAGAGAGCTTGACTCGAACTCGTGATATCCTGTTCTGATTTCATTTATGTGTCTCTTTGCATTGCATGTGCATTGGTGCGCCTAGGACACCGTGTTTTCCATTTGCCATTCCTGAGCGGTTTGCCGGAGGCTTGACTTTGTCAAAGCATGCCATAAGGCTGACCAGTTGTGGGCTCTGACAGTATGGGAACACAAACCCCGGTTTTACCGGGGCACCCTTTTCGACCATTCGACCTAGTGCATATCGAAATCCATAGGGACTATTCCAAACTAGGACAGGTTGCTTACCCGATGTTAGGTTGTTTGAAAACTACTGCGTGCATAGTAAAACCCTAGCTCTTGACAAAAATAGGACAGGGAAACCCTACCCCTCCATAGGGGTGTTTTTGCTCTCTTTACTTGCTATGTGCTTTTAGAGTGCATCTTTACAGGGAACGTACATATCAGTTTGCAAGTTTGAGTATCAGGCCTGAGGGCACCAGTATCAGTTTATGAGAATCAGTTATATCTGTGGGTATCTGATTCAGTATATTGTGGGCAGTGATTTCGGGCAACAATGGTCAGTAGTAGAGTACAGTTGTTCGGCTATATCTGTGTTTGATCCATTTTGGGCTGAAACGCTGCTTGTTTTTCCTTTCAGTTCAGAGAGTTGATACAGAATAGCTAGTGTTCACCCTTGCTGAGGCATGACAGATATCTGATCCGTCAGTCACCGTTCAGTACAGCGGACTTATCATAACGTAGAATTCAGAAGAGATTGTGGTTATGACGGCCGCATTAGATCAAGGAATCACTCTGCAAAGCGAGACCAATGTCGATGTACCGCATCCACCCAGGTCGCCCAATGCAAGTGTTCAATATTCAGACAACAGATCAATTTCATTTGCATAGAGGTGCAACATGATGCAATGTGATGCAATATATGAAATGTACAAATGCAACACTTTTTCAGACAAAAAGTTTGTTTCATTTCATCATCTTTTTCAAGTACATGGTTTTGGAAATAAAAATCTGCCTGCGGCAGTACAAGGTACTCTAGCTACCAGCAAAAGGAACAAAAGAAAAAGAAAAATAGCAAAAATCTGGATCAACGACAAAGGATCTCAGGCCTGGGAGTCCACCCTAGTCCTCTTCCTGGACAAAGGTCCAGGAGCATCATCAGCGCTGTCATCTGAGCCCGAGTCCGAGCCGTCTCCGGTCTCCTTCGATGACGACTCTGCCTCCGCCTCCGCCTTCGACCTCTCGTCATCGTCATCAGGGACTGGAGCCAGCCTGCTACTCCCGACGTGAGTGCGCCCCGCCTTGGTGCGGGGGAATACTCTGCCCTCTCCATCTCCTTCGGTAGGAATAGAAGGCTTGGCTGGAACAACTCTCACAGTGGGAATCTGGAAAGGAGGCTGAAAAGTATAAGAGGCAAACGCATCAGTATACCGTGAGCTGTTTGTCAGTGCAGACTGCAGTGTACGAGTACAGTGTATAAATGCCATAGATAGTGCTGTGAACAGTCTGTGAGCTGCAGTATGTCAAAATACTGTGAGGGCAGTGTATCCAATGTCCTGTTGTGCATCAGATATGTGAAACAGTTTATGTATGGTTTGAGACCGCTGTCAGAGGAACATACCGGAATGCTGTAAATTGCCAGAAGGTCGAGGCTCTGCTGGAGCATCCCCATCACGGAGGCGGTAAGCTCTAGGGACTGGCGAGTGTACTCAGAAGAGGCCTGCGAAAGTATTAGATGTATTAGTATTCTGCGGAATATCGATAAACTGAAATAAAATGACAATGCAAGATACAAGATGAAGTAGTACATACCGGAGGTAAGTCATAGAACCCAACCAACTCATGATCAGCCGGAGGGAGAGCAATGGGAATCTGGTAAGTCGCCTCGCCCAGTCCCCTGCATGTCATCATCGTGGGTAGCACTGGCCAGCTAACCCTCCGACCTCTCCGAGCTCCGCTCCTACCATGGACTCAAGTTGTCCTTGACGTCCCTGCCCCTGCTCCCGCTCCAACTACCGGTGCCGCAGGCCTCTCCCTCTCAGCTCGACGGCCACCGCTCAGAGGCCGCATAATGTACGTCCGAACGTACTCTGAGTAGTCACCCTCGCCCCTAAAGCCCTCCGCGTCCCAGCCAATCGGGTAATCGGCCATCTCCTCGGTAGTGCACCTCTCGGTGTCCCTCATGTGGGTAGGAGGCGGACCGGAACTATCTGCTCCGGCAAACCCAAGGTCTGGCGTAGGAAACGCTCACCCAGGTACCAAGCCCGACAGACTGGGCCCTCTAGCAAAATCCTGAAACGTGCAGTCTCCTCTGCACCAGCAAATCGATCTCGAATCATCGCAGGCAATGGAGCCCAAGGCTGCCAAGTGATCTGTAGATGACATGCAGTTTGTTATCTACTATTATAGAAAATACAGTGTAAAGCCAAGCCAAATAAAACTCTAAAAGTTGAACATACCTCTGCGGGGGTGATGGTGTCGAAGTAGCGGCGGAAGAAAATAAACGTCTCCCGGGGCCTCCGCACGCACCTCACGTCAAAGCGGCGGGAGAACGGAATGACGAGAGGGGTCTCTACGTCTGGCACTGGGGCGGGTCTCGGAAAGGAGGCGTAGACCCACAACTGCAAGAGCAAATACCAGCAGGATTATCTGATAAAGCAGAATACATAATAAAGCAGAAATTACAAAATCGTGTATTGTGCAGTGTATTGAGCAGAGTGTACAGTGTGAGCAGTGTACAGTCAGTGTAAAGCAGAGTATATGTCCGCCGTGTGTGCAGTGTACATTCAGTGTGAAACAGACCGCAGTGTGTGCAGTGTACAGAGTACAGAAAATGAAAGGCAGAAATGTAAAATAGAGAAAGAGGTGTACCTCCCAAGCTCGCCAGTAACCCCCAAGTAACTGCCGGCTACAATAAGAGGCTGAGCTCATGTATTCGTATAGAGTGGCTAGAGAAGCACCACCCCAGTCAAAGCGCAGAATCCGTGTGACGTCCACCAGTGCGCTCAACAAACAGAGGGGCACGGTGTTCGCCCGATCGGCGAAGATAGTCGTCCCCAGCAGAAACATGAGAAAGCCGCGTGCATATCGCTCCACCACCTCCTGGGTCATCGGAGCCTCCTCAACTAAGGCCGGCTGAACTCTGAACTGGACCTCGAACCACGAATACCTGACAAAGCCAGGACGCGCGAGAGGCGGCACCTCGCCAAGTAAGTAGATCTGAGCGGCCTCCCACTCATCCATGTCTGTGTCGAAAGGGATTGGATCACCCCCTACCCCGTTGCCGGTGAGCATCGAGAAATCATGGGGAGTCATCGTCACGTCTCCCGCGATAGAAAAGTGGAATCAATCGGTGGTGTCACACCACCTCTCCACCAGAGCAGCGAGGAGAGGCCTGCTCGCAGTAAGCCGAGAGAGTCCCCTGCAGAATGCGCCGAAGCTAGCCTGATCCACGATGTGGCGAACTGCGTCAGGTAGCTCCATGTACCAATCCCTGGCGGCAACATTCCCATACCCGCAGACAGTATGGGAATCTCCCTGTTCAAAAGCAAATAGTTGCGAACCAATATTCAATGTACAGTTTTGAAGAACAGTAAAAAATTGATACAAATATAGCGTGTGTGCACGTTTTCAGATTCAAACAGATATCAGGTGTCGGTGTACTCGAAGTAAATTACGGCATATGACGTGTCAGTGTTTCCAAGTGGTCCAATATAGAAACAGCGTAGGTACACATTTTCAGGTTCGAGGAAACATCGGGTGCCGGTGTGCTTATAGTGAACTACAACACGCGATGTGCCAGTGTGTTTGGGTGGTTTAATGACAATGCAACGTGTGTGCACGTGTTCAGATTCAAACAGACATTAAGTGCAAGTGTGTTCACAGTTAACTACAGTATATAGTTTATCGATGTATCCGGGTTAAGCAGCTAAAGAACAAAATCAACTATGGCAGTTAAGTGTTCTACATTGCAGAAAACGAAACGGGGAAGAATATACCTCGGAAGCGCCGTATGATAGGTGTGACTCCGGCTCGCGCAAAAGGAGCTCTGATGGCACGCCTCTCACAACACTCCGGAACTAACGAAGTCCGTCAGGAGGAAGCACGTGAACCGCCGGCTTGTAGGTCGTCGGGTCGAACGGGCGGACGCTCAAGGGGAGGAGCTCGGCCTCTGGGTCCACCTCGTGATCCGGGGGAGTCCCGCCCCGTGGAATATCATCCGCCATGGCAAAGGTGGTGTGAAAATGACTGGGAAGGTGGAAACCGGATGAGAATGTGAAAGGTCAAGAAAAAGTAACCCCGAGAGGGTGGAAAATGGCCGAAAAAGCCGAAATGTGGAAAATGTGTTGAAATCAAGAAAAACTTGAGGGA
Source organism: Camellia sinensis (assembly GCF_004153795.1). Taxonomy (NCBI): domain Eukaryota; kingdom Viridiplantae; phylum Streptophyta; class Magnoliopsida; order Ericales; family Theaceae; genus Camellia; species Camellia sinensis. The sequence goes on along the minus strand of NW_021026368.1, from coordinate 91,212 downwards.
AACAAACCCCAAGAGGCAGAAATTGAAAAAACAACAGCGAAACGAAGTTTCGATCGGATGAAAGTGTTCGAAACGCGATGAACTTCGCGAATCAAACAACTAAATGGGCCCTAAAACCGAGGAAAGCGGTGATGGGAGAGAGGAAAATGCTCTAGAGAGAGCGGGGAAGGAATTTCGGCCAAGAGAAAGTGAAAAGAATAGGGCTAGAGGCCCTATTCTATAAAACCCACGGCGAAAGGACAAAACTACCCCGATTCGGCAACATTTTTCCGGTCGGCTACATTTTTGGCCGGTCGGCCAAATATTTGGCCGGTGAGATGTTTTGATGGCCGGTGGATGGCCGGTGACCTCCCCTGATGGCCGGTGATCCTCCTATAACCTCTTTTTGGGTCATATGTGTAGTTTGGGGCATTTATTTCTCAAGATAGTGCAAGACAGTGCCTTTCCGAAGCTCAACCGGCCTCCGTTTTGACCTCGGACCGTGTCTTCTGCGCATGGCACTCGAATATGTACAAGGTGTATCCTTTTTGTATCCTTTTGTCTCTTTTAAGATTCGAAATTTGCCCTACATACGTTGTTTTGCAAACACGTGTTTGAGTTATACGTCATTATGCTTGCATTATAATGCATTCGTCTTGGTCTGGCGAGACCTTAAATACGCTTGGTCTAGCGAGACCTTAAATACGCATGGTCTGGTGAGACCTTAAATACGCTTGGTCTAGGAGACCTTAAATCCTCGGAAGGTGCAAGTCCTTCGGTGTTTGTCGTGCCCAAACGACTTTTGGTAAGTTGCATTGTACATGTATTTCTAGCGACTCGCGTCGTCGCATATTCAAGTTCACATGCATTATCATGCATTTCAAGCGATGCACGTCGTCGCGTATTCAAGTTCATAAGCATTTTGAGCGATACGCGTGGTCGCACATTCAAGATCATTTGCATTATCATGCATATCACAAGACGTGCGTTGTCACGCGTTTACATCAGCATGCATCGGCATGCATTTCAAACAAAACCAAAAAAAAAAACAACAACATGCATATGTCATGCATTTCATTGTAATATATTGCATATGTCATGCATCCCACTGTATCCATTCCATTGCATATTGTAGATGTTGCATTATAGCTTGCATGCATTCATTGCATCACCTCCACCTAGGGTTTGAGCCTTTCCTTGTTGAGCCTGGACTGGTATGTGCCCATACTTTTCACGTCTATACACTCATAGTTCTGTATGACCGTTCTATGTTAGACGTGCCTTGTTTGTGTCCATGCCTTTCCTAGACAAGATACGGTTTGGCCGTAGGCCTTAATCCACTATATCCATTCCATTGCATACCGTAGATATTGCATTATAGCTTGCATGCATCCACTGCATCACCTCCATCTAGGGCTTGCACCTTTCCTTGTTGAGCTTGGTGTGGTATGTGCCCATACTTTTCACGTCTATACACTCATAGTTTTGTATGACCGTTCTATGTTAGACGTGGTTTGTTTGTGTACATGCCTTTCCCAGGCAAGATTTGGTTTGGCCCGCGTGCCTTATCCATTGTATATATCCATTCCATTGCATATCATAGATATTGCATTGTAGCTTGCATGCATTCATTGCATCACCTCCATCTAGGGTTTGCGCCTTTCCTTGTTGAGCTTGGATTGGAATGTGCCCATACTTTTCACGTCTATACACTCATAGTTCTATATGATCGTTCTATGTTAGACGCGGTTTGTTTGTGTCCATGCCTTTCCTAGGCAAGATTTGGTTTGGCCCGCGCACCATATCCATCATGCATATTACATTGTAGTGTAATTTTTGCATCCTGCATTAGGATCATGTTCTTTCATTAGTGGATCTTTCCCCACTTGTGTCATTCCACCCAATTACTTGTTCTTGTGTCCGCCTACATCACTCATAGTTTTGTGTGACCTTTTCTATGGTAGACGGACTTGTTACCTCCATCAATCTATTTGACATTTGTGTGGTTTTGAACCGCTTAGGATTTGATCATGATTCAATTGCATTGCATATCGTTTGCATTGTTTCAATTGCATTGCATTTTCATTAGCATTGTTTATACATAGTTTTGTATATATTGCATATTATTTTGCATTCATCTTGCATTGTCATGCATGTTGCTAATGATATCGTACCTGTTAAGTTGCTTTCTTTGCAGGCACGATATTGTATGTACGGTTCATTTGAGGCTGGTGCAACCAGACGAACTGCACAGGTATTGTATCCTCTGCGTGAGACGTATTGAGAATTGCATAATTCTCTTACATCCTTTCTACATTGTAATGTAGTTTGGTGTATGCTAGCTTAAAACTGTTGCATTATTATGCTTCGTTATAGCTTTCTTTGCATGATCATAAGCTATGTTCGGCTTTGTGCATTGTCTTTCATTTTGCCCCTGCCTTTGGGCGCATATCTTGTTTGTCTTGCATGTTTGTCTAAGTCTTTGGCCTTGTCAAAAATGGGTCGTCTCTGGGCTTTGACATTCACTCCCGTCATTGTTATGACTTTCGAGTTCTGTCAAAAAGGGGCAACTGTAGACACCCCATTTTTGACCGTCCTCAAGACTTGGACGTCACCACTTGAACACTTGGTGATCATCCATGTTTGTGTTCGTCTTGAGTTCCCGGAGGTCTCGGCTACGCGCCTTACCTCAGGACCTCTCGACTCGACTGTTTTGTGTCTAGTTTTGCACCATACACTTTTGTTTTGCCTTGGAGGGGCAGGGAATGGCTTGTGAGCCATCCCCACACATCACCGGCCATGGCTTGAGGCCACCGGCTGAGTTTTGTTTCCACCGGCCAAATGTTTGGCCGGCCGGCACTATAGATGGCCGGCCAGCTATCTTTTTTTGGTCAATTTCACTTTTGGTCGGCCGACTATTGTGCATCAGCTTTTGCAGATATTTTCATGCAGCTGGCATGAACTTGGCTCCCCTCCATACACGTGTATGGAGGGATTTCCCCTTAGCTAGCTTGTCTTGCAAGCTTACAAGATTGAAGCTCTATAAAAGAGAACCTTTTCTCTCTTGTTCTAAGGTTAGACAACTTAGAGAACATTGTTAGAGAGCTCTGATTTTAGGTTAGGATTTGTATCTATCCTATATCTATATCTCTCTTCCTTTTGTGTTTTGTGTGTGTATTTAGCCTTAGTTTTACACACAAACACCCACCATCACACCTTTTCTTGGAGCTGAGGCCCTTGAGGGTTGTTTTTGGAGTTGTGGAGCTGGTTGGAGCTTGAAGAACCAGTTGGTTCACCATTGGTGAAGAGGGTCTACAAGGGTAACAAACTTGTCCCTTTATTCCCCATTTTTGCATTGCATTTTTTCCTACCTTGCATCTGTTTTTGAGCTTTGTGTATAACATATAAAAGTTTTGATTTTTAGTGCTCTAAATAGTTGGTTAAGGTTGCTTTAAACTTTGGGGTGGTTTGACCCCTCTCAAGCCTTGAAAGACTCCATTTTGTGCCATTTTGGTTGAGCTCCGGGACCATTGTGTTTGGGCCTCCTCACCACTGAAATCTTGAGGGATTTCAGTGATGAGGATGGTGCCTTGAGGTCCTAGGAAGGAGAGGGCCACCCCCTCTCCTTATTGTCCTTGAAAAGGGCCCCCTTTTGCCTCTTGAGGGAGCATCTAGTCTAAGTGTGTGTTGGCCATGCCTTAGCTGATTTTCATGCTTATTATGTCATAATATGCCTCTGTTTTTAGTTGGTTTGGACACACCTTGCTTGTTTAGCATACATGTCATGTAATGCCATATTGTAGCCTTAACATGCATCTAGGTTTTAACCCTTGTTCAAGCATGCTTTTGGCCTAGCTTTGTGAAGCTTTTGTACTTGTTTTTCCATGTTTAACGTCTGTTTTTGGTTGTTTTGGTCAACCATAACATGTATTGCATAGCTCCTTTGCATCGTTAGCTTGTAGGCTTTAAGTATGTGAAGTGTTGAGTATGCATTGTTTGATTTATTTTAGTGGTTTGGCACCACTTATGGGATCATTTCAGTCCCCATGACATGCTTGTATGCTTGCCTTTGATGCCTCTTTGATGCTTTAAGAGGTTGTGTTGTATGCTCCATGTTTAAGCATTTGTGCATGCCTCCATGTGTAGATCATTTAGATGCCATCTTGGTGGTTTTTAGGACTTGCCTTAACATGATTTAGGACTATTTTATCTATTTTGGTCATTTGCTTCATGTGTCATATGATCATCCTTTAGGTCCTTGGACCAATTACATGCTTTGCTTGCTTTGATTAGTTGTTTAGCACCCCTTTTCTATGCAATTTCAAAGCTTAAGGTGCATGCCATTTGTCCATGATTGCATCCTCTTAAGTGTGCTTGAGAGTTACTTTTGATGTTTAAAGTTTTAAGCCATGTTTGCATGCATGCTTATATATGTAGATACTTGGCTCATGACACATTGTTGCACACTTTTGTGTTGTTGCATTTGGCATGCTTTGTATCTAACATGTTGTCCATATTGCACCTTGCATGTGTGCATATTGTTGTTACACTTTGCATGCTTGGTTAGTTGCATCTTTGCATTACTTGCTTGCATGCCCATATTGCACACTTAGGCTCACATGCTTAGGGTTGCATTGCATTGGCATGCATGTTTCACCTCTTGATCAAGCCATGATAGAGGTTGAAAGCCCCTTGGTTTGTTTATGTGCATTGCATTTCATTTGAAATCGAAATGCACACTTGATTCTTTGGACCATCATGCATGGAAATGCGTGATTGGTGGCCCGAGAATCGAGGCCCATCCTCCTTTGAGTCATACATATGATAAGGAGTGTGGTTGGTGAGTTCATTGCATGATAGGGAGTGTGGCCATGCATACATTTGCTTGAAAATTCCATGCCATACACTGCTTGCCCTCTGCTGCTGTCGACTGCAGGTTTTAGCAGGAAGAATTGGCAGGCCGGCAGTGTTGGGTGCCGACCGGCAAAACATGTTTGGCCGAGAGCATAAGATTTGGCCGATAATCCTATTCCCTTGGCCGGTGGCATTTTGTTCCGGCCGGTGACATTCCACAACGCTCAAGGAGCAATTCTGGGGACTTTCAGAATTTTTAGAGGGGCAAGGCAGTGTAAAGAGAGGCAGCTTGTGCATGGCAGTGACTTCGGAGCAGAATCGAGCACACATCGCATTGGACCCTCTTCCCGAGGCTGTTTATTGCTTAAATTAGATTAATTAATTTGCTTAATTAATTAGGTGGTCTGTAATATTTAATTAGCTTGTTAGTTAGTTAAATTGTATTGTTCTTTCGGTCCCTCCAAGCGAGGGCAAATTTGTAATAAGTGTGGGTGCGTGTGTGCATGTCTTCCAACCCCCACTTCTTTCTCCCTTTTACTTACTTGCTTTTGATGGTTAGTATTAGGACATGTTTACTTTAGCATACCTTATGCTATGCATGTGTGCATCATTCATTAGTCTTGCATGCACCAGGCTCGGCGCATCATGCTAACTGCATAAAGTATTTCAAATCTAACTTGAATACATTCTATCTGTGCATTTTCACATGTCATCCTTAGATTAGCCGAGCCTATTCTAGATTGCATTCTGTATGCGTTGTATTAGCCACTTAACATGGACTTGGATCATGCATGATTGCTAACATGTTCTTGTTTTGGCGCGGATTACTAGGTGAGCCCTTTATGCTTTAGCATCTCAGATGAGTGTGAACGTTAACTTGATAGCATGATTACCATGAGGCTAGATGCTTATTTGATGAACTGCTTGAATGCCTGTGGGTGAAGGTTGGATTGTTTGAGTTGGGATAACTCATTGAAATCCGTATTTTAGCCTACTTGTGAGTAGCAAATTCCAAAGCGTTTTCCAAACAAACGGATATGCAATCCTTCATTCCAATTCAGGCGATTTGGTCTATACTTGTTTGCTGTGCGCATAACATAGTAGTTCTAAGCTAATAATCGGAATAGGAACTCATAATGCTTTCAAAACAAGATATCACGGTTAGTAGAGGCTGATCTTCGGATCGGGCGAGAGGGGGTGCTCATAGCTGACCTTCCCCAATCGTACCCAAGTTCCCGAGCTGAGGCAACTTTGGTGATGACGGACACGTGGCCTTTGGCACCGAGTCAGGGCTTCCTAAATTCCCCCATAAAAAATATTTAGGTGGCGACTCTGTATCTGGCAAAGCAGTCCATGTTTGGCACTTCTTTCAAAATCTATTTTTCTCATAACGATTTGCCGGATTTGGACTCTTTGGTTCAGATTAAGAACCGTGACAATTTGAGAGTCCTGAACTGTAGTGAACCCAAAAATGAACAGAACGGGACTCGTCCTCCCGGGGCGTTCGGGGACGTCTACAGTTTCTGGCGACTCTGCTGGGGATTTAGAGAGCTTGACTCGAACTCGTGATATCCTATTTTGATTTCATTTATGTGTTTCTTTGCATTGCATGTGTATTGGTGCGCCTAGGACACCGTGTTTGCCATCTGCCATTCCTGAACGGTTTGTCGGAGGCTTGACTTTGTCAAAGCATGCCATAAGGCTGACCGGTTGTGGGCTCTGACAGTATGGGAACACAAATCCCGGTTTTATCGGGGCACCCTTTTCGACCATTCGACCTAGTGCATATCGAAATCCATAGTGACTATTCCAAACTAGGACAGGTTGCTTACCTGATGTTAGGTTGTTTGAAAACTGCTGCGTGCATAGTGAAACCCTAGCTCCTGATAAAAATAGGACAGGGAAACCCTACCCCTCCATAGGGGTGTTTTGGCTCTCTTTACTTGCTATGTGCTTTTAGAGTGCATCTTTAAAGGGAACGTACATATCAGTTTGCAAGTTTGAGTATCAGGCCTGAGGGCACCAGTATCAGTTTATGAGAATTAGTTATATCTGGGGGTATCTGATTCAGTATTTTGTAGGCAGTGATTTCAGGCAACAATGGTCAGCAGAAGAGTACAGTTGTTCGGCTACATCTGTGCTTGATCCATTTTGGGCTGAAACGCTGCTTGTTTTTCCTTTCAGTTCAGAGAGTTGATATAGAATAGCTAGTGTTCCCTCTTGCTGAGGCAAGACAGATATCTGATCCGTCAGTCACCGTTCAGTACAGCAGAGTTACCATGACGCAGAATTAAGAGGAGATTGTGGTTATGACGGCCGCATTAGATCAAGGAATCACTCTGCAAAGCGAGACCAATGTCGATGTACCGCTTCCACCCAGGTCGCCTGTCGCGCACCCGGTCTGGGCCCGCCAGTTGTATCAGGCTCGTGAGCCCACACATTCGAATTCATGGGAATAATAGGTGACCTCTAGAGGTCCGTGGCGGATCTCGCTTACAGAATGTCAGCTTCGCCACCAGCCGCACCGTATGCCGGGAATTTTGTACCACAGGAGCCCCCACTGTTGGGACGGATTGTGATAGAACTTAGCCAACCCGAGGTGGCCTCCAACTACAACAATGACGTATCAACATCAACCCAAACCCTCGATCAGGATGAGGCCAGAGGCAAGAACAAAATGAAGGTAGATGCTGATCCCGTTGAACAACTGCTATGGGCAGTCGAGGCTTTGAAAGCCAAGGGGATGAGTAAACAACAGGTATTCGCAGTCGTAGCTAACGCTGTGGATGATGTTTTCCCCACTCCAGCCGAAGGCAGTACAAGCCAGTTAGAAAATCGGGATAGGCCCCGTCATGCCAGAACAGTTCCTTCCACTCCCAACCCCGCACTTGGGAAAGATCAGAAAACCAAGGTAGCGCCTGCCGACCCTTTCGCTAGTGCGTCTAGCAAGAATACTAAACCTTCAAAGTACCTGCCCTGAGGGCGCAGGGTCTTTCACGATCTCTATATGCCATTATCAAAGGCACTTCAGATCCTTGCCGAAAGGGGGCATCTTAAACCTTTGGAGCCTCGGCCTCTCCCAAAGAATCTCCCTACTACACATGATGCTACCTTGTACTGCGCGTACCACTAGCAAACCGGTCACGCTACCGACAATTGTTTTTGCCTCCGTCATGAGGTGCAAGACTTGATCGACAACGAAGTTATCCTCCCGCCCACCTCAGCGAAGTCCGTTACTACCCAATTATTGGATTTTGAGGATACTGATACTGCGAGTATGTAATCAGGAAGTGAACCACCTGCGGGCGGCACTCGGCGTATTTTGGATGTGGCGTCTGGCACGCATTTTTGGAGCATCTGCGAATGCTAGTTTTGTAAATTCTGGCTTGGGTGTCGAGTCAGTCTTTTGTTTTGTTTTGAGTCTGTCTCATTGTCTTGAGTCAGTCCTTTTGCTTATGGGTCTGTCTTGTTGTAGCGAGTCAGTCCCCTTTGTATAGAATGGCGGGTGATTCCGGAGCTGTTGCCTCGAACACCGTTTTATTTTGTAATTACCCTTTTGCTTTCTTTTGAGTCTGTCTCTGTCGTGGAGCTAGTTGCAACCAGGGAATCTGAATGAAACAGCTACGGCTATCATGTTTCCAAGCTTACTACTATTCTGAATTAATTGTGCCAGGGGACTTGAATTGAACAACAGTACATTCCACATGTTCTCTTGTGCCCTGAAAATCATTGCATTGACCTAAGTTTTTCAAAAGTTTTTGAACACTGCGGTGAAAACAAAGAGGAAGTAATTCCTCGGGTTTTGTAAACTTTGACCAAATTGAGAGAAAGAGAGGCGTGCTAAGCCCTTAATGATTGAAATCATGCTTGTCGGCGTGAGTACTGAGAAGGACCCTGGCTTGATCCAGACTGGTTCCACACTATCTTCAACACGAGCGATTTGTCGTTTCTTTAAAAACTTTTAAAAACAAAATGTTTTGCGCGGTCCTGCGAAGACCTGTGTGGAATCACTCTTGAGATTATGCAGCTTAGGATCGCTCTCAGCCTCAAGAATCGAGCCCTTGTTTTAATGCCTCGAACCACAATTCAGAGTGTTCAACGATCGACCACCAAGAGAGGCCTGTGCGGCCGATTGGAAGCAGCCCTCGAACAAAGGGCACCAAAGTCAGATCAAGAAGATTAGATCTCATCAGAAGAATCTTGTAAAGCTAGAACAAAAGCACCCTTCAAAACTAGGGGCAAAAATGTCCGATTTGCTCGAAGAGCCAAACATGGGTCCTTCAGTAAGTCAATGCAACAGCCACTCTCCTGGATACGGATGGCTTCAAAACCCTAAAACCATTTGGCATGGACTTCTTACACTTTTACCCTTTGAGCGGCTCGCTGGGCCAAAAACCCGGAAGGGCGACCCAGGCAAAAGTTAGAGCAAAAGAAAATATATACAAAAAAAAAGAAAAAATATATACAAAAAAAAAAGAAAAAATATACAAAAGAAAGAAAAAGACAAAGGAGAAAAAATATACAAAAGAGAGAAAAAAAGAAAGGGAAGGAAGAAAAAGTAAAGAAAAGCTCGCAAGGTCAAAAACCCGCATCGGGCGCCTTGGCAAAAGTTAGAGCCTAAAAGGTGAAGGTTAAAATACCCGAGTGTACCGTAACCGGAACTACGTAAGGCTTGATTCCCATGTTTGGGATATGTAGGCAACTTCGTCCTGAAGTCCAGCCCCCAACGCTCTCATAGCGCCTCAGTCCATGTAATGGTTTTGATTATTCTTGCCCTCCCCGAACCCGATAGTTCGGTTGTGACAACCGGATACGTAGGCAACTTCATCCCGAAGTCCAGCCCCCAACACCTTCAAAGTGACTGTGTCCATATATTGGTTTTGACCATCTTCGTCTTCTCTGTATTCGAGAAAGTTCGGTCGTGATCATCACTAGTGAAGACTGTTTACAATATGCTGCGGCATCATCCAGACAATGGGCAACTTTCCGTTGCCATGAGTCGCCGTTCAAACCAGGGGCAACTTTCCGTTGCCGTGCAGCGTCCTTCAAAAAAGGGGCAATTTTCCATTGCCTCCGATCTGAGGCTGTGCATCTCGAGAGTGAGTTCCGCGCTCGTTGGGCGGCGGCCGTTTGCCAAAAATAGTTTTTGAAAATTTTTACTGAGGTTGACTATTTTCTCGAAAACTATTTCATTTTTCCAAAACTTAGACCATTTTGGACCCAAAAAGGAAAATTTTCAGTGCTCATAGCTTGACTTGCATGGTTTTCAAATCAAAAATCGAACAGGTACGTTAATTCGACTCTCATCTTGGTCAAAATTGTTTCAGTAGAGAACCAAAACAAAAAATGGTAAAAATGATGAATTAGGTGTACAGTTGAGTCAGGTGTTCTGTCTTTCCCCCATCACCAACATACTTGCCAAGAAGGGCACTACTAAAGCTGTCATTAAAGGCTGAAAGCTCTCTTAACCTTCGAGAAACGAGGTATCGAACCAAGTGCGAAGCACGAATCTGAAGGGATCAAGGTACTCCGTTCCCTTTACCTGGGGCATCGACCAAACGCCACCAGAAGAAACAGCCGTGAGCTAACCATGTCGGGCGTGAACCCACAACTTCCTATTCATCCATTAAAAATCCTGGGGAGGGAAAAAAATGAGTGAATAAAGAATAGAGAGGTGTAAGTTGAGAGAAAAGTGAACAAAAAGGGTTTTGAGGAAAAAACCGAGCTTGAGTGCCAGAGTGATGTGAGAATCACAAATGTGAAAAGGGTGAGAAACAATACCCAGAGAAACTGGCTCCTCGTGATCTGAGGTCCCCCGTCTTCGTTAACGCGTCTGTATGTCGTGTCTTTTGTTTAGTCTACCTCAACTCTTATTTTGAGTCTTTTCCGAGTGTGTCTCGTTGTGTTTAGGTTGTTTACCTTTTTTGTCTCTGCTGTTGAGTCATTCTCGCGGTGTTCAGTTGTAGGCTCAATACCCTGATTTGAGAAACCCTTCTTCAATTTCAAAAATTAATCGTTTTGTGCTAAGAATGCTGTGCCACTCTCCACATTTGCGCAAAAACATGATTTGGTTCTTTTATACAACTGCAGGGTCCACCCCCAGTAAGTATGAACTGGAAAACCTAGGCCTCTTTTGAAGCTTCTAGGTTCCAGATCGCATCCGAGTGTGCTTCAACTTTAGTAGATTCAACCTTCATCGTCCATCTTGTCAGAATCGGGCTGTTTGTTCAGGATCCGCTGTGTGCAAAATGAACCAAGCGCTGTGTTATGAGCTATATGCAGATTAATCCCCAGTAGAGTATGAGCCAAGTGTTCAGAATGTGCAGTGGTTGGTATGGGTTGTTTTGCTGTTGGCTGGTTCGTTATCTGATTATTACAATGCAAGTGTTCAATTTTCATACAAAAGATCAATTTCATTTACATTGAGGTGCAACATGATGCAATGTGATGCAATATATGAAATGTACAAATGCAACACTTTTTCGGACAAAAAGTTTGTTTCATTTCATCATCTTTTTCAAGTACATGGTTTTGGAAATAAAAATATGCCTGTGGCAGTACAAGGTACTCTAGCTACCAGCAAAAGGAACTAAAGAAAAAGAAAAACAACAAATATCTGGATCAATGACAAAGGATCTCAGGCCTGGGAGTCCACCCTAGTCCTCTTCCTGGACAAAGGTCCAGGAGCATCATCAGTGCTGTCATCTGAGCCCGAGTCCGAGCCGTCTTCGGTCTCCTCCGACGACGACTCTGCCTCCGCCTTCGCCTCCGACCCCTCGTCATCGTTATCAGGGACTGGAGCTAGCGAGCTACTCCCAACGTGAGTGCGCCCTGCCTTGGTGCGGGGGAATACTCTGCCCTTTCCATCTCCTCCGGCAGGAACAGAAGGCCTGGCTGGAACACCTCCCATAGTGGGAATCTGGAAAGGAGGCTGAAAAGTATAAGAGGCAAACGCATCAGTATGCCATGAGCTGTTTGTCAGTGCAGAATGCAGTGTACGAGTACAGTGTATAAATGCCGTAGATAGTGCTATGAACAGTCTGTGAGCTGCAGTATGTCAAAATGCCGTGAGGACAGTGTATCCAATGTCCTGTTGTGCATCAGATATGTAAAACAGTTTATGTATGGTTTGAGACCGCTGTCAGAGGAACATACCGGAATGCTGTAAATTGCCAGAAGGTCGAGGCTCTGCTGGAGCATCCCTATCACGGAGGCGGTAAGCTCTAGGGACTGGCCAGTGTACTCAGAAGAGGCCTGCGAAAGTATTAGATGTATCAGTATTCTGTGGAATATCGATAAACTGAAATAAAATGACATTGCAAGATGCAAGATGAAGTAGTACATACCGGAGGTAAGTCATAGAACCCGATCAACTCATGATCAGCCGGAGGGGGAGCAATGGGAATTTGGTAAGTCGCCCCGCCCAGTCCTCTGCATGTCATCATCGTAGGTAGCACTGGCCAACTAACCGCCCGACCTCTCCGAGCACCGCTCCTGCCACGGACTCGAGCGGTCCTTAACGTCCCTGCCCCTGCTCCCGCTCCAACTACCGGCGCCGCAGGCCTCTCCCTCTCAGCTCGACGGCCACCGCTCAGAGGCCGCATAATGTACATCTGAACGTACTCTGAGTAGTCACCCTCACCCCTACAGCCCTCCGCGTCCCAGCCGATCGTGTAATCGGCCATCTCCTCGGCAGTGCACCTCTCGGTGTCCCTCATGTGGGTAGGAGGCGGACCCGGGACTATCTGCTCCGGCAAACCCAAGGTCTGGCGCAGGAAACGCTCACCCAGGTACCAAGCCCGACAGACCGGGCCCTCTAGAAAAATCCTGAAACGTGCAGTCTCCTCTACACCAGCAAATCGATCTCTAATCATCGCAGGCAATGGAGCCCAAGGCTGCCAAGTGATCTGTAGATGACATGCAGTTTGTTATCTACTATTATAGAAAATACAGTGTAAAGCCAAGCCAAATAAAACTCTAAAAGTTGAACATACCTCTGCGGTTGTGATGGTGTCGAAGTAGCGGCGGAAGAAAATAAACGTCTCCTGGGGCCTCCGCACGCACCTCACGTCGAGAGGGGTCTCTACGTCTGGCACTGGGGTGAGTCTCGGAAAGTAGGCGTAGACCCGCAACTGCAAGAGCAAATACCAGCAGGATTATCAGATAAAGCAAAATACAGAATAAAGCAGAAATTACAAAATCGTGTATTGTGCAGTGTATTGAGCAGAGTGTACCGTGGGAGCAGTGTACAGTCAGTGTAAGGCAGAGTATATGTCCGCCGTGTGTGCAGTGTACATTCAGTGTGAAACAGACCGCAGTGTGTGCAGTGTACAGAGTAAAGAAAATGAAAGGCACAAATGTAAAACAGAGAAAGAGGTGTACCTCCCAAGCTCGCCAGTAACCCCTAAGTAACTGCCCGCTACAATGGGAGGCTGAGCTCATGTATCCGTATAGAGTGGCTAGAGCAGCACCACCCCAGTCAAAGCGCAGAATCCGTGTGACATCCACCAGTGCGCTCAACAAACAGAGGGGCACGGTGTTCGCCCGATCGGCGAAGATAGTCGTCCCCAGCAGAAACATGAGGAAGCCGCGTGCATATCGCTCTACCGCCTCCTGGGTCATCGGAGCCTCCTCAACTAAGGCCGGCTGAACTCTGAACTGGACCTCGAACCATGAATACCTGACAAAGCCAGGACGCGCGAGAGGCGGCACCTCGCCAAGTAAGTAGATCTGAGCGGCCTCCCACTCGTCCATGTCTGTGTCGAAAGGGATTGGATCACCCCCTACCCCGATGCCGGTGAGCATCGAGAAATCATGGAGAGTCATCGTCATGTCTCCCGCGACAGAAAAGTGGAATGAACTGGTGGTGTCCCACCACCTCTCCACCAGAGCGGCGAGGAGAGGCCTGCTCGCAGTAAGCCGGGGGAGTCCCCTGCAGAATGCGCCGAAGCTGGCCTGATCCACGATGTGGCGAACTGCGTCAGGTAGCTCCATGTACCAATCCCTGGCGGCGACATTCCCATACCCGCAGACAGTATGGGAATCTCCCTGTTCAAAAGAAAATAGTTGCGAAGCAATATTCAATGTACAGTTTTGAAGAACAGTCAAAAATTGATACAAATATAGCGTGTGTGCACGTTTTCAGATTCAAACAGATATCAGGTGTCGGTGTACTCGAAGTAAATTACGGCATATGACGAGTCAGTGTTTCCAAGTGGTCCAATATAGATACAGCGTGGGTACACATTTTCAGGTTCGAGCAAACATCAGGTGCCGGTGTGCTTATAGTGAACTACAACACGCGTTGTGCCGGCGTGTTTGGGTGGTTCAGTGACAATGCAACAGATTCAAACAGACATCAAGTGCAAGTGTGTTCACAGTTAACTACAGTATATAGTATATCGATGTATCCGGGTTAAGCAGTTAAAGAACAAAATCAACTATGGCAGCTAAGTGTTGTACATTGCAGAAAACGAAACGGGGAAGAATATACCTCGGAAGCGCCATATGATAGGTGTGACTCCGGCTCGTGCATAAGGAGCTCTGATGGCACGCCTCTCGCAAAATTTCGGAACTAACGAAGTCCGTCGGGAGGAAGCACGTTAACCGCTAGCCTGTAGGTCACCGGGTCAAACGGGCGGACGCTCAAGGGGAGGAGCTCGGCCTCTGGGTCCACCTCGTGATTCGGGGTAGTCTCGCCCCGTGGAATATCGTCCGCCATGGCAAAGGTGGTGTGAAAATGACCGGGAAGGTGGAAACCGAATGAGAATGTGAACGGTCAACAAAAAGTAGCCCCGAGAGGGTGGAAAATGGCCGGAAAAACAGAAATGTGGAAAATGTGATGAAATCAAGAAAAACTTGAGGGAAACAAACCCCAAGAGGCGGAAATCGAAAAAACTATAGCGAAACGAAGTTTCGATCGGATGAAAGTGTTCGAAACGCGATGAACTTCGCGAATCAAACAACTAAATGGGCCCTAAAACCGAGGAAAGTGGCGATGGGAGAGAGGAAAATGCTCTAGAGAGAGCGGGGAAGGAATTTCGGCCAAGAGAAAGTGAAAAGAATAGGGCTAGAGGCCCTATTTTATAAAACCCAAGGCGAAATGACAAAACTGCCCCGATTCAGCAACATTTTTCCGGTCGGCTACATTTTTGGCCGGTCGGCCAAATATTTGGCCGGTGAGATGTTTTGATGGCCGGTGATCCTTCTATAACCTCTTTTTGGGTCATATGTGTAGTTTGGGGCATTTATTTCTCAAGATAGTGCAAGACAGTGCCTTTCCGAAGCTTAACCGGCCTCCGTTTTGACCTCGGACCGTGTCTTCCGCGCATGGCACTCGAATATGTACAAGCTGTATCCTTTTTGTATCCTTTTGTCTCTTTTAAGATTCGAAATTTGCCCCACATACGTTGTTTTGCAAACACATGTTTGAGTTATACGTCATTATGCTTGCATTATCATGCATTCGTCTTGGTCTGGCGAGACCTTAAATACGCTTGGTCTAGCGAGACCTTAAATACGCATGGTCTGGTGAGACGTTAAATACGCTTGGTCTAGGAGACCTTAAATCCTCTGAAGGTGCAAGTCCTTCGATGTTTGTCGTGCCCGAATGACTTTTGGTAAGTTGCATTGTACATGTATTTCCAGCGACTCGCGTCGTCGCATATTCAAGTTCACATGCATTATCATGCATTTCAAGCGATGCACGTCGTCGTGCATTCAAGTTCATAAGCATTTTGAGCGATACGCGTGGTCGCACATTCAAGATCATTTGCATTATCATGCATATCACATGACGTGCGTTGTCACGTGTTTACATCAGCATGCATCAACATGCATTTCAAACAAAGCCAAAAAAAAAAACAACAACATGCATATGTTATGCATTTCATTGTAATATATTGAATATGTCATGCATCCCACTGTATCCATTCCATTGCATATTGTAGTTGTTGCATTATAGCTTGCATGCATTCATTGCATCACCTCCACCTAGGGTTTGCGCCTTTCCTTGTTGAGCTTGGATTGGTATGTGCCCATACTTTTCACGTCTATACACTCATAGTTCTGTATGACCGTTCTATGTTAGACGTGCCTTGTTTCTGTCCATGCCTTTCCTAGGCAAGATACGGTTTGGCCGTAGGCCTTAATCCACTATATCCATTCCATTGCATATCGTAGATATTGCATTATAGCTTGCATGCATCCACTGCATCACCTCCATCTAGGGCTTGCACCTTTCCTTGTTCAGCTTGGTCTGGTATGTGCCCATACTTTTCACGTCTATACACTCACAGTTCTGTATGACCGTTATATTTTAGACGTGGTTTGTTTGTGTACATGCCTTTCCTAGGCAAGATTTGGTTTGGCCCGCGTGCCTTATCCATTGTATATATCCATTCCATTGCATATCATAGATATTGCATTGTAGCTTGCATGCATTCATTACATCACCTCCATCTAGGGTTTGCGCCTTTCCTTGTTAAGCTTGGACTGGTATGTGCCCATACTTTTCACGTCTATACACTCATAGTTCTGTATGACCGTTCTATGTTAGACGCGGTTTGTTTGTGTCCATGCCTTTCCTAGGCAAGATTTGGTTTGGCCCGCGCACCATATCCATCATGCATATTACATTGTAGTGTAATTTTTGCATCCTGCATTGGGATCATGTTCTTTCATTAGCGGATCATTCCCCACTTGTGTCATTCCACCCAATTACTTGTTCTTGTGTCCGTCTACATCACTTATAGTTTTGTGTGACCTTTTCTATGGTAGGCGGACTTGTTACCTCCATCAATCTATTTGACATTTGTGTGGTTTTGAACCGCTTAGGATTTGATCATGATTCAATTGCATTGCATATCGTTTGCATTGTTTCAATTGCATGGCATTTTCATTAGCATTGTTTATACATAGTTTTGTATATATTGCATATTATTTTGCATTCATCTTGCATTGTCATGCATGTTGCTAACGATATCGTACCTGTTAAGTTGCTTTCTTTGCAGGCACGATATTGTATGTACGGTTAATTTGAGGCTGGTGCAACCAGACGAACTGCACAGGTATTGTATCCTCTGCGTGAGACGTATTGAGAATTGCATAATTCTCTTACATCCTTTCTGCATTGTAGTGTAGTTTGGTGTATGCTAGCTTAAAACTGTTGCATTATTATGCTTCGTTACAGCTTTCTTGGCATGATCATAAGTTATGTTCGGCTTTGTGCATTGTCTTGTATTTTGCCCCTACCTTCGGGCGCATATCTTTATTGTCTTGCATGTTTGTCTAAGTCTTTGGCCTTGTCAAAAATGGGTCGTCTCTAGGCTTTGACATTCACTCCCGTCATTGTTATGATTTCGAGTCCTGTCAAGAGGGGCAAAACTGTAGACACCCCGTTTTTGACCGTCCTCAAGACTTGGACGTCACACTTGAACACTTGGTTGATCATACCATCGTTTGTGTCGTCTTAGTTCCCGGTGGTCTCGGCTACGTGCTTACGCAGGACCTCTCGATTCGACTGTTTTGTGTCTGGTTTTGCCACCAAACACTTTCGTTTTTGCCTTGGCAGGGGCAGGGAATGGCTTGTGAGCCGTCCCACACATCACCGGGCCATGGTTGAGGCACCTAGGCTGGATGTGTTTTGTTTCCACCGGCCCAAATGTTTGGCCGGTCGGGCACTATAGATGGCTGGCCGGCATCTTTTTTGGTCAATTTCACCTTTTGGCCGGCCGACTACTGTACATCTGCTTTTGCA
This sequence comes from Camellia sinensis, assembly GCF_004153795.1. Classification (NCBI taxonomy): domain Eukaryota; kingdom Viridiplantae; phylum Streptophyta; class Magnoliopsida; order Ericales; family Theaceae; genus Camellia; species Camellia sinensis. The sequence continues at coordinate 73,622 of NW_021026368.1, read as the reverse complement.
GATATTTTCATGCAGCTGGCATGCACTTGGCTCCCCTCCAATAAACGTGCCATGAGGGGATTTCCCCCTTAGCTAGCTTTTTTGCAAGCTTAACAAGATTGAAGCTCTATAAAAAGAGAACTTTTCTCTCTTTTCTAAGGTTAGCAACTTAGAGAACATTGTTAGAGAGCTCCTGTTTTTAGGTTGGAATTTGTATCTATCCTATATCTATATCTCTCTTCCTTTGTGTTTTGTGTGGTGTATTTAGCCTTTAGTTTATAACACATAATAAAAAAACACCCACCATTCAGCAACCTTTTTTCTTGAGCTGAGGCCCTTGAAGGGTTGTTTTTGGGAAGCTTGTGGAGCTTAGTTTGAGCTTGACGAACCCAGCTTTGTTTCACCATTGGTGAAGAGGGTCTACAAGGGTAAGAAACTTGTCCCCTTTATTCCATTTTTGGCATTGCATTTTGCCACTAACCTTGCCATCTGTGTTTTTGGAGCTTTGTGTATAATATAAAAGTTCCTGATTTTTAGTGCTCTAAATAGTTGGTTAAGGTTACTTTAACTTTTGGGTGGTTTGACCCCTCTCAAAGCCTTGAAAGGCTCCATTTTGTGCCATTTTGGTTGAGTCTCGGGACCATTGTGTTTGGGCCTCCTCACCAACTGAAATCTTAAGGGATTTCAGTGATGAGGATGGTGCCTTGAGGTCCAGGAAGGAGAGGCCACCCCTCTCCTTGTTTGGTCCTTGAAAAAGGGCCCCCTTTGCCTCTGAGGGAGCATCTAGTCCTAAGTGTGTGTTGGCCATTGCCTTAGATGATTTTCATGCTTATTATCGTCATAAATATGCCTCTAACATTTTTAGTTGGTTTGGACACACCCTTGCTTGTTTAGCATACATGTCATGTAATGCCAATATTGTAGCCCTTAACATGCATCTAGGCTTTTTAACCCTTTGTTCAAGCATACTTTTGGCCTAGCTTTTGTGAAAGCTTTTTGTATTATTTTCCATGTTTAACGTCTGTTTTTGGTTGTTTTGGTCACCATAACATGTTATTGCATACTCCTGTTGCATCGTTAGCTTCGTAGGCTTTAAGTAGTGAAGTGTTGAGTAATGCATTGCTTGATTTATTTTAGTGGTTTGGCACCACTTATGGCATCATTTCAGTCCCCATGAATGCTTGTATGCTTGCCTTTGATGCCTCTTTGATGCCTTTAAGAGCGTTGTGTTGTAATGCTCCATGTTTAAGCATTTGTGCATGCCTCCATGTGTAGATCATTTAAGATGCCATCTAGGTGGTTTTTAGACTTGCCTTAAAACATGAAATTTAGGACTATTTTATCTATTCTTGGTCTTTGCTTATGTGTCATATGATCTCATGCTTTAGGTCCTTGGACCAATTTGCATGCTTTGCTTTTCCTTTGATTAGTTGTTTAGCACCCTTTTCTATGCAATTTCAAAGCTTAAGTGCATGCCATTTTGTCCATGATTGCATCCTCTTAAGTGTGCTTGAAGAGTTTACTTTTGATGTTTTAAGTTTAAGCCATGTTGCATGGCATGCTTATATAATGTAAGATACTTGCTTCATGAACATTGTTGCACACTTTTGTGTTGTTGCCATTTGGCATGCTTTTGTATCTAACATGTTGATCCATATTGCACCTTGCATGTTTGCATGTTGTTGTTACCTTTTGGCATGCTTGGTTAGTTGCAGCTTTGCATTACTTGCTTGCATGCCCATATTGCAACACTAGGCTCACATGCTTAGGGGTTGCCATTGCATTGGCATGCAATTCTTCCCTCTTGATCAAGCCCAGGATAGTGGTTGAAAGCCCTTGGTTTTGTTTATGTGCATTGCATTTCATTTGAAATCGAAATGCAACACTTGATTTCTTTGGCGCCATCATGGATGGAAATGCGCAATTGGTGGTCCGAGATCGAGGCCCCATTTCTCCTTGAGTCCATACATATTGATAAGGAGTGTGGTTGGTGCATACATTGCTTGGAAATGACATTGCCATGCATGTTTGCCCTCTGCTGCTGTCAATTGCAGATTCTGCAGGAACTTTCTGTCGACCGGCAGTGTTCAATGCCGACCGGCAATCCTTCCTGGGCCGATAGCTTCATCAACAGCCGATGATCACATAACACTGCCGGTGGCTATTCTACTCAGCCGGTGGGGTCTCCCAATGTCCAAGGAAGCAATTATGAGACTTTGGCAGTCTCCAAAGAGGCAGAGCAGGGAAAACAGAGGCGGCCTATGCGTGGCAGTGCACTTCCGACCAAGACCCGAGCACGCGTACATCGGACTCCCTTCCCGAGCCCCCCCTTTTATTGCTTTCCTTATGCTTAGTTAATTTTTTAATTAATTTGGTGATTTGTAATAATTAATTAGCTTGCGAGTTAGTTAATTTGTAATAAGTGTGGGTGAGTGTGTGCATGTCTTCCAACCCCCACTTCTTTCTCTCTTCTACTTACCTGTTTTGACGGTTAGTAATAAGACATGTTTAATTTAGCATACCTTATGCTATGCATGCGTGCATTCATACATTTGTCCTGCATACACCGGGCTCGGCACATCATTCTAACTGTATTAGTATTTCAAATCTAACTTGAATACATGCTATCTGTGCATTTTCACATGTCATCCTTAGATTAGCCGAGCCTATTCTAGATTGCATTCTGTATGCGTTGCATTAGCCACTTAACATGGACTTGGATCATGCATGATTGCAAACATGTTCTTGTTTTGGCACAGAGTACTAAGTGAGCTCTTTATGCTTTATTTGATGAACTGCTTGAATGCCTGTGGGTGAAGGTTGGATTGTTTGAGTTAGGATAACTCGTTGAAATCCGTATTTTAGCCTACTTGTGAGTAGCAAATTCCAAAGCGTTTTCCAAACAAACGGACATGCAATGCTTCGTTCCAATTCAGGCGATTTGGTTTATACTTGTTTGCTATGCGCATAACATAGTAATTCTAAGCTAATAACCAGAATAGGAACTCATAATGCTTTCAAAACAAGATATCACGGTTAGTAGAGGCCGATCTTCGGATCGGGCGAGAGGGGGTGCTCATAGCTGACCTTCCCCAATCGTACCCAAGTTCCCGAGCCGAGGCAACTTTGGTGATGACGGACACGTGGCCTTTGGCACCGAGTCAGGGTTTCCTAAATTCCCCCATAAAAAATATTTAGGTGGCGACTCTGTATCTGGCAAAGCAATCCATGTTTGGCACTTCTTTCAAAATCTGTTTTTCTCAAAACGATTTGCCGGATTTGGACTCTTTGGTTCAGATTAAGAACCATGACAATTTGAGAGTCCTGAACTATAGTGAACCCAAAAACGAACAGAACGGGACTCGTCCTCCCAGGGCGTTCGGGGACGTCTACAGACGGCAAAGTTGCCTTTTTGTGACGAAATTCTGCTGTCGGCATTAATATGTAAAAATCTGAGATTTTTTGAGATGGAACTATGTTGCCGTCGCTAAAAGTGTTATTTGCGACAGCAAAAAATGCTGTCGCGAAAGTGTTTTTATTGCGACGGGATACCTGTCATTGCTAAAAGATTACTTGAGATAGCATGACATGCTGTCGCTAAAAGATTTTTTGCGACGGCAAAGAATACTGTCGCGAAAGGTTTTTGTTTCAACTTTGCCAATATCTTCTGTGACGACATTGCCTACGTCGTAAAAAAAATCTGGTTCTATTGTTTTTTGAGACGGTGTGGTGCTGTCTCAAAAAAAGAAAAAAAGAAAAAACTACAATAAAATTATTAAAAATATGAAAATTACCTGTATTAAATGAAAAATAACTGAAAAAAAACCAATAATTACATAATAATATAAATATTTCAGTATAAAAATAACAATTCATCCATAATAAAAATATTCTTCCTTTTATAACAACACATCAGCAAAATTATCCCACTACATAATATTGCATAATACATATACAATGTTTAAATACATAATGTTGCTCACAATTCAAGATAACGTAAATCAAAAACAAAAATTTCCCTCATGGATTCTTCTGTGGGTACCAAAAACAAAAGTTAGCCGCAATCTTCACATGCCTGCATTCCACAAGAAGCAAACTGCTACTTGGGAAATATCTGAAAACAAAAAATAAAAATAATTAATGACAGTATAATTATGTGTTAATATTTTAATTACAAAAAAACATAAAAAATTAACTACTATATAATTACAAAGATAATTAAGTAAATAATTTTGGCTAGACAGAAATTCGACTCTAACTCCCAAACTGGGAACCCGATTGGAATCTTGTTCTCTCCCACAAGTCTCTCGTGCCTAGGCGGTTGCGTGTGCCAAGTTTTGTGCCAAACCGACGCCATTTGGTGATATTGGGGCGTCAACACATCGAATTCAAATTTCTTAAGGAACTAGTTTGCCCCGATTCGAGCCCCATCTTCTTCTACAAGTCCCTCGTGCCTAGGAGGTTGTGTGTGCCAAGTTTCATGCTAATCTGACCCCGTTTGGTGATTTTAGGGCGTCAATACCTCAAATTCAAGTTTCTTAAGGAGCTAGTTTGCCTAGAGTGAAATCCAGCTCTAACTCCCAAACTGGGAACCCAATTGGAGTCCCATCTTCTTCCACAAGTCTCTCCTGCCTAGGCGGTCGTGTGTGCCAAGTTTCGTGCTAAACCGACGCCGTTTGGTGATTTTGAGGCGTCAACACCTTGAATTCAAATTTCTTAAGGAACTAGTTTGCCTAGACCGAAATTCGGCTCTAACTCCCAAATTGGGAACCCGAATCGAGCCCCGTCTTCTGCCACAAGTCTCTCATGCCCAGGCGGTCGTCTGTGTAAAGTTTCGTGCTAATCCGACACCGTTTGGAGATTTTGGGGCGTCAACACTAGAAATTCAAATTTCGAAATGAACTAGTTTGCCTAGACCGAAATTCGACTCTAACTCCCAAATTGGGAACCCGAATCGAGCCCCGTCTTCTGCCACAAGTCTCTCATGCCCAGGCGGTCGTCTGTGTAAAGTTTCGTGCTAATCCGACACCGTTTGGAGATTTTGGGGCGTCAACACTAGAAATTCAAATTTCGAAATGAACTAGTTTGCCTAGACCGAAATTCGACTCTAACTCCCAAATTGGGAACCCGAATCGAGCCCCGTCTTCTGCCACAAGTCTCTCATGCCCAGGCGGTCGTCTGTGTAAAGTTTCGTGCTAATCCGACGCCGTTTGGAGATTTTGGGGCGTCAACACTAGAAATTCAAATTTCGAAATGAACTAGTTTGCCTAGACCGAAATTCGACTCTAACTCCCAAATTGGGAACCCGACGTCAACACCTCGAATTCAAATTTTTTAGTGAACTAGTTTGCCTAGAGTGAAATTCGGCTCTAACTCCCAAACCGGGAACTCGATTGGAGTCCCGTCTTCTCCCACAAGTCTCTCGTCCTAGGCGGTCATGTGTGCCAAGTTTCGTGCTAAACCAATGTTGTTTGGTGATTTTGGGGCATCAACACCTCGAATTCAAGTTTCTTAATGAACTAGTTTGCCTAGAGTGAAATTTGGCTCTAACTCCCAAACCGGGAACTCGATTCGAGTCCCGTCTTCTCCCATAAGTCTATCGTGCCTAGGCGGTCGTGTGTACGAAGTTTCGTGCTAATCCGACGCCGTTTGGAGATTTTGGGGCGTCAAGACCTTGAATTCAAATTTCTGAATGTACTAGTTTGCCGAGACCGAAATCCGGCTCTAACTCCCAAATCGGGAATCCGATTGGAGTTCCGTCTTCTCCCACAAGTCTGTCGTGCCTAGGCGGTCGTGTGTGCCAAGTTTTGTGCTAAACCAACACCGTTTGGTGATTTTGGGGGGTTAAAACCTCAAATTCAAGTTTCTTAAGGAACTAGTTTGCCTAGAGTGAAATCTGGCTCTAACTCCCAAACCGGGAACTCGATTTGAGTCCCGTCTTCTCCTACAAGTCTCTCGTGCCTAGGTGGTCATGTGTATGAAGTTTTGTGCTAATCCGAAGCCGTATGGAGATTTTGGGACGTCAACACCTCGAATTCAAATTTTTTAATGAACTAGTTTTCCTAGATCGAAATCCGACTGTAACTCCCAAACCGGGAATGTGATTGGAGTCCCTTCTTCTCCCACAAGGCTCTCGTGCCTAGGCGTTCGTTTGTGCCAAGTTTCATCTAATCTGACCTCGTTTGGTGATTTTGGAGCATCAACGCGTCGAATTCAAGTTTCTTAAGGAACTAGTTTGCCTAGAGTGAAATCTAGCTCTAACTTCCAAACCAGGAACCCGATTCGAGTCCCGTCTTCTCCCACAAGTCTCTCATGCCTAGGCAGTCGTGTGTGCAAAGTTTCATGCAAATCCGACCCCGTTTGATGATTTTAGGGCGTCAACACCTCGAATTCAAGTTTTTTAATGAACTAGTTTGCCTAGAGTGAAATCGGGCTCCAACTCCCAAACTGGGAACCCGATTGGAGTCTCGTTCTAGACACCCTATTTTTGACCGACCTTAAGACCTAAACGTCATCGATTGAGCACTCGGTGATTGTGGATGTTTGTGCTCGTTTTGAGTTTTCGGAGTTTTCGACTGAGTGCCTTGCCTCCGGGCCTCTGAACTCTTTGTGTCTTGGCTTGGTTTGTGGACCATGCCTTGTTGACCTTTCCTGGAGGAAAAGAGAGGTCCGTAGACCACTTTTTGTGGTCGTAGACCATTTTTTCCTCTTGTAGGCTAGTTTTTGGTTTCCGGAGCCTTCGGTTGAGCGCCTTGTCTTGCTTTCCTTTTGGTTTGGTTTTGAACCAAACCTTGTTTCCCCTTCCTCGGAGGGAGAGAGAGGTCTTGTAGACCACTTTTTTGTGGTCGTAGACCACTTTTCCCTCCTGTAGACTAGTTTCCGATTTTCGGAGCCTTCGACCATGTGCCTTGTCTCGGGACCGCTTACCGTTCTCCTTTTGGCCTGGTTTTCGAACCATGCCTTGTTGCCTTGGTCTAGAGGGACACAGAGGTCTTGGAGACCACTTATCCCTCATAGACCACTTTTGGTGCCTGTAGACTAGTTTTCGAGGCTTCCGGCTACGCGCCTCGATCCCCAAACTCTTGTCTTGCATCCTTTTTGGTTTGTTTTTGGAACAAACCTTGTTTTCCTTGCTTGGATGATGGGATGAGGGTGGGAGACCAGTTTCACTCCCTGAAAACTGCTTTTCTTCTCGGCCAGCCAATTTTCTTCCCTATAGATGACTTTTGGTGGTCTACAAGTGGTTTGCAGTTGCCACTACCTTCCTCTCTTTGTGCAGACCACCTCCTTCCCCTGGGAGACCACTTTTTGTCCTAGCCGACCAGAAAAAGTAGCTGGCTGACCAGTAAAAGTAGTTGGCTGACCACTTTAATGGGTCAATAGCTTTCTTGCATTTTCTACAGATATTTTCCATGCCAGCTGTGCCAACTGTTGGGCACAGAATGCATCCTCCATACACGTGTATGAGGGATTGCTTGGTGCTCCAAACTTGTTCAACAAGCTTGAACTTTGATCTTCTATAAGAAGGAACCTCCTCCCTCTTGCTTTAGGTTCAGAAAAAAGTGCTTTGAGATATACATATAATCTATCTCTATAATTCCTCATTTCTCTCTTGTTTTGTGCCTAAAAGTCCCTTTTCTTCTTACTTTTGTGCACAAACACATAGTGAAACACCATACTCTTGGAGCTGAGGCACTTAGAAGCTGATTTTAGTGTTTTTGGATTGGTTTTAGCTCAAAAAGGTTGCTAGAGCTGTAGCCTTGAAGTTGTTCTACAAGGGTAAGTTTCTAACCCCTTAAACCTTGGTTTTTGTTTAAGCTTTTGGCCCTATTTGCATGCTGATTTAGGCCTAACTTTAAACTACAAAAAGTTCTGATTTTACATGCTTGAATTGTTTGTTTAAGGCTTTGTTGGTGTTGGGGGTAGTTTACCCCTCTCTTGTGCCTTGTTTGGCCTTGTTTTGTGCTATCCTTTTAAGCTATTGGGACCACCTCTTTTGGCCTTCTCACCACTAAAACTCAGAGGAATTTCAGTGGTGGAAAGTGTGTTTTGAGGTCCCAAATAGGAGGGGGGTCATCCCCTCTCTTTGTATCTTGGATGGTTGCCTTATTGGCCTCATGTTTGAGCATGGTTTTCTAGCATGTGTTGGCTTGTTCTCAACTTGTTTTTGGTGTTATTTTGACATAGCACACCCCTGTTTTAGCTTGGTTGAATCACCACTTGCATGAATTCTACACTTGTAGTGTAATCTTGCAATCTAGCCTAACATGCATCATGCTTTGGACCATCATTCTAGCATGACTTTGGCTCCACTCCAGCAAGTTTTTGGTCATGTTTTAGCATGCTCTAGGTCTGATTTAAGTGTTTTGGGTCATGTATGCCTTGCTTTGTATAGCCATATTGTATTCTTGCTCACTAGCTTTATGTATTGAGTCCACTAGCATGCATTACTTGGGCTATTTGCATGATTTGGCATCATTTGTTATGTTATTTCAGAGCATGTTTCATTGATGTGCCCTCACACCTTTCACTCATTCAATGCTTTGGAGGGTTGGTTCTTTATGCCTTAAGTATGAGTCATTGAGCATGCCATCTTGCCTAAGCTTTTGGGTTGCTATATCATTGTGTTTTGAGTGTTATTTTGTCATGATATAACTCTAATTTTTATTGGAAAAGTCATCTCCTGCTTGGTTTTGGTAGGTGTAGAGTAATCATGCTCATTGGCCTAGCTTACTTGATGTTTTGACCCTTCACGCTAACTTGTTTTGGCTTTGCCCCATCCATGTTTTAGCCTCATTTTGACATGTTCTAGGACTGTTTTGGGTTGCCTTGGCTATATGGCTCATGTATTTCATAGCTATAGTGCAAGTGCGTATGCTAGTTTCAAGTTTTGAGCCTTCTAGCATGCCATACTTGAGATGTTTGCTGGCCATGACATCATTTCACATGATATTTTAGTGCATATAGTGTTGTCACACTTCCACATTTGTCACTTCCACATTTCTCACTTCTTGATCATGTTTGAGAGTTGTGCTTTTAGGCTTAGTTGATGGGTCAATGCATGAGCACGCATTATCTTGCCGTTTTATGCCTAAGTTATGGTATTATGGCCACTGTTTTGGAGCCTCATAGGTCTGTCCATATTCGGTTTAAGTCCATTGAGCATTACTTTGCATGCCCCTTGTGAGGTACCGTTTACTAGCTTTGATGCCTTAGTTTCTAAGCTTGCCATGCATGCATTGTTTGCATGATAAAATCTTGGGCATGCCATCCTAGCATTGGTAGAATAGCATGGTGTTTGAATGTTGTTACATTACATTGTGTTTACATGCTTGTTACATTGCCTCATGTTTGCATGCTTGAGTTGCATGGCATTATGTTTGCATGCTTGTTGGTTGCCTTGTGTTTGGCATGTTTGTTGTGCTGCATTGTGTTTAGATAGGGTATTAATCCAAACATGAGAAATGTGGGACGTTTCATATTTGAAGTGATGAAACATGCCTCATTTCTCGGTCGCCGACGCTTTTGATCATGCATGATAGAGTTTCAGGCCCTTATGTGTTATTTGTGCATTCATTTATATTGAATTGTGCAATCTTGGCTTCTTGACCATCGTGCATTGCGATGCTCGGTTGGTGGCCCGAGAGTCGAGAACCGCACTCCTTTGAGCCTAAGAAATGATAGGGAGGGTGGTTGTGCACACATATCTTGCAAATACACTGCTATACCCCTTGTTGTTCTTTGCTGCAGCAAAACTGGAGCTTGGCAAATTAAGTGGTCAGCCAGCCAGTTTTCCTAGTCTGCAGCATACTTAAGTGGTCTACAGGTGGTCTACAACATCAACAACTGGTCGGCCACCTTCCTGATGGTCTCCATGATCGAGTAGAAGCTACCTTGAAGTTTGTACAGTGTTCTGAGATCAAATGCAAACAGAGGCAAGTTGGGGCATAGCGGTGGATTTCCGAGCGAGGAACCAAGTGCATGCATTGTTCAACTTTCCAAAGCTGGGCTGAGTAGCGTAGTTTAATTCTTATTTGTTAATTAACATGTTTATGTAATTTAATTAATTTGTTAATTAGTTAAAGTGATGTAATAATTAGTTGTAGCTAGTTATTCAATTCTTTTTGTAATAATTAGTTTAATTAGCTTAGATTAGCTAGTTAGCTTATTATTCGGACCCTCAGTCGAGAGGGCACAACTGTTGTAATAAGTGTGCGTGTGTGTGATGCATGTCTTCTAACCCCACGTCTTTCTCCCTTTTATTTACTAGCTTTTGATGGTTAGTTTTAGGGCATGTTTCAATTAGCATACTTATGCTTACATGTTTGCATCATTCATTTGTCTTGCAGGCACCGGGCTCGGTGCATCATACTAACTGCATTGTATTTCAACACCAATTTGAATACATGTTATCTAGTTGCATTTCACATGACATCTTAGAATAGCCGAGCTTATCTTAAGTTGCATTTTTGCATGTGTTGCATTAGGCATTGATTACATAGCTAGGATCATGCATTGATTACTAACTAGCTTTTGTTTTGGCTTGGAGTACTAGGTAAGCTTTTTTCACTTTAGCATCCTTGCATGCGTGTAAGTGTTGCCATGATAGCATGCTTGCCATGAGGCTATGTGCTTAACTGCGTTAACTGCTTGAATGCCTGTGGGTGGAGGCTTGATTGCCTGAATTGGAATAACTCGATAATTGTGAGTTTTAAGCCCACTTAAAGTGGCAAAATCATGTTTTCTAAGCCCACTTGAGGGTGGCAAATCCGCGTCTTAGCCTACTTGCGAGTAGCACTTTCAAACTACTTTAGAAAACAAACATGAGTTGTTTTGTTCCAATCCGTGTGATTTGGTCTATACTTTTATGCTGTGCGCATCACATAGTAAGCTAGCTAATAAACCGGAATAAAAATATATGTGTTTTCAAAAACAACATATCTTGTTAGTAGAGGCTGATCCTTTGATCGGGTGAGCGAGGGTGCTCATTTCATGACCTTCCCCCCTCGTACCCAAGTTCCCGAGCCGAGACAACTTTGGTGACGATGGACATGTGGCCTTAGGCACGAGTTAGGGTTTCCTAAATTTCCCAAAACAAAATATTTAGGTAGCGATTTTGAAATCTGGCAAAGCAGTTCATGTTTGGCACTTTTTGATTAAAATCGATTTTCTAAAACGATTTGCCGGATTTGGAATCTTTGGTGATTTATCAGTCTTATATTGCACTTTGTGAGATTAGATTCAGAACCGTGACAGGAGTCTGAACTGTAGTAGCTAGAACTACAATTCACTCCCTTGCGCGTGGAGCAAAGTTTTGGGCAGTCTAAACCCGTCTTCTCCCACAAGTCTCTCGTGCCTATGCGGTCGTGTGTGCCAAGTTTCATGCTAAACCAATGCCGTTTAGTGATTTTGGGGTGTCAGCACCTCAAATTCAAGTTTCTTAAGGAACTAGTTTGCCTAGAGTGAAATCTGGCTCTAACTCCCAAATCGGAAACCCGATTCGAGTCCCTTCTTCTCCCACAAGTCTCTCATGCCTAGGCGGTCATGTGTGCCAAGTTTCGTGCTAATCCAACGCCGTTTGGAGATTTTGGGGCGTCAAGACCTCGAATTCAAATTTTTTATTGAACTAGTTTGCCTAGACTGAAACCCAGCTCTAACTCCCAAACCCGGAATCCGATTGTAGTCCCGTCTTCTTCCACAAGTCTCTCGTGCGTAGGCGGTCGTGTGTGCCATGTTTTGTGCTAATCCGACCCCGTTTGGTGATTTTGGGGCATCAACGCCTCGAATTCAAGTTTGTTAAGGAACTAGTTTGCCTGGAGTGAAATCTGGCTCTAACTCCCAAACCGAGAACCCGATTTGAGTCCCATCTTCTCGCACAAGTCTGTCATGCCTAGGCGGTTATGTGTGCCAAGTTTCGTGTTAATCCGACGCCGTTTAGAGATTTTGGGGTGTTAACACCTCGAATTCAAATTTCTTAATGAAGTAGTTTTCCTAGACCAAAATTCGGCTTTAACTCCTAAATTAGGAACCTGATTGGAGCCCTGTCTTCTCCAACAAGTCTCTCGTGCCTAGGTGGTCGTGTGTGGCAAGTTTCGTGCTAATTCGACCACGTTTGGCAATTTCGGGGCATCAACGCCTTGAATATAAGTTTCTTAAGGAACTAGTTTGCTTAGAGTGAAATCTGTCTCTAACTCCCAAAATTGGGAACTCAATTTGAGTCCCGTCTTCTCCCACAAGTCTGTCGTTCTTAGGTGGTTGTGTGTACCAAGATTTTTGCTAATCTGACGCCGTTTAGAGATTTTGGGACGTCACACCTCGAATTCAAATTTCTTAATGAACTCGTTTGCCTAGAATGAAATACTTCTCTAACTCCCAAACTGGGAACCCGATTGGAGTCTTGTATTCTCTCACAAGTCTCTCGTGCCTAGGCGGTCATGTGTGCCAAGTTTCGTGCTAATCCGACCCCGTTTGGTGATTTTGAGGCATCAACACCTCGAATTCAAGTTTCCTATGGAACTAGTTTTCCTAGAGGGAAATCTGGCACTAACTCCCAAACCGGGAGCCCAATTCGAATCCCGTCTTCTGCCACAAGTCTCTCGTGCCTAGGCAATAGTGTGTGCTAAGTTTCGTGCTTATCCGATGCCGTTTGGAGATTTTGGGGCGTCAACACCTCGAATTCAAATTTCTTAATGAACTAGTTTGCCTACACCGAAATCCGGCTCTAACTCCCAAACAGGGAATCCGATTGGAGTCTCGTCTTCTACCATAAGTCTCTCGTGCCTAGGTGGTCGTGTGTGCCAAGTTTCATGCTAATCCGACCCCGTTTGGTGATTTTGGGGCATCAACGTCTCGAATTCAAGTTTCTTAAGTAACTAGTTTGCCTAGAGTGGAATCTGACCCTAACTCCCAAACCGGGAACCCGATTTGAGTCCCGTCTTCTCCTACAAGTCTGTCGTGCCTAGGCGGTTGTGTGTGCGAAGTTTCGTGCTAAACTGACGCTGTTTGGTGATTTTGGGGCGTTAACGCCTCGAATTTAAATTTCTTAATGAACTAGTTTGCCTAGATCGAAATCTGGCTCTAACTTCCAAACCGGGAATCCGATTGGAGTCCTGTCTTCTCCCACAAGTCTCTTGTGTCTTGGTGGTAGTGAGTGCCAAGTTTCGTGCTAAACCGACAATGTTTGGTGATTTTGGGGCATCAACACCTCCAATTCAAATTTCTTAAGGAGCTAGTTTGCCTAGACCGAAATTCAGCTCTAACTCCCAAATTGGGAACTCGATTCGAGTCCCGTCTTCTTCCATAAGTCGCTCGTGCCTAGGCAGTCGTGTGTGCCAAGTTTGGTGCTAATCCGACACCGTTCGGAGATTTTGGGGCATAAACACCTCGAATTCAAGTTCTCTTAAGGAACTAGTTTGCCTAGAGTGAAATCCGGCTCTCACTCCCAAACTGGGAACCCGATTCGAGTCCCATCTTCTCTCACAAGTCTCTCGTGCCTAGGCGGTTATGTGTGCCAAGTTTCGTGCTAATCCGATGCCATTTGGAGATTTTGCAGCGTTAAAACCTCGAATTGAAATTTCTTAATGAACTAGTTTGCCTAGACTGAAATCCAACTCTAACTCTGGAATCGAGAACCTGATTGGAGTCCTGTCTTCTCCCACAAGTCTCTCGTGCCTAAGCGGTCGTGTGTGCCAAGTTTCGTGCCTAGCCTCTATCCTTTTGGGTTGTGTATAGTTAATTTATGGTTATTCTAAGCTTAGAATGTAAAGATACATTTTATACCTGATTTTCTGGTGGTGGTGTATATGGATTCTCGTCTCCTGCAGATTCCCTAAATGCCCGGTGGCCACTCGATGCATCAGGAACGTATGATGGTCAATACATAGTGTGCTAATCATATTCAAATTTTATTATTATATATATGTACATATATTGTCACGACCCCAAACCGCCCCTAGTAGTTTGGTGCCATGATGGCCAGTAATCCGAGATTACCGAAGGCCAACTTTCAAAAGTTTAACACAATCAGAGTATAGTATATGGGGCTCACAAATGCGGAAGCGAGAAATCAAAATGCAAGTGGTCCATAAGAGCTGTGCATAGATCAAATGTAATAGCGCACATGACATAGTTTCACACTTGGTTGGTAATAACGAATTACATATCAGAATCTTGATCAAAAGGCTTCTAGAGTCGACATGTGCAAATACAATGATTACAAGCCAAAGAAGCATAATCTTCAAGATTCGTCGACGTAAACACAAAAATTTTTTTTCCGACATAGAACAAGTCAAGCCGACATGACAAGAATCCAAAACAAGCTTTGCAAAACATATCTAGGCGTCGCCGCCGTCCTGCTCATCACCTACATATATATAGAGAGGGTGAGCTTGGATACTCAGTGAATGGGACTAGTAATAAAGGTTTTGCGTGAATATAGCTGAAGTCTTTCAAAACAAAACATGCCAAAACCATACGAACATTAGCCGAGATCCTTTCAGAGCAAAACACATCAAAACTTTATCAAAACAAGAGATGAACCGTATTCATCTATCAAGTCTTACAAGTCTCAAGGGATGCTTACTGGCATCGGCAAAACACAAATCAAGCTTTCCGAACAAACAAACCCACACGGTAAACCGTCAGTAGCAAAACAAAGACTGCACGATCCGTAATCGATTAGTTAAAGGTACTGCGAAAGTTTATAGTCCTCCAGCACAGGGGACTTGTGTTACTTAAGCCTGTAGCTCTTTTTAACACGATGGTCTTGTGTTACTTAGGCCCGTAGCCCGCTTTAACACAATAGTCTTTCCAAGAAAGGACCGTATCCTTTTATACTTAGTGCTGCGAAAGTTTAGAGTCCTCCAGCACAAGGGACTTTTTATACTTGGTACTGCGAAAGTTTAGAGTCCTCCAATACAAGGGACTTTTCAAGAGTGACATCAAAACAAAGCTTATACTTGATACATCAAACAAAGCTATTCATTCATGCTTAACAAATACTTTCGTCAAAACAAAGCAAAGCAAGTTTTATCAAAACAGTATAACATAGCTTTATTAAAAAAATACCACTCACATAGATCTCCTCGAGTGTAGGCTCAAAGCAAAGATCAAGGACGTACAATCACGTGGCAATCACATTCTTAAAACAAGCTTTACATGCATGCAAATGATCCCGGCATTCTCACCAAATCCAAGTCAATTACAAAGCAAAACATGCTGGGAGTTTAAAATCTGCTTCCGTCTCATGAAAACACACTAGGTACCAACCAGGTCTTTGCCGAGGTCCTATACCTCCTTGCCGAGGTCTGGTCCCGATGGCCTCATTCAAAAGCAAAGTCGGGAAAACCTGGGTTTCCCTTTGAAGAACATGAAGAACATGATGAACATGATGAACATGATTATGAAGAAGATGGATGCAAGATCATAACTTGTTACAAAAATCTGAGATTTCGTGCCATGAGTTCAAAACATGGACCTGGGTACCCATACAAGAAGATCATGCAAGAACAACCACAAAACATGGTTCTTGTCCCAAACTTTCGGATAAAAACGAGACTTTTCTTCAAGAATACATGAATACTATTTTTCTCTTCCGAAACCAACTTCAAATCGATGCATGACATGCAAAACAAATTGGATCATACAATGCAGCTAGATGATCAATAACAACAACCAGAGTAGATTAAGATTCTTACCCCAAAGCTCAAATCTAACGGCTCAAACTTCAAAGGTCAGCTCGGAAACCTACTCTCTCACTCTAAAACTCCTTCTCGCTCTTCTAGAGCTTCTCTCTCTTCAAGAACAAACTTGCAACAAAATGATGCAAAAGAATGATATGTTCACAGGCCTGCCGGCTGACTTGACCTTCAGCTCGGACACGTGGCACTTCCGGGTTGGTTCGACTCAAAAGGTGACTGATTGATAAGACAAGTGTATGACAAAGCGTATGCAGCAAGCTAAGGCAAGACACATCGGCAAGTAATGATGTCGGCTAAGATCAAAGCTTCGGCAACACGGTAGCAAAGACATCGGCTAAGGAGGACGACACTTGACTAAGACGTGCCACACCTTGGCCTGGGTGTGCCACACCTCAGTCTAGGCCATACCTGCCCGAGGACAAGGATCACTAAGTGCAAAACATCTCGGCAAACATGCCCGAGGTGAAGATGGGGATCGACCAAGTGGTTCCAAAATAGTTCTAAGTACAAAGGTTCAGAGGTGAACAAAGTTCAAGATGACCTCGGCTACACGCCAAGCAAGGAACCAAAATCTTGCAAGCAACACTTCAAACAAAGCAAGACAAAACAAGATAAACAAGATTTGAAATTTCACGAGATAAGATCTTACAAGAATGTATGCAAGCATGGCTAAGTCAAAATGAGGGTTGTTATATCCTACCCCCCTTTAAAAGTTTGGTCCCCAAACTTAGGTTACCTTGTTCCATTCCGGATGTCGAATTCTCATCTCCTCTTCCATTTCCCATGTGGCATCGTTGCCGTAATGCTCTTTCGATTCCACCTTTACCATTTGTATCGACTTTTTTCTCAACTGCCTAACTTGTCTGTCGATAACACACATCGGCTTCTCTTCATAGCCTAAATTCTCATTAACTTCAGTCCTAGAATAGTCAATCACATGCAGTGGATCCCGAATGTACTTTCTTAACATCGAAACAAGAAACACATTATGGACTTAGCTTAATTCGGGTGGCAAAGCAAGTTTGTAGGCAACGGAGTTAACCTTGTCAGGAATTTCAAATGGCCCAATATAACGAGGTGCTAACTTACCTTTCTTCCCAAGTCTGAAAACTCCTTTCATTGGTGAAACTTTTAGGAATACATGATCCCCAACTTCAAATTCTAACTCATACCTTCTCTGGTCGGCGTAGCTCTTTTGTCGGCTCTGGGCAGTTTTAATCCTCTGTTGGATAAGTTTAATCTTCTCTGTTGTTACTTGAATCAATTCGGGACCAAGCAGAGCTCTGTCTCCAATTTCGGTCCAACATATCGGCGACCTACACTTTCTTCCGTACAAAGGTTCATACGGCGCCATGCCAATGCTAGCTTGATAACTGTTGTTGTAAGCGAATTCCACTAAGGGCAAGTGCACTCCCCAACTTCCTAGAAGGTCTAATACACAAAGCCTAAGCATATCTTCAAGTGTCTGAATTGTCCTCTCTATCTACCCATCCGTCTGGGGATGAAAAGCTGTACTAAACCTCAGCTCGACTCTGAAAGCCCTTTGTAGACTCTGCCAAAATCTAGAAACAAATTTAGGATCTCGGTCTAACACGATTGACATCAGCACTCCATGAAGTCTGACAATCTCGTTCACATATAACAAGGCAAGTTGATCGGCGTTGAAGGTAGTCTTAACAGGCAAAAAGTGTGTTGATTTAGTTAATCTATCAACAACAACCCAAATCAAATCCATACCTTTCGGTGTCTTCGGCAAACCAATCACAAAATCCATGGAGATGTGTTCCCATTTCCACTCAGGAATCGGCAAGGGTTGAAGAAGACCTGCTGGTTTTTGATGTTCTACTTTCACTTGTTGACAATACAAACATTGGGACACGAATTCGGCTATTTCTCTTCTCATATTTGGCCACCAAAACGTCTGTTTCACATCTTGATACATCCTAGTTTTCCCTGGATGAACAGCAAACTTGGAAGCGTGAGCTTCCTGCAAAATTCTCCTTTTCAACTCTGGGATGTCGGCCACACATAACCTTCCTTCAAACTTGAGCACTTGATTTTCGATGGTATACCCTGATCTCGGCTTTGTGACAATCTCCTCGGCTACTTTCTTGAAGAACTTATCCTCCATCTGTCTTGTCTTTACGTCGTCAACGATAGTCGGCTCCACTACTGTCATGGTCAAACATGCCAAATTTCCATCTGACTTCCTGCTCAAAGCGTCGGCCACGCTGTTAGCCTTACCTGGGTGATATTGAATTTTCATATCATAGTCTTTCAACAACTCAAGCCACCTTCTCTGTCTCAAATTCAATTCTTTCTGAGTGAACAGGTACTTTAAACTCTTATGATCTGTAAAAACCTGACAAGAAGCTCCATACAAGTAGTGACGCCAAATCTTTAAAGCAAATACGACGGCTGCTAGCTCCAAATCATGGGTAGGATAGTTCCTTTTATGTGGCTTCAACTGACGAGATGAATATGCTATGACTTTACCCTTTTGCATCAATACACAACCCAAACCCTTACGCGATGCATCACTATAGATATGAAACTCTTCATTACCTGATGGAAGTGCGAGCACTGGTGCTGTAACTAACCTCGTCTTCAGTTCCTGGAAAGCTGCCTCCCGATCTTTAGTCCATTCATACAGTGTTCCCTTCTTAGTCAATTGCGTCAATGGAATTGCAGTCCTTGAGAAATCCTTCACAAACTTCCTGTAGTAACCTGCCAAACCCAGAAAACTGCGAATCTCGGACACATTAGTCGGCCTCGGCCAATTTACTACGGCTTCAATTTTGCTAGGATCAACCGAGATACCCTCTTCATTAATCACATGAGCCAAGAATGAGATAGTAGGAAGCCAAAACTCACACTTGTTAAACTTAGCATACAATTTCCGGTCTCTCAAAATATGTAAGGCAAGTCTCAAATGATTTTCATGTTTAGCTTTACTCCTGGAATAGATCAATATATCATCAATGAAGACAACTACAAACTCATCTAAATATGGCTTGAAGACTCTGTTCATTAAATCCATAAATGCAGCAGGGGCATTGGTCACCCCAAAAGGCATTACTAAAAACTTGTAGTGGCCATATCTTGTCCGAAAAGCAGTCTTCTCAACATCCTCGGCTTTGACTTTAAGCTGGTGGTAACCCGACCTAAGGTCAATCTTAGAAAAGACTCATGCCCCTTATAATTGGTCAAGCAAATCATCAATCCTAGGTAATGGGTACTTGTTCTTAATGGTGACCTTATTAAGTTCTCTGTAATCGATATAAAGACGGAGTGTGCCATCCTTTTTCTTAACAAATAAAACAGGTGCTCCCTATGGTGAAGTGCTTGGCCTAATAAATCCCTTATCCAACAATTCTTGTAATTGCAATTTCAATTCCCTAAGTTCAGCTGGGGCCATCCTGTAGGGTGTTTTGGAGATCGACTGGGTTCCCGACATGATATCAACAGTAAACTCTATCTCTCTATCGGCTAAGTGGCCATGCAATTCGTTTGGAAAGACGTCGGGGAATTCATTAACAACAGGGATGTCGGCTAAATTAACATTTCCATTCTGATCACGTAGTATACTACACAAGTAGCCTCGACACCCTTTCTGAATTAACTTGTAGGCCTTAATGGACAAAATCAAGTAAGGTGGGGACACTATCCCTTTACCCTGGAAAATAACCTCGGCTAGGTTTGGGGGTCTTAGTGTGACACTTTTCGAAAGACAATTAATAGATGCATGATTTGCGACTAACCAATCCATTCCCAGTATAACATCAAAATGAGTTATGTCCAGAGGCATTAAATCTACTAACAATTCAACATTCTCAATCACAATAACACATGCTCTATAGATGGATACAACAATCATAGATCTCCCAGATGGGGTAGACACAGATAACACATAATCGAGGGGCTCTAGTTCTCTATTAATCTTCTCGGCAAACTTAGCAGATACAAACGAATGCGTAGAACCCGAATCAATCAACGCATAAGCATCTTGGGAGCAAATTAGGAGCATACCTGACACCACTGTCTCAGCATTCTGAGTGTCTCCTGGTACTAGCGCAAATTGTGAGAACCCGAATATAAAAATTAAGTAAATAATTAAATAATAATATTACAATCTCAAATATTTTGGTGGTGAATTCTAAGGTGCAAATTAAATATTATTGGAGGATCTTTTAATTAATTTGAAACTTAAAATAAATTTGTGGTGAAAGCATTTAATTTAGAGGCAAGATTTATTATAAAAAAAATATATATAGAGAGAGAGAGGAGGGTGTGACTTGAACTCTAGACCACAAGGTTAATATATAAGACTCTTACCATTTGAGTTGCATATAACTTATATATATGTTTTGTATATTTATCTATTTATTTGACCTATGTGTGCCCACCACTAGTATAAAATAAAATAAACATAAACCCTACTCTATTATTTGTTCACCACATAGGGCAACAACATAGCAGCCACGGGAGAGGGTTTGAGAGAAGGAAAAAAAGAAGAAGATGTTGCAATCAAAGAACTTTTGGGTGTGTTGTGTTGTGTGTGATCATCAATGGTTAGCCCTCCTAGGTTTTCTTCTTTTCTTTCTTTGTTCTATCCTTATTCTCTAATTATTTTATTCATTCATGGAGAGGTTGTAGGTTTATGTATTTTGTATATATATGTATACACTGTTAAGAAATCTGAGGAGCTAGATTTATGTGCAAAGAATGGGTGTAATTCTTAGTCCAAAAATTCTGCACAGAATCGCAAACTTTAAAAATCAAGAAACCATATCAAAGAGATGAATTTTAATCTGAAATTTTTACCGTAGATCAATTACATATTGAATTGCATATCTGAATTTTTTCATAATTTTTGGGAGTCAAAATCCATATAAATTGAGGTATTCAAATCTGTCCAGGAAACCAGCCCGAAACAGTAAATTCGGGAGTGTTGTTCTCTTTGGGTATAAATCCAAAAATTATCAAATTAGTGTCATTAGAACCGGTTACGAGTCTAGTTTCATGAGTTTTTGGCCTTGCATTGATTGCTCGTGTATATTAAGAGAACCGTCAATTTCTTTAAAGTGCTGCAGAAAACAACCTGTTTGGATATAATAAATTGTAGATAATCATTTTGATAAGCAAATCAAGTGAAACCAATTGGGTTTGAAACTTAGGATATATTAGTTGATATCTGGATGGCTTTAGAATTTTTGAATAGCGTGGAGTGGGTTTTGTAATTTTTAAAGTTAGCGAATAGATTGGGAAAACTTGTTTAAAACACTGTTTTATCTTAAAGTCATTTTTAGTTAAGTTTCGATCGGAACCTATGTCTTGGGTGATTTTAGACCTTGAAGAACATGAACTTAGGTAATATTTAAGAGTAATAGTGAGTTGGGTTGAGCCGTGTTAGTGCGCTTTAGTTTGGGGTTACTTTAGTTCGTATTCTTTAGTATTTTTAAATTAGTAGTGACGTGTAGTTTTCATATTGGTTCAGGGCACTAGTTGGACTTTCATACTCTATTCAAGGATTATATTATTTTATTTCCAGGTGAGTAGTTTCATGCTACGTATTTTTATAAATGTTCCCCTACCCTGAACTGTTGGAAAATTAAATTGTTGTTTCAAGACTAAACTGTTTTGATAAATTATTATATTATCAATGGAATCAAATTAATTCTGAAACATGTGTGAACTTGGCATACTGTAAACTATTTGTTTTGGTCTCATCTCTATAATGATAAATTACCATGTTTTGCGAAACTGATGTGTATTGATTATTGGGACCATGTGTGGATTTAGTCTAGGGAAATTATTCCACTGTGTGTGGTGACTCTGGCCACTAGGGAACAGATCCGGGTTGGGCCGTGACGACTCTAGTGCTCAACGATTGTAAGGAAAAGACCTTTAAAAATAACTAGGTGACCTTCAATCGGATCGTCTTTGAGAAAAGGCCCAGGTGCCACCCTGAGGATGACTCTTAGTTCGGTATTGGATCCAACGGGGCTTATAGCCTTGAGAACTGTGTGGCAAATTATTTGTTTTTATTGGTACCTAAAAAATTATTGGTGTTCATGTTATAATCTGTTTTAAGTGGAAAATGTCATTTATCATGCTCTTGCGAGACATGCATATTTTAAGTGTTAAACTGTGGAACCTTCTTTTTGAAACAGATTATATTTACCAAACTGTATGCCAATCTAGTTTCTGTAATATATATCTTATTTTGGAATTGAACCCTGTTTTCAAAACTGTATTTACTATCCTTGTTGCTACTCACTGAGCTATCAGCTGACTTAGTTGTTTACCATTTCCAGGTGTTAGAAGGACTTAGAGTCGACTCATGGTGTAGCGGGAACTCAATTGCATGGACCTCTAGGGCATTTATTTAATTTTTTTTAGGTTGCTTTGTCGAGTTTTGTGCATACATTGTGGTTGGGTTTTATTTAGAATTATTTTATTTTGTGGGCGGTTTGTGTCCCATTTAGTGTATATATATTTTTAGGAAGTTGGTTATGACTTGTTTTTCAATTGTGGCATGTCACTGGATTGAGTTTTGATTTATTTATTTCTGGGCTATCATCACATTTATTCTTTATGGTTTTGGATTCATGTTTAGACTTACGTGTGCCTTGGGCTAAGTCCCTGTGGGCCATGGCCGGTCATGCCCGGATTTGGGGTGTGACACAAATACTCTGCCCTGTCTCATCTGTCCTTTTCCAACATTACCCTTCTGGACGGAACCCGAGATATTCTCACCTTTCTTGTTGTTACCAGCCTTTGTCTTAGGGCAATCTTTCACATAATGACCCATTTCGCCACATTCATAACAAGCTCCAGACGTCCGACGACAGACCCCGAAATGTTGCTTCCCACAATCCGAACACGTCGGTTTAGCATTACCTTCCTGCCTTAGGTCACCAGTACCGCCCATGTTCGTCTTCTTCTTGGTGCCCAGCTGTGCTCGGCGATTGTCATAATTCTGTCTTTTTCGCTGGTTCTCCCCCGAGCTCTGGTATCGATTCAAGTTAGCTTCGGCCAGAATGGCTTTGTCCAACACTTCGGCGGAAGTCGGCACATTGTGCAAGTTAACCCGGTCTTGAATTGGTCCGCGAAGCCTACTCTCGAACTTCCTGGCCTTCATGTATTCATTGTTGGCTATGTGAGGTGCAAACCTCGCCAATTCAGTAAAAGCGCGGTCGTATTCTGCCACTGTTCGGTTGCTTTGCGTCAAAGTCTGAAATTTGGTAGCCTTACGGTTTCGAACACTTAGGGGAAAGTGTTTGTTGTAGAACAACTCCAAGAATCGGGTCCAGGTCAAATCTGGATTGCTTTCTCGAACCATCATCCACCATCTGCGAGCGTCATCATCTAACGTGAATGCTGCCAATGTCACCTTCTGAGCGTCGGTGCTAGGAAAGATCTCGAACAACTTTTCCATTTCCAAAACCCACGCCTCAGCCTTCATTGGCTCTATACCCCCAGAGAATCTCGGTGGTTTCATTTTCTTGAACTCCCTGATCAAAGCTATCGTGCCATCCCCATATAAGGCTGGCTGCGGAGGAACTTGCGACACTGGGGGAGGTGGAGGCGGAACTGCATTTCGGCCGTTAGTCTGCTCGGCCTGAGTCGACGTAGCACTAACGTACTGCTATCTTGTTTGCCTCAACTCGCGGGCCAAACTTTCAACTAATCTTTCCAGTCTGTCCAATCTGTCTTCAGGCTGATCCCGACCAATTGGAGGTCTACCTCTCCTCATGATGCTATGAGCATGCAAAGTGCGAATTTAAAACAATTAAGCAAATAACCACGTAGGCAAGTAACAAATAGGTATGTCAAGACAATGCACAACTTGTTCAAATAGCAAGCACCATGATGCAATCCTAACATCTTTCTAAGGGAAATCCTATGCTCTTTAGGACTCAAAGTGTGTGAATAACGTATACTGAGGAACTTGGGCTCTGATACCATTCTGTCACGACCCCAAACCGCCCCTAGTAGTTTGGTGTAATGATGGCCAGTAATCCGAGATTACCGAAGGCCAACTTTCAAAAGTTTAACACAATTAGAGTATAGTATATGGGGCTCACAAATGCGGAAGCGATAAATCAAAATGCAAGTGGTCCATAAGAGCTGTGCATAGATCAAATGTAATAGCGCACATGACATAGTTTCACACTTGGTTGATAATAACGAATTACATATCAGAATCTTGATCAAAAGGCTTCTAGAGCCGACATGTGCAAATACAATGATTACAAGCCAAAGAAGCATAATCTTCAAGATTTGCCGACGTAAACACAAATTTTTCTTTTCCGACATAGAACAAGGCAAGCCGACATGACAAGAATCCAAAACAAGCTTTGCAAAACACATCTAGGCGTCGCCGCCGTCCTGCTCATCACCTACATATATATAGAGAGGGTGTGCTTGGATACTCAGTGAATGGTACTAGTAATAAAGGTTTTGCGTGAATACAGCCGAAGTCTTTCAAAACAAAACATGCCAAAACCATACGAACATTAGCCGAGATCCTTTCAGAGCAAAACACATCAAAACTTTATCAAAACAAGAGATGAACCGTATTCATCTATCAAGTCTTACAAGTCTCAAGGGATGCTTACTGGCATCGGCAAAACACAAATCAAGCTTTCCGAACAAACAAACCCACGTGGTAAACCGTCAGTAGCAAAACAAAGACTGCACGATCCGTAATTGATTAGTCAAAGGTACTGCGAAAGTTTATAGTCCTCCAGCACAGGGGACTTGTGTTACTTAAGCCTGTAGCTCTTTTTAACATGATGGTCTTGTGTTACTTAGGCCTGTAGCCCGCTTTAACACAATAGTCTTTCCAAGAAAGGACCGTATCCTTTTATACTTAGTGCTGCGAAAGTTTAGAGTCCTCCAGCACAAGGGACTTTTTATACTTGGTACTGCGAAAGTTTAGAGTCCTCCAGTACAAGGGACTTTTCAAGAGTGACATTAAAACAAAGCTTATACTTGATACATAAAACAGAGCTATTCATTCATGCTTAACAAATACTTTCGTCAAAACAAAGCAAAGCAAGTTTTATCAAAATAGTATAACATAGCTTTATTAAAAAAATACCACTCACATAGATCTCCTCGGGTGTAGGCTCAAAGCGAAGATCAAGGACCTACAATCACGTGGCAATCACATTCTTAAAACAAGCTTTACATGCATGCAAATGATCCCGGCATTCTCACCAGATCCAAGTCAATTACAAAGCAAAACATGCTGGGAGTTTAAACACTGCTTCCATCTCATGAAAACACACTGGGTACCAACCAGGTCTTTGCCGAGGCCCTACACCTCCATGTCGAGGTGTGGTCCCGATGGCCTCATTCAAAAGCAAAGTCGGGAAAACCTGGGTTTCCCTTTGAAGAACATGAAGAACATGATGAACATGATTATGAAGAAGATGGATGCAAGATCATAACTTGTTACAAAAATCTGAGATTTCATGCCATGAGTTCAAAACATGGACCTGGGTACCCATACAAGAAGATCATGCAAGAACAACCACAAAACATGGTTCTTGTTCCAAACTTTCGGATGAAAACGAGACTTTTCTTCAAGAACACATGAATACTATTTTTCTCTTCCAAAACCAACTTCAAATCGATGCATGACATGCAAAACAAATTGGATCATACAATGCAGCTAGATGATCAATAACAACAACCAGAGTAGATTAAGATTCTTACCCCAAAGCTCGAATCTAACGGCACAAACTTCAAAGGTCAGCTCGGAAACCTACTCTCTCACTCTAAAACTCCTTCTCCCTCTTCTAGAGCATTTCTCTCTTCAAGAACAAACTTGCAACAAAATGATGCAAAAGAATGATATGTTCACAGGCCTGCCGGCTGACATGACCTTCAGCTCGGACACGTGGCGCTTCCGAGTTGGTTCGACTCAAAAGGTGACTGATTGATAAGACAAGTGTATGACAAAGCGTATGCAGCAAGCTAAGGCAAGACACATCGGCAAGTAATGATGTCGGCTAAGATCAAAGCTTCGGCAACAGGGCAACAAAGACATCGGCTAGGGAGGACGACACTTGACTAAGCCGTGCCACACCTTGGCTTGGGTGTGCCACACCTCAGTCTAGGCCATACCTGCCCGAGGACAAGGATCACTAAGTGCAAAACATCTCGGCAAACATGCCCGAGGTGAAGATGGGGGTTGACCAAGTGGTTCCAAAACAGTTCTAAGTACAAAGGTTCAGAGGTGAACTAAGCTCAAGATGACCTCGGCTACATACCAAGCAAGGAACCAAAATCATGCAAGCAACACTTCAAACAAAGCAAGAAAAAACAAGATAAACAAGATTTGAAATATCACGAGACAAGATCTTACAGGAATGTATGCAAGCATGGCTAAGTCAAAATGAGGGTTGTTACATATATGTTGTGTGAAAATTTAACTATCAAACAATTTAATTTATATCAAACCTGTCTGTTGGGATCCACACTCGCATCCTGTGACACAACGACCATCATCTCAGCTCTCATCTACTGTAAATGTATAGAGACCTCTGCTCGCATCTCCTCCCTCAACTCATCCCCCAACTCATCCCTTAGCTCCGCACGAACTTGTTGGGTGATCTGAACAATAGTCGATGGCTGGGGTGTTGACTGTGATGGTGTGTGACAATATCCATGTCCGTCATGACCTATCAACTCATGGAAAATGGCATTCCTAGCCTCCAAAGTCCGACAATCCTCAGGTAGCATGGAGAGTTGATGATTAAACTCATCCGGTATTGAATAAGACATACAAGTATGTGTCAAATTAAGATGGTTGGCACATAAAAAATAAAAAATAAACTTTAAATACAATGTTAGGTGTTTGGAAATTACCAAGGTCTGGATAACCTCAGGGTCATCTGTTCTACGTGTCATAAGCCAAACATTCATCTTATCTGTAGACTCCCCCTTATTGGTCATCTAGATTTTTTTAGAAATATGAAAATTAGAATCTAAATAATTTGCAAATATACAACGTTTATTTATATACAAAAATAAAGCAATAAAATATAAACCTCATGCTGTATTTGAGCAAAAGTAGTACGCTCTGTGGTATGAGCTATGCCGTGAGCTCGTTGATTTTTAGCATTCCTAGTTGCAATTTTCAATAACAGGTTCAACAAATATAAGTATATAAATATGATTTGTATGTTTACGTATCACACATATAACTTATTTGTATACCTTAACATCGGAAGTATGCCAATACTGCACAAGTTATTCCCACTGGCTTGGCACAATGTGCAAAGGAACATCATCCTTCAAATTAGGATCAGAACTTCAAGGCTTGAAATACTTAGTCTTAATCTTATTCTTGTGATTCTTCTATATGCTATTGCAGGTTTTCATGCAGATTGGCTTATACTCATCTGGACATATATTCAAATTGTCATATAAAACAAAATTTCAATGTTAAATAATAATAACACAATTTTGGAATTTGAATTTTTGGACAAAAATATACTTTTACCTTCACATCCTTCCAGATAACATCAAGAATATCATCATGCACAATGTTCCCGTCAAGAAAAGTAAGAGGAACAATATTACCATTTTGCACAATAATGCCAAGTTGAGTAGTTAACTTAGACATGTTATCCCCTG
The DNA here is from genome assembly GCF_004153795.1 of Camellia sinensis. Classification (NCBI taxonomy): domain Eukaryota; kingdom Viridiplantae; phylum Streptophyta; class Magnoliopsida; order Ericales; family Theaceae; genus Camellia; species Camellia sinensis. The sequence goes on along the minus strand of NW_021026368.1, from coordinate 46,290 downwards.
TAGGGTAGTAATTTTCATCAAATTGTATGTCCAACTTTGTACCAGTACCCCACTCCCTAATGCCCTTGGCACATCCTCTACCACGCCAAGTCGAGGTTGATGAAGAACTAATAGGACCTGCGAGATACAATAACAATAAACAATATGCAATGATAATAAACAAATGCAAATTTAAATAATGTAAATAAAAATTGAATTCTTATACCTGAGGTGGGCTGTGAAGAAGTCGAAGGGTCTGGAAAATACAATGAGAATAAACAAGTTATATATAATGAGAATACGTAAATGTATATTTAAATAATTTTCATACAAATCAAAGCAAATTTATATACTTGTGGATAGCTCATAAGATGATGACCCTAGTCGGGATGATAGCTACTATGGTGCCACTGATGGTGGACGCACCAATGGTAGGTGTGGAGGTTGAGTAGATGATAGTTGTTGTGGTGCCACTGATGGTGGTTGATGCGATGGCACTAATGGCCCCTTTGATGGTGCTCGCTGTGATGCCTCCTCTAATGGTGGTGCCACTAATGGTGGTCGCTGTGGTGATTGGTCAGATAGTGGTGGCACTAATGGCCCCTCTGATGGTGGTCGATGTGATGCCTCCTCTGATGGTGGTGCCCTTGATGTCCTCTTACGTACCACATCGGACATCTTGCGAAGGGGATGATCAGACTTTCTCTACCTTGCCATAATAATTTGCAAGTGCCATGGTATTAATTAACATTAGAAATGTAGAGAATGGTTTTGAATCAATTATAATATGACATTAATTGAACTAATACAATTATAAAGACATAGTAAATTAAGAAGCTAATGATTAACTACAACTTTGGCCTTAATTCCATTACTGATGTTTATTAAATATCAGTTTATTTCCATATCAATTGTTTCTCCTTCTGCGGCTTCCCTCACCCAACCAACTTCTTCATCAAGGAGCATTATGTTTTCTTCTAATTGTTGGCTCATATATTGCTCGAATTCTGGATCAGTCGAATTCATATCAAATAAACCTCTTTGAGACATCTTCACCACTACTTGCCAGTCTGGTTCTAACGGGTCTGCAACATACCAAACTTGCTCTGCTTGGGATGCCAAGATGAAATGTTCATTGGTAATTTGATCATCTCGGTACAACAAATGATTGAAGTTGACCAACGTGAAATTGAAGACATCTTGTATCTTCCCGTGAATGTTGTCAATCCAATCACACTTAAACAACACATGCTTCTTCTCATTAGAATATCGAATCTCAACAATATCTGTCAATTATCCATAATCGTACACAGACCCCACACGAGGATTCTTGTCTTTCCGACTAGCATAACTTATGGTATTTGCCTTCAAAGCTATACCACAATTTTGTGTGGCTCGATAGTCATCCATGGCCTTTACTCGATACCAAAACCCATTCATTATATACCCGTTGAACCTCCTTGCCAGGTTATGAGGACCATTTGCCAATACAAAAATCTCTTTAGAAAATGTGACATCACTCATCCTTCGTAAAGTTTGAACCTATTTAAAAAAAAATTAAAAAATTTAAAATGTAGTTTGACTTAGGTAAATAGAATCTGTAGATTTAAATACATACATGTTCCTTGAACCAAATGTGAAAAGTTTCAAAATGTTCATGCCGAAGCTGATGATTGTCAACATGAGGCATTTTGACCTTAAGTACTTCAAGGTGTTTGCTGTGTAGATTGAAAATTTATCAATAAAAAAATTTTGGTTCAAAATTCAATGAAACATAATAAAATATTGAGTAAGTGACATAACTTACTTTATGAATGGTTGAACCGCGCTTATATTGAATAAGACATACCGATGAGCTTGTACCCAAGAAGTATTATCAAGACAAAAGCTTGTGCTTTCACCAACAGCATGACCTAGATTATCATCACCACTGTAGTTCCTCACGGCTCGACTAGATTTGGTTTCCACATCATTGAGATATTGTGCACAAAAATTCATGCATTTTTTCATAAGATATCCTTTAGCAATTGAACCTTTTGGATGAGCTCTATTACACACGTATTGCTTCAAAGTAAGAAGATATCTCTCAATTGGATGCATCCATTGAAACTGAATCGCTCCACCTAATAATGCTTCGTCAGCTAGATGTATAGGCAAGTGCTCCATTATATCAAAAAACATCGGAGGAAATATTTTCTCTAGATGACAAAGTGTTACGGTGATACGATCTTAAATATATTGCAAATCTGTCGCACGATTCACTTTGAAACACAATTGTCTAAAGAAATTGCTCAATTCAATCAAAGGTTCAATTACATTCTTCGGTAACGATCTTCGAATAGCCAATGGAATTAGTTGTTGCATCAGAATATGACTATCATGGCTCTTAAGACCCCCAATACTTCTATCATGTAAGCGCATGCGACGCGATATATTGGATGAATACCCGTCGGGAACTCTAACTTCCTTCAATACTTTCAAGAACAAATATTGCTCATCCTTGGTTATCGTGAATTGAGCTAGTGGTAAATAAGCTTTATTTGACCCTCTTAACTGCAAATGTAGGGGTTTTCTAATATTCATTTCTTGTAAATCACGCCGAGCATTAACACCATCCTTTGATTTTCCTGCAACCCCTAATATTGTCCACAACATATTGTCACAAACATTATTCTCTATATGCATCACATCAAGGTTGTGTCTTATTAGATTGTGCTCACAATATGGCAATTCATAAAAGATACTTTTTTTCTTCCAGCTATGGGTGTGATGCCCAGTTTTCTCCTTCTCAACTTGTCTCCTATGCCCCTCCTTAAGGTCATCCCTCTTGTATTGGGTTAAAATACCCTCACATTCTAATTGTAGCAACATCTCAGTTCCAGACAACAATTTTGGTTTGAGTTTGAATTCCTGACTACCATCAAATGATATTTTATCCTTTCAAAATTTACGGCTACTAGGTAAACATCTATGATGACCCAAGTATGATTGTTTCCTACTATGCTTCAACCAACATGATGTAGTTTCCTTATTGCAGCAAGGACATGCATATTCACCTTTAGTGCTCTATCTTGACAAGTTTGCATATGTAGGAAAATCAGTAATTGTCCACAGTAAAGCTGCATACAATTGAAACATTTGATTTGTTGATGCATCAAATGTGGAGACACCGTCATTCCATAGTTCTTTCAACTCTTCAATCAATGGTTGCATATACACATCAATCTTGTCACCAGGTCCTTTCGGGCCATCAATAAGTACAGATAAAATTAGAAATGGTTGCTTCATGCACATCCATGGCGGCAAGTTGTATGGAATGAGCATAACAGGCCAAGTGTTATGAACTATGTTCATCGTCCTGAATGGGTTACACCCATCAAATGCTAAGGCAAGCCTTACACTGTGGCAATCATTACTAAAGTCAATATTTCGACGGTCAAAATCTTTCCATGCAAGGAAGTCAGCAAGATGCCTAAAGACGCCGTCATCAATTCGTTCCTCTACATGCTATCTCATTAACTTGGCCATCTTGGATGACATAAACAACCTCTGCAACCTTGGTTTTAAAGGAAAATACCTTATTTGTTTTGTACCTATTCGTTTGCCACCATTGTTAGGACCATTTGAACCACCATCACCATTTGATTTCCATCTAGAATTCTTGCATATGACACATTTATCAAGATTGGTGTCATCATTTCGAAACAATATGCAACTGTTGGGACATGCATCCCACGTCTCATACGTAAAGCCCAAATCTGTTGTGACATTTTGAGCTTTATAATATGAGCCCAGGAGTTTCACACCTACCGGGAACGCCTCATTCAATAACTCAAGCAACATGTCAACAGACTTGTCCGTCCACTAATTAAGAACCTTCAGATGTAGAAGTCAAACAATGAATGAAAAAGATGTGAACTTCTGACAGCCTAGATACAGTTCACTTTGTGCATCTTGAAGAAGTTTGAAATACTTTGTTGTCTCTACATTTGGACCGAGCTGGGGTTCGGATGCATGGGGATCAGGTGCCTGTGGTTCATTACCCTCAACACTTGTATTGACATGTGGATTTCCCATAGCCCCTCGTATCATTCCAACCATATCATCTCCAATGTCTAAATTAGCCAATGTTTAATTCTTTCGATTACCATGCAGAGATATGTAAGATTCCCCATGATTAATCCAATGTTTGTATTTTTTAAAAAAACCATTCAAAATCAGATGCTCCCGCACACCCTCTCATACAAGATGATATCGATTTTCATATTTCCTACATGGACAACTAATCAACAAACACAAGGAATTGATCAATCCCATTAATGTATTCCCTCGATATCCTATTTGGCAAGTCAACCCAACTCTTATCCATCCTCTGTTCTTCCCTTAAATATCTCTTCTGCACATATCCACAAAAATTGAACATCAAATAACTATAAAACATGATTAATTTGAAAACAAACAAACAAACAAACAAATTGTTTTAAAACGTCAATCTCGAATAGGGTTCACAGTTTGAGAGTTAGAGCTGGATTTCACTCTAGATAAACTAGTTTCTTAAGAAACTTAGAATTCGAGATGTTGACACCCTAAAATCACCAGTCGGTGTCGGATTAGCACGAAACTTGACACACAAGACCGCCTTGGGACGAGAGACTTGTTGGAGAAGATGGGATTCGAATCGGGTTCCCGATTTGGGAGTTAGAGCCGAATTTCAGTTTAGGCAAACTAGTTTCTTAACAAAGTTAGAATTTGAGGTGTTGACGCCCTAAAGTCACCAAATGGCGTCGGATTAGCACGAAACTTGGCACTCACGACCGCCTTGGCACGAGAGACTTGTGGGAGAAGACAAGACTTGAATGGGGTTCCCGGTTTGGGAGTTAGAGCCGAATTTCAGTCTGGACAAACTAGTTCCGTAAGAAACTTAGAATTCATGGTGTTGACGCCCCAAAGTCACCAAACAGTGTCGGATTAGCATGAAACTTGGCATACACAACCGCCTAGGCACGAGAGACTTATGGGACAAGACCAGACTCGAATCGGATTCCCAGTTTGGGAGTTAGAGTTAGATTTCGGTCTAGACAAACTAATTTCTCCTCGGAACTTAGAATTAGAGGTGTTGACGCCCCAAAGTCACTAATTTCTCCTAAAAATGTTTTAATTGGAAGATATAACAAGTGTATTCACAGCGTCAAATGTTTTTTATCCCAACAATGAACCGTAGTGGTTGGTGAACTATTTCATTTGTATGCTATCGCTTTTGTGTGTGTGTGTGTGTGTGAGAGAGAGAGAGAGAGAGAGTTGTCTTCAGTAATGTAATCCCATAGCAGCCAATGTTATAATTGTGGATTGTTCACGTAACTTCCATTCATCTATTTATTGTTCTTATTTAATTTGTCCTTTCAAGAAGCATGAAATATCACAATGTTGGAAACCTAGGGGAATTTATAATCTATAGCTGCATGCTTTTCTTCCTTCTAAGAACTTATTTGGCAGTACAAAGATGAAAAATGACCATACATTGTTTGTGGAGCAGTGGAGGCGGCTTTCCAATATTTTGTGATACCGATCCAAAAGAAAAAAATCACGGTGAAATAAATATCTATTCCTTGTTAAAGACCCAACATGTAGTGATACGGAATGTGCATGCACCAATTTTGGCTTTTTGCCATGGAGATTTTATTTACAATTTTATAATATAAGTCTTTAGTATTTTATTTATTTTCTTTTTAATTATAGTTTAATTTGGAGTTTTATTAACATTTGGTTTCTTATTTTATTAGGGATTCCAATTTTCAAATATTATTAGAGTTTTACTTTCTGATGTTAATTGACTATATATAACTTTAAAAATGAAACAACCCTTTTTCTTAATAGGTTCATCAAAGCAGAGGCATGTAAAGATCCAACTTTTAGTAAACCTCAGATTAACCTCATTTTAGTAAAAGATAGGAATGTGATCTCCTTCCATGCTCTCTAATGCAACTTTTGCAACTCCATGAAAAAGGATAAACCTAAGGAAATAAATAGTTGGGAAATTTCTAGATCCCTAAATCTAGAGTATTAGAATTAGAATAGATTCAACAGAAATGTGTCATATTCAGAACATGCATTTCAAAACATAAATTGCTTGGGTATTATTAGCCTTTTATGATATATTTTTAAGTTTCAAAGCATACTGCAGGAATAAAAACACAAAAAACAAAAACAAACCGGATATGATGAGAAAAACCATTGATATCTATCTAACAAACTACAAAAACTGCAGATCTGACATAAGGTTTGCATCTACATCTAAGGCTCATCACAGGCATTTTTGTCTTTCCAATAAGTCTAGATTCACAAGCATCTACATCTAAGGCTCATCATTGAAATAAAGTAAAACTTTTTCATTAAATGACCATAGACAGACCTAGATTAATCCTAAACTTATGTATCTCTCTTTTGAAACCCATATAGTATTTTTTTAAAAAAATATTTTTTCATAATTAATATAAATATATATCATTTTCATAAGCCCAATTGACAAATTCATAAGCCTGCATCAATAAGAACAAGTAATACTTTTTGTATTTTTATAAATAAAGATATTTATATAAGTTAAAGAGAGCCAAAGCAACAAGTAATGCTTTCCAGTTTAATTTGAATAAACCAATTCATCAAAATAGTTAGAGTTAGTGATCCAAAAGGCCATTAAAATTCATAATTTCACCGCAAAATTTATAGCTATGTGAAAAAAAAATACAACCAGAATTGATCCAAGAAAAAAAAGACTTACATAATCTTGATCCAAGAATCTGAGCTGTTTATAGACCTAAAGCAGCTCAAAACTCCATTCACCACATCCTGATGTTGAAGAAAACAACAAAATTCAGTAAATTCAAAACATAAAAGCCAAGAAATCCCAGGTCTGTAACTCACAATAATTTATTTAACAAATTACAAAGTTTGAGAATCAGATTCAACAGATCTAACCCTTACCCATATTTTATTTTATTATTATTTTTGCACAGACCATACCCAGATGTCTGATTATCTTCTTGGAAACAAGAACAGCAACAGACAAAGTGGTCAAGAAACCCTAAATTGGAATCCAAAATTAGGATGAAGTCCAAAAAAAAAAAAAAAAAAAAAAGAAAAAAGAAAAAAGAAAGAAAACAGAAACCCAATTCACATGAGCTTTGGATAAGGCTTAAATCTATGACAAAATTACTAGATTTTAACAAAAATTAATCATGTAAATTAGGAATTTGGGAAGAGAAATTAGAGGGAAAAAATGCACGAAATTGGTGAGTATTCGGAACTATTTTTTTCTTTCTTACCTTTAGTCCCGTGGAGAGGTGTCCCTTCGAGCTTCCAACTTGGGCATTTTATATCGAGATTCAAGTCAAGGGAGTTGAGAGTGGAGTGAGATCTGGAGCACGAAACTCGTTGCTGCTTGTCACTCCAGCGAAGGTGGTCGTTCACCCTCGTCACTCGTCGTTCATAGTCGCTGCTGCTCGTCACTCCAGCGAAGGCCATCATCCACCCTCGTTCACCCTCATTGCTCCGGCGAAGGCCAACGTTCACCCTTGTTCACTCCAGCAATGATGAATGCGAGTAGGGATTTGAGGATTTTGGTTTCAGAATTTTAGGCATTTCGGTTTTAGATGTTGAGGATTTTGATTTTGAAGATTTTGAGGATTTTAGGGATTTTAGGGCACACAACCGCGAATGGGATACAAATGAGCAGGACACCAAATATTTATTTTTTGCGACGACATATTTCAACCGTCGCAAATGATACATATTAACCAATCAAAACGACATCGTTTTACCAATATTTGTTTGCGATGGGCTTTTGCCATCACAAATGGTCCACTTTTGCGACAGTAACTTCTTAAAGTCGCAAAATAATATTTTTTGCGACGGTACACCAGGCGTCGCAAATGTTCCTGCATTTTTCTTTTACAATCATTAGCGATGGAGGTCTGTACCGTCGCAAAAGGTCATTTTTTTCGACGGCAGATACACGCCGTCGCAAAAAGATTTTTTTTGGCGACGACAACTACACTGCGTCGCAAAAAACCGTTTTTTTGCGACGGTAGTTACCTCGTTGCAAAAACCTCCATGTTATTTGCCCTGATTTCTTGTAGTGAAAACTTTGACTAAGGTCATGATATATCTTTGCGCCTCCCAGATGTACCATAAGGCGTGAATGGTGAAACTCTAGGAGTACCTCCTCTCTACAAGACTCTAGCACAAAAAGACAGTCAAGGTATCTAAGTGTAGACCGCCTGAACATCCACCCCGCGCGCGAGGGCGCGAATCGTGGTTCTAGCTACTACAGTTTGGACTCATGTCATAGTTCTGAATCTAATCTCACAAAGTGGAATGTAAGACTGATAAATCACCAAAGAGTCCAAATCCGTCAAATCGTTTTGGAAAATCGATTTTAATCAAAAGCACCAAACATGGACTGCTTTGCTAGATTTCAGAGTAGCCACCTAAATATTTTGTTTTAGAAAATTTAGGAAACCCTGACTTGTGCCTAAGGCCACGTGTCCGTCATCACCAAAGTTGCCTCGGCTCGGGAACTTGGGTACGAGAGGGGAAGGTCCTGAAATGAGCACCCCCGCTCGCCCGATCAAAGGATCGGCCTCTACTAATATGATATGTTGTTTTTGAAAACACATGTGTTCTTATTCCGGTTTATTAGCTAGCTTTACTATGTGGTGCCCACAGCGTACAAGTATAGATTCAATTACGTGGATTGGAACAAAACAATTCAATGTTTGTTTTTCGTAAAGTGGTTTGAAGTTGCTACCCTCAAGTAGGCTAAAACGCGGATTTGCCACCCTCAAGTGGGCTTTAGAAAAACATGATTTGTCACTCACAAGTGGGCTTAAAACGCACAATTGTCGATTTGTTCCAATTCAGGCAATCAAACCTTCACCCACAGGCATTCAAGCAATTAAACACTTAAGTAGTTAGCCTCATGGAAAGCATGCTATCATGGCAGTATGCAATCACACTTATGCAATATGCTAAAGCGTAAAAGCTTACCTAGTACTTCGAGCTAAAACAAATGCTAGTTAGTAATCAATGCATGATCCTAGCTATGTTAAGAATGCCTAATGCAACACATACAAAATGCAACTAAGATAGGCTCGACTATTCTAAGATGTCATGTGAATGCAACTAGATAACATGTATTCAAATTGGTATTGAAATAAAATGCAGTTAGCATGATGTGCTGAGCCCGGTGCATGCAATACAGATGAAAGAATGCAAATATGCGAAGCATAAGTATGCTAATTGAAACATGCCCTAAACTAACCATCGAAAGCTGATAAGTAAAAAGGAGAAAGAAATGGGGTTGGAAGACATGCATCACACACACGCACACTTATTACAAAATTCACCCTCTTGACAGAGGATCCGAATAAATCAACTAACTAGTTACACTAAGCTAATTAAATACAAACCGAATTGAAACTAGCTATACTAAACTAATTAGAATATTACAAAGATGAAATAAACTAGCTAAATACATTAACTAATTAATTACAAAACCATCAAATTAATTAGCTAAACAAAGTAGTTAAAATGGCCTCGCGGGCGAGGGAGGCATGCACGCTCGGTCGGCTTCGCTCGGAAATCCACTTCCGTGCCTCATGTTGCCTCTGTTTGCACTGTTTCTGGACTTCTAAAAATTGTGCCAACTTCCAAGGTACTTCTGATCCACCTTAGGGACATTCTGATGCATGATCGGCCAAGAGAAATGGCCATCGGCCAATTTTGAGAGCCGATTGGCAGAGTAGATGGTCGATCGATTACTGATTCCTGTAATTCTCCCTTTTGCTGCAACAGAGCACTAACAGAGGCATGGCAGTGTATTTACAAGAAAATGTGTATGCAACCACACTCCTTATCATGTCACATGTTCAAAGGAGTGTAGTGCTCGGCTCTCGAGCCACCAATCACTATATCATGCAACCAATATACTATCTAACAAAATGCTAAACATCATGAACATGTAACAACATGCAAATAACAATATCATGCAACAACATGCAAACCACAATACAACATGCAACATGCAAACAACATGAGCATGCAACAACATGCTAACAACATGAAAAAGTGACAACATGCAAACAATATAAGCATGGCAAGTGAAAGACAATACACAAGGACTTTGCAATGCAACACTTAATGGATTTAAACCACACATGGACATACCTAAGAGGGTCCCAAAACAGTGGCCAACAAACCAAAACTTAGGCACAAAAGGGGCAAGAACACATGCTCATGTGAAGGCTCATCAATTAGGCATAAGGGCACAACTCTCAAACATGATGCAGAAGTGGCAAATGTGAGAGTGTAGCAATGAAGTAAGCTCTGAAATTACATTCCAAAGGATGCCAAATCATGCACATATGACAAATAAAGCACGCTAGTGGACTCAAAGCTTAAAGGTAGCCAAGGGACTTACACCATGGCCATAACAAGCAAGCCCCAAAGGGCCAATGGGACTCAAAATAGTGCCAAGGAAGGCCAAAACAAGGCTAAAAGCATGCTTGAACATAGCCAACATAAGGTAAAATTAAAAGCATGAAGCACGGAGCATACAAGGCCAATAAAGAGGATTGCACTACACCTACCAAAACCAAGCATGAGATGACTCCACCAACCGAAATCAAAGTTATGACATGCTAAATAATGACCAAAAACATGCTGGAATGAAGTAAACACATGCTAGAAAGATGAGCCAAAACCTTAAGCATACAAGACTAGTTTGCAAGCATTACACTACATGTGTATTGAGCATGCAACAAGTGATCAAACCAACCCAAAATCGAGTCAAGGCATGCTAAAATAGCACCAAAAACAAGTGGAGATCAAGCCAACACATGCTAGAAAACCATGCTCAAACATGAGGCCAGTAAGGCAAGCATTCAAGATACAAAAGGGGGGAACCACCCCCACCTATTTAAGGCCTCAAAACACACTTTCCACCACTTGGTGAAGAGGCCAAACAAAGGCTAAAACAAAGGCCTAAAGTGATGGCTGAAAAGCCTAGCAAATAAGGCATACAAGGGAGTAGACCACCCCCAACACCAAAGAGGCCTTAAACAAACATGTTAAGCACTAAAAAGTAGAACTTTTTGTAGTAGAAAGTCAAGCCAAACTAAGCATGCAAATAGGTCCAAAAGCTTAATCAAAATAAAGCTTTAAAGGGCTAGTTGACTCACCCTTGAAGAACAACTTCAAAGCTACAACTGCAGCTGCTTTTCTGAGCTCAAACCAATCCAAGAACACCAAAACCAGGTTTTATGTGCCTCAGCTCCAAGAGTATGGTGTTTCACTATGTGTTTGTGGGAAAAATGTGAAGAAACTACACTTTCAAGCACATAAGTGAGACAAGGAAAGAGATATAGAGATAGATATGTATGTATAGCTTCTAAGCAAATTTTCAGAACCTCTGGAAAGGGAGAGGGGTCTCCCTTCTTATAGAAATTCGAGTCCTAAGCTTGTTGGACAAGCTAAGGGCTTGGTTCAATCCCTCCATACACGTGTATGGAGGTAGGGAGGATGAAATCTGTGCTCACCAGCTGTTACGGCTGGCACAAAAATATCTGCAAAAGCAAATAAAAAGGCTTCGGCCAAAAGATATGGCCGATCGTCCAAAAAAGGATGCTGATCGGCCAAAAATGGTGCCGACCGGCCACCACTTATGGCCGATGAAAAGAAAGAAAGGCCGATAGGCATGAGGCCTAGCCGATGGGTTGTAGGGCTGGCCAACAAGCCACCCTCTTCCCTCAGAAACAAAACCACACGTCCGTGGTCCACAACCAAGCACAAAACAGACATGTAGAGAGGTTTTAAGGCAAGGCACATAGCCGAGACCTTCGGGAACTCCAAACGAACACGAGCATGGATGATCATCGAGTGTTCAAACGATGACGCCCAAGTCTTGAGGACGATAAAAAATGGGGTGTCTACAGTTGCCCCTCATTGATAGAACTAGAAAGTCATAAGATAACGGGAGTGAATGTCAAAGCCTAGAGACGACCCATTTTTGACAAGGCCGAAGACTAAGACAAACATACCAGATAACAATAAGATGGCCTGCAGGCAGGGGCAAAATGCAAATGTCATGCACGATGCGGAACATAACTGATGATTATGCGGAGAAGGCTGCAATGAAGCATTTATGCAAAGTAAATACAATAGTTTAAGCAAGCGAGTAAGAAAGAATAGTCCCACACATTCCAGCAGAAAGGATGTAAGAAAATTATGCAATTCTCACTGCGTCTCACGTGGAGAAGGCTAAAAGCAACTAACGGGAACACCCAGAGTCTTAAACACAACACCTCCTAGCGTATCAAACGCAAAAAGAGAAAGGCACCCAAACATGTGCCAAACGCGAGAGAAGAAGGGTACGTCCAAACGCATGTCAAACACGAATGGAGAAGGGTTCGTCCAAATGCATGTCAAACGCGAATGGAGAAGGGTTACGCAAGAAAGTACGATGCACATGACGGTGTGGGTATGTCCAAATGCAGCACGCGAGTGGAGAAAGGTTGCGCAAAAAAGCGTGATGCACATGATAGTGCGGGTACGTCCAAACGCGGCACGTGAGTGGTGAAAGGTTGCGCAAGAAAGCGCGATGCACATAACAGTGCGGGTACGTCCAAATACGGCACGCGAGCAGAGAAAGGTTGTGCAAGAAAGCGCGATGCACATGACAGTGCGGGTACGTCCAAACGCGGCACGCGAGTGAGAAAGGTTGCACAAGAAAGCATGATGCACATGACAGCGTAGGTACGTCCAAACGCGGCACGCGAGTGGAGAAAGGTTGCGCAAGAAAGCCCAATGCACATGACAGTGTGGGTACGTCCAAATGCGGCACGCCAGTGGAGAAAGGTTGCAGTCAAACTGAACCGGAATTACTCTTGAACGAACCGTACACACAATAACGTCCGGTTTCATCAACTTGAAATGAACCGTACATACAATATCGCGCCTGCATAAGAAAGAAACTCAATAGGTACAATATAGTAGAAACACATGTTTAACGCTATATCAAGATACATTTTCAATATAAGATAAACGCATGCGCATATGATGCCGATGGAATGGTGCATAGCAATGCAAGTAACGTGCGTGACAACGCAAGTGAAGTGTGCATAACAATGCAAGTAATGTGCGTGACAACACAAGTACGGTGTGCATAACAATGCAAGTAATGTGCACATAACAATGCGACTGAAGGTGCGTGACAACGCAAGTGATGTGCATAACAATGCAACGAAGGTGTGCGACAACGCAAGTGATGTGCATAACAATGCAATGAAGGTGCGTGACAACGCAAGTGATGTGCATAACAATGCAATGAAGGTGCGTGACAATGCAAGTGATGTGCATAGCAATGCAACGAAGGTGCGTGACAACGCAAGTGATGTGCATAACGATGCAACGAAGGTGTGCGTGACAATGCAACGGGTGTGCATAACAATGCAACTAACATGCGTGCTCCATGCTACATTAGGACGCGCATTTCAATGCCAAGGTGAGGAGCGTACATTCTACGCAAGCCAGGTTGAAACGTGTACGTGCAATGTACATACTCCATGCAATATAAGCACACATACTTATTTGACACAACGTGCATATGTTTTGCAAACACAATTATACATGTTCGATGCAAGAGTGAGAGAGGCATATAGCAAATGCAAACTCCATGAATGTGATAAGAACACTATAGAGCCACACATTCAAAGATAATTTTCGAATCAATATGCAAAAGGATACGAAAAAGGATACATTTTGCGTGTATCGAGTGCCGCACATGGAAGACATAGTTCAAGGTCACCACGGAGGCCACTTAAGCTTCAAAAGTGCATTCTCTTGCACTCTCTTGAGGGATGAGGCCACAAATCAATAGAACAACCACAAACAAGGGCAATGGAGGTCCATCGACCAAAGGGGGGAGTCATCGACCATCCATCAGCCATCAAACAAGCTTATTGGCCAACAATTTAGCTGATCGACTAACAATTTGGCCGATCGGCCAAAAGTGGTAGATTCGGGGCAATTTTGTCTATTCACCTCAGGTCTTTAAGTATAGGGTTCCAAACCCTATTCTTTCACTTCTCCCTTGCTGAAAAACATTCCTCTACCTCTCTAGATCATTTTCCTCCCTTCAATCCGAGCTTTACACAAGCTTTGGATCATCCCACAACTTTCGATTCGTAAAACCCTTATTGTTTTACACACTTTGAACCGGTTGAAAAGTGTCTTCGATGCTTTTTTCTTGATTTCCACCACTTGGGGTTTGTTTCCCCCGAGTTATCCTTGGTTTCCGTGCTCTCTTCTGAGCCTTGACATTTTCTTCTATTTTTGACCCCTCGGGGTTGACTTTCGGTTGACTTTTGTCATTCTTGCCCATTTTCTATACCTTCGACCATTTTCTCCCTCTTCTCGAGATGGCGGATGATATTCCACAGGGTGGGGCTCCTCCAGAGATGGAGATGGATCCCAAGTTCGAGCTCTTGCCGTTGATTGTTCGGCCCTTTGACCCGGCGACGTATGAGCCCGAGGTACATGTGTTGCCTCCCGACAGTATTCGCCAGTTCTGGAGTTTTGCGGGAGGTGCGCCACTGGAGCTCCTGCTACGCGAGCCGGAGTTACACTTGTCCTATGGCGCCGCTGAGGTATACTCTTCCTCTTTACTTTCTGCAATGTAGGTTATATGACTTGGATAGCCAATATCACACGTTATCTGATTAACCCAAACACACTTGTATACCGCATGCCTAGTTCACCCTGAGCACATTCATACATGATACTTCTGTGTCGATCCAAACATACACACGCATTGCATTTCTATCAAGTCTGAACACTTGCAAACACTGTATTTCTGACACTGCTTCGCATCTGTTTGTCTTTGAACATAGGGAGATTCCCATGCCTTCCGGGGTTATAGGAGCACCGTTGCTCGAGATTGGTACATGGAGCTACCCGATGAGGTTTGCCATATCGTTGATCAAGCCGGTTTTGGCACATTCTGCATGGGACTCTCGCGCCTCACTGCGAGTCGGCCTCTGTAGACACCCTATTTTTGACCGTCCTCAAGACTTGGACATCACCATTTGAACACTCGGTGATCATCCACGTTCGTGTTCGTGTTCGTCATGAGTCCCCAGAGGTCTCGGCCACGCGCCTTTTCTCAAGACCTCTCGACTCGACTGTTTTGTGTTTGGTTTTGCACCAAACACTTGTGTTTTGCCTTGGAGGGGCAGGGAATGGCTTGTGGGCCATCCCCACACATCACCGGCCATGGCTTGAGGCCACCGGCCAGTGTTTTGTTGCCATCGGCCAGATGTTTGGCCGGTCGGCACTCTAGATGGTCGGTTGGCCATTTATTTTGTCAAAATAACATTTTTGACTGGCCGATCACTGTGCATCTGCTTTTGTAGATATTTTTATGCCAGCTGTGCTAGTTGGCATACACATTTTCCCATGGAGGGATTTCACTCTTGCCAAGCTTGTTTTGTAAGCTTTGCAAGAGTGATATTCTATAAAGAGGAGGCCTCTCCTCCCTCCTCTAGGGTTACAAAAAAATCCCAGGGGAGCTCTGGTTCTAGGGTTAGCATAGTGTATCTATTCTATCTCTATTTCTCCATCTCTTTTGCTCTAAGTGTGTTTTTGTCCTTAGTTTTGCACTAGGACACCTACCATTACACCTTACCTTGATTGCTGAGGCATTAGGGGGTTGTTCTTGAAGTTCTTAAGCTGGTTTGGAGCTAAGAAAGCTGCTGGAGTGATCCTTGTGAAGAAGGTCTTCAAGGGTAAGATTCTTGTCCTTTTTACCTCATTTTTGCATAGTCTTTTTGCCTACCTTGCATCTGTTTTTGAGCTTAGTGTATAACATATAAAAGTTCTATTTTTACCTGCTTAAAATACTTGCTATGGGTTACTTTGTTGTTTGGGGTTATTTGACCCCTCTTAGGCCTTGTTTTGCCCTATTTTTGTGCTATTTTGGTGAGCTCCAGGACCACCTTGTTTGGGCCTCCTCACCACTGAAATCTTAAGGGATTTTAGTGGTGAGGATGGTGTCTTAAGGTCCTAAGAAGGAGAGGGCCATCCCCTCTCCTTGTTGTCTTTAAAATGTATCATTTAAACCTCATGTGTGAGCACCATTTTTTGAGTTCATGTTGGCCATGTTTCAGTAGGTATTTGGTAGTATTTTGCCATGTTTTACCTCTGTTTGATCTTGGTTTAGACACACCATGCTTAGCTTGCATACTTGTCTTGTAATGCCATGAATTGCCTTAACATGCTTTGTGCTTTGAACCTTGTGCCTAGCATGTTTTTGGCCTAGCTTTGTGAAGCTTTTATGCTTGTTTTAGCATGCTAAAGGTCTATTTTTGGTCATTTGGGTCATCCATGCTTTGCTTTGTATAGCTACCATGTAATCCCTCTTGTATTCCTTGAGCATTGACCCCTCTAGCATGCCATCCTTGCTTTGTTTTAGTGGTTTGGAACCACTTGCCATGCCATTTTAGTCCTTGTGGTGTGCTTGTATGCTTGCATTTGATGCCCCTTTAATGTGTTAAAAGGTTGTTGTCTTGTGCCCCATGTTTGGACCCTTTTGTATGCTTGCATGTTTAGACCATTTAGATGCCATATAGGTGTGTCTTTGGTCTTGTTTAGACCTGCATTGGGGCTATTTGGAGTCTCCTTGGCCCTTTGAGGCTTGGTTGGCATGGCCATGGTTTGAGCCCTTTGGTTGGTCTCAAGCTTTGGGCTTGTTAGCATGCTTTGATTGCTTGGTTAGGTTGGTTTGGCACCATCCTCATGTGTTTTTCAGAGCTTAATATGCATGCCATATGCCCATGATGTTCCTCTTTTAAGTGTGCTTAAAAGTTGTCTCTATATGCTTAATTGTTGGACCTTGTATGCATGCATGTCTATATGTGTCTTGGCCCTCATTTCCATGGCATTTGGCCACTGTTTTGGGCCTAGTTGAGGGCTGCCCAAATTGGTATAAGTCCATTGTTTGCATGTTGTGCCATGCTTGCCTTGTATGTTGTCACACACTTGGCCCCTTTGGTATGTTGTTGCATGCTTAGGTGGTAGTGCATTTGGCATGCATTCCTTTGCTAAGTTTCTTAACATGTTGTCCATGTTGCATATTGCATGCTTGCATGGTTAAGTTGCCCTTGGCATGCTCGATTAGCTAGCATAGTTGTTCCATACTTCACATGCTTGTTTGCTTAAGGTTGTGTGCCTAGTACACATTGCATATTTGTATGCTTACCTTCATGCATCGTGTTGCATGCTTAGTTCACATGCCTAGGTTGCATTGCATTGAGCATGCATGCCATGCCTCTTGACCAAGTGATAGAGGTTAGGCCTTATGTGTTTAATTGGTTTGCATTTCATTTTAAATCAAAATGCACACTTGGCCTCTTTGGCCATCACGCATTGAAATGCGCGATTGGTGGCCCGAGGGTCGAGTCCTAAACTCCTTTGAGCCATAAACATGATAAGGAGAGTGGTTGGTGCAAACATTGCTTGAAATACATTGCCATGCCATGTTTTGCCTTCTGCTGTTGTCAAAACAGGTTTCAGTAGGAAGATTTGCCCAGTCGACTAAATATAGTGCCGATCGACCAAAAGTTTGTGGCCGAGAGCTACACCAATAGTCGATGACCACCCTGCCATGGTCGGTGATGATTCCCCTTGGCCAGTGGTGTTCCATAGTGTCCAAAGAGTGCACCTTGGGATTTTTGCAAGTCTCAGAGGAGCAGAGCAGGGTAAACAGAGGTAGCTTGTGCATGGCATTGGATTTCCGGGCGAAGCCAATCCGAACACGCGCGCATCCCTCTTCTGAGGCCTTTTAATGCTTTCCTCAGCTTAATTGATTGGTTAATTAATTAGGTGGTCTGTAAATTATTTAATTATCTTGTAGGTTAATTAAAGTGTAATATCTATTTGGCCCCTCCGAGCGAGGGCGAATTTGTAATAAGTGTGGGTGCGTGTGTGCATGTCTTCCAACCCCCACTTCTTTCTCCCTTTTACTTACCTGCTTTGATGGTTAGTATTAGGGCACGTTTAATTTAGCATACCTTATGCTGTGCATGCGTGCATCATTCATCAGTCTTGCATGCACCAGGCTCGGCGGATCATGCTAACTACATAGTATTTCTAATTTCAAACTTGAATACGTGCATCAAATTGTTGTATTTCACATGTCATCCTTAGATTAGCCGAGCCTATTCTAATGACATTTTGTATGCGATGCATTAGCCATTTTAAACATGAACTAGGATCATGCATATGATTACTAACTAGCTTCTGTTTTGGCTTGGAGTACTCGGTAAGCATTTATGTTTTAGCATCCTTGCATGAGTGTGAGTGTTGCCATGATAGCATGCTTACCATGAGGTTATAGGCTTACGTGTTATAACTGCCTGAATGCCTGTGGGTGAAGGGTGGGTTACTTAAATTGGAACAATGCATTGAATGCAAGTTTTAAGCCCACTTGAGGGTGGCAAAATTCATGTCTTAAGCCTACGTGCGGGTAGCACCATCAAACCATTTTCAAATAAACAAACATGACATGTTTCCTTCCAATTTAGGCGACTTAGTCTATACTTGTTTGTTGTGCGCATCACGTAGTAAATCTAGGCTAATAACTAGAATAAGAACGCATAATGTTTTCAAAACTAGATATCATGGTTAGTAGAGGCCGATCTTCGAATCGGGCGAGAGGGGGTGCTCATAGCTGACCTTCCCCAATCGTACCCAAGTTCCCGAGCCGAGGCAACTTTGGTGATGACGGACACGTAGCCTTAGGCAAACGAGTCAGGGTTTCCTAAATTCCCCCAAAATAAAATATTTAGGTGGCGACTCTGTATCTGGCAAAGCAGTCCATGTTTGGCACTTCTTTACAAAAATCTATTTTCCAAAACGATTTGCCGGATTTGGACTCTTTGGTGATTTATCAATCTCACATTGCACATTGTGAGATCAGATTAAGAACCAACACAAATCGAGTCCGAGCTGTAGCATGAGGCCCAAGGGCACGTCTACAGCCTCTCGTAGGCACGCTAGTGGAGAGGTAGTGGGACACCACTGATTCCTTCCACCTTTCTGCAGTAGGGGAGATGACGATGACTTCCTTCAACTTCTCCATGCTCACCGGCATCGGAGTAGGGGGTGATCCGATCCCGTTCGACACTGATGTGGGCGAGTGGGATGCTGCCCAGATCTTCTTGCTCAGCATTCGCCCACCTCTCTCTTGACCAGGGTTCGTGAGATATTCGTGGTTCGAGGACCAGTTCAGGATAGAGACACCGACGACCCGAGAGGAGGTTGAGCGCTACACCCTGGGGTTCCTCATGTTTACACTGGGCACTACTCTCTTCGCCGACCGGGCGAACACCATTGGCCTCTATCTGTTGAGCGCGCTGGTGGACGTGACCCGGATCCAGCACTATGACTGGGGTGGCACAGGATTGGCCACACTGTACGGATACATGAGCTCCTCATCTTGCCAGAGCGGGCATCTGCTAGAAGGCTACTGGCGAGCCTAGGAGGTGCATTTTTCCTTTCTGTTTTTACAATTTTGCTTTGCACTATCTATACACCCCATACATTGTGTACACGTAATCTGCTTTACACTGGCTGTACACTGCACACACTGCACAAGGCACTTCACACATTGCACGATACACTGCACATCATTCTCTTATTTCTGTTTCATCTGTATTCTGCTTTACTGATAAACATACTCATTATCACCCTTTTACATTCTGTAGTTGTGGGTGTATGCCTACTTCCCGAGGCTTGCTCCAGAGCCAGAGGTAGAGATGCCCCTCATTGTTCCATATTCACACAGATATGACAGGAGATACGAGCGAAGGCCACGAGAGTCTTTCTTGTTCTTCCGTAGATATTTTGACACTGTAGCCGCAGTAGAGGTACTTCAAACCTTACAGTTCATTTGAGCTTTGCTTCATATTTCGCTTTCGATAGCAGATAACAACCTGTATATCCTGTCATTTGCAGATCACCTGGTAGCCCTAGGCAGTGTTGCCTGACGCAGTTAGAGACCAGTACATGGGCTCTCGGGAGACTGCCCGATTCTGGGTTTTGCTTGAGGGTCCAGTCTACCGAGCATGGTACCTGGGTGAGCGCTTCCTGCGACAGAGCCTTGGTTTGCCTAAGAAAATAGTCCCGAGGCCACCTCCCACCCATATGAGGCATACAGAGAGGTACACCCCGCAAGAGATGATCGATTTGACGATAGGTTGGGATGCCGACTTTTTCAGAGATGAGGGTGACTACACCGACTTCATCCAGACTTATCTCATGCGACCTCTAACCAGTGCTCACCGAGGTGAGAGAGGGAGACCCGCAGCCCCAGCAGGAGGAGTGGCAGCATCGAGGGTGGCCCAGGCCCATATCAGGAGGGGTTCCCGGAGGGGACGTAGAGTAGAGTGGCCAGACTGCCCACCACTATGACATGCCGCGGGTAGGTTGGAGAGACTTATCAGATACCCATTGCTCCTCCTCCGCCTGATCATGAGCTCGTCGAAGTTCAAGGCTCGACCTCGGTATGTGCTATACTTTTCATTCTGTACATTCATTTCATTTTCGTTGATATCCCATAGATTACTAATTGCCTCAACACTTTTGCTGGCTTTGATAGAGTACACTAGGCAGGCTTTGGAGCTGTCGGCTTCAGTGATAGGGATGCTACAAAGGAGCATGGACCTGTTGAGCATTTACGGTATCCTGGTAAGTTCTTTCAACTTCAGTCCCAAAACCTTGCATAATCTGTTCGATACTGCATTTGACACACCGTACTCATACACCACTCACGGCACTGATACACTACATCTCATATACTGGCCACGACCCTCATACACAGCAATCATTCACCGGTCACAGCATTCATACATTGTAATCATACACTGCATTTAATATGAAACTCAGTCTCGCATAGGATAACTGATGCATTTGCCAAATTGTTCTTTTCAGGCCCCATTTCAGATACCAGCCACAGCGATCACCTTAGCGGGACCTTCGGTGCCTTCCAGAGCAGCATGGGAAGCCAGACAAGAGATGTTTGTCACGACCTGAACCCGCCCCCATGGGTTAGGGACATAACCGGCCAGTAATCCTAAGATTACCTACGGCCTCAAACCAAATCAGATATAACTCATCAGAGTAAGGGGGCCAAACAGAAGCCAAATTTAAAACTTTGTCCATAGAGATGTGCTTACATGGCACATCATAACAAACCATACATGCACATATTAATAACTCACATCAAAATACAGTAACATAAAGTTCTGTACAGACAGGATCATTTAAGTCTAGGTCAGCCAATCAAAACTATATACAAACATAAATTGAGGACCTCGCCAATATGACAAAATGAACGAGACAGGAAAAGGCAAAGACGTGTCTCATGCGTGAGACGCTAAGGCTGACCCTTCAACTTTGGTTGTTCCGCACAAACTTCACTGAGGCTGGGATTGGACCTCTCTTGGCCCACCTACAAACACATGATTGAGCGAAAGCCCAGTGAATAATATCAAATAAAGAAGTTACATAAACTGTATTTAGAACAACGTGCTTCAAACGGCCTTGGGCCCAATTCACATTCTATCTAGCATATATATATAAATACAGGTCAAGTGACTACGGTTCCAAACACATCATGCGGCCTTAGGCCCAATCCATTCGTGCCAAACTGGCCATTGGCCCATTCATACTTTCATTAGTGTCAAACTGGTCTTTGGCCCATTCATTCTATCTTTCATGTCAAACTGGCCTCTGGCCCATTCATTCATATCCAACGGCCTCTGGCCCATTCATTCACGTCAGACCATTATTCATGTCAGACTATCATTCATGTCAGACTGGCCTTTGGCCCATTCATTCTCTTATTCATGTCAGACTGGCCTTTGGCCCCTCATTCTTTCATGTCAAACTGGCCTTTGGCCTATTCATACTTTCGTTCAAATCATACTGGCCTCTGGCCCATTCATTCTATCATTCAGATCGTACTGGCCTCTGGCCCATTCATTCTATCGTTCAAATCATATTGGCCTTGGGCCCATTTATTCATTTATGTCAGACTAGCCTTCGGCCCATTCATTCATTCATTCATTCATGTCAAACTGGCCTTTGGCCCATTCATACTTTCATGTCAAACTGGACTGCGGTCCATTCATTTGGCATAGTAAACATTGTCCGCCAATCAAATCAACAAACTTATAAACTTACATAGAAGTAAGCAACTGGACAACAACATATTTCAGATATCTTTGTCAAGATATTACTCACAGTGATCGGTTGGTTGGTTTGCCCTGGAGCTTTACAGCTTGACCCTACACATCACATAACACACACGAGTCACAAATGATTCAATCCATTCTTTAATTCACATATTCCTCTTTAGGCTTTATTCTTGTCCCTTTACGTCAATTACAATGCTCAATGTATGCCTAAGAGTACTTAAAAGTGAAAGAGAACAGAAAACGAAACATAGAATGCCTTTTTAAATTTTTCAAAAACATGGTCCCCACTCAAGCGTGGACTTCCCCGCTCGAGAGGACCCATGAGGTCTGCAAAGGTGCTGGTTACATCAAATTTACGCTCGAGGGTGCACTCAGGCGCTGGAGCGTGAACTTGGTCTACATAGCTCCCCACTCGAGCGTGAACTTCCCCCGCTCGAGCGGACGTCATGACAGCAGAGAATACTGGGAGCTCGTATTTCCCGCTTGAGCGGACATCAAAATTTCTGGGTTTTCCAGCAATGTTCTTGAGCTCAAATTCAACCTTCAAATCAATACATCTTGCATTTTATGGCTCAATCTTCACATAAACATGTACTAACATGGTACAAACACCAAATTACAACATTGTGAAGCTCAATTCCATGAATTACTTACATGCATCACCCAAATTACCCCAACTTGCTTTCATGATAACAATTCCATGTATTTCAAACTCATTTCCTCATAAATTGTACATGCATGTGGAATATAACTCCAATTTCAACTCAAATGGTGATCACAAGCATGAGTTCTAACCCAAATTCTACGTGGATCATATTTTTCATACTCAACTATACAAATTCATGGCAATTATACACATGCATGCATTCCATGACTTCAAACTCAACAAAAAAAAATCAATTCCATCACAATCAATTTAATAAAAAAAAAAAAAAAAAAACTCAATTCCATCACAATCAATTTAATTCATGTTCTTGCCCATTAATCAAACTTGAATTCACAAAATTGCAATTTAAGTTCCATGAATTCACTTACCTAAAGGCTTTAATCTTCCCAAATTATGGTCAAATCTAGAGTTAGCCTTTCAATCTTCACAACTTGAGCCAAACACCCTACTCTCCCTCTTCCTCTCTCTCTAGCCGACCCTCTCTCTTTCTCTTAGAGTTGATAATCAGCCAAGTATGAAATAAGGAGAGAAGTTGAGTGCATAGTGCCCTCTTATGTAAATTCCACTAATCAAAGTTATTAATATTAAATAGTTGGGCACTTAATCCATTAATTTAATCTAATTAATTTGATCCGAATCAATTTTCAATTAAATTTCACCGTAGGCTCTAAAAATTACACTAATCACAATGGCGCAATCAATTTCGGGTTTCGTGGCCGATAAGGCCTCCAATTTAATTTCCAAAGCAGATAATCAAATAGATATTCCTACGGCGAACAGATAGAAATTCAAAACCACATATTTTCACATAAATGGCACACATAAACATATCAAACACAAAATCATATTCATAATAAGGACCAATTAGCATTGTACGAAACAGGGTTATCACAATGTCGATACACAGCTGAGGTAGACATAGGCGTAATCGTACCAAGAGCAGTTCGCGGGAACCTACCCCAGAGGATGACGAGTCTGACAAGGAGGGAGTGAGTCCACAGTCAGAGTCTTCTCAGGATGGAGATGAGGCTGGAGATGGCTCAGGTTTAGACGTTGGCAGCGGAGCTGACGGCGGTGGCCCTAAACCTTCGTCCAGGAAGAGGACAAGGAGGGATTCCCGCACTTGAGGCGATTGACGCCGCTTTCAGATGTTCTATTCTTTTTGCTTTATTTTCCTTTTTGCTAGTAGTTTTTTGCACATTGTACTATGTTAGGCAGATTTATTTTCCTTAAAACTCTGTACTTTTGTAATAGAAAACATGATGGACTGAAAAAAAGCTTTTTTATTGAAAAGGTGTTACATTTGTACATTCTAAGCATCGCATTACATTACACAGCATGTAAATGAGATTGAACTTTGTTTGAAAATCACACATTCGAATTGCATTGCCTTAATCACGTAGTGAACCAACTGACAACTGAAAGAACAAAAAAACTTGATAAGCAAACAAGGACTTGACATGCTAACCAAATGTAAATACAACTCGATAAGCAAGACAAGAACTTAACAATCAACGCAAAATACAACTCGATAAACAAAATACAACAACTCGATAAGCAAATCGAAGTAACACAGGCACGACTTCGCAAAATCGTCACAAAAAGGCATTCGAAGTGGAACAAGACATAAGTTCTCAACTCCTCTAAGACATGGACAGCTTAGAGAACAAAAGGAGAGGCCATCAGCCAGAGTAGAAGGCCATCGGCCAAGAGAAATGACCATCGGCCACCAATACTAGCCGATCGGCTAAAAAGATGGTCGGTCGGTCATCATTACTGGCCGATCGGCCAAAGATGGCAAGAACCTCCAGAATGCTGCCACCTGTCTTCCACTCAACACCTTAGCTTCTACAAAAACCCCAACTTCATAGTTTCTCCATTTCAAATCTGTTTTTGCACCAAATGGAGGGATTTCTTGTCCAAAATCTCACAAATTGGATTGCAAACTTGGATGGCTCGAAAAAGCTGAATTTTCGGGTCTTCAGAATAAATGTACTATTCATGTTAAGACGCACCCCGCTACGTTTTCCATTCCTCCATGCTGCGGCTAGGTGTTGGAATCCGATTATGCACATTTTTAGCTTTAGCAGACAAGAGATGTGTCCCACTTTCGAAGACTTTAAAGCTTTGATGGAGTCTGAATTCGAGGAAGAGATCTTGCCACAATTCCGCTTTGGCCCCATCCAAGCCTTAGGACGGATGTGCAGGCTCACTATGCATGATGCTCCGTCTTTGATCCACGATGGGGAGTTGGACATCCCCAGCTTGATTTATCAGTTTTCTGAGGCTGGTGACCGCGACGATCATCATTGGCAGGGTTTTCGGCAACATGCGCTTTGCTTGAGCATGCTGTCTCATTTCTTGCTTGCCTCAGGCTCTGGAGGGTCTGGCATCCGTTTGATTGAGGTTACCTAACGCTTAAAAGAGGGCAAGAGTTGCATTGCCATGTCACTAGCTGAGACACTGATGGACTTGGATGCTTTCCATTGCCGGGAGACGACTAGATTCGCGGGGAGTCCACTACTGCTGCAGGTAATGTTTCCCGCCCTATCTCACATATATTCCTTGTATCAATCGGCCCTCAGGTTCGGTTTTTATCTCAAAACCGTTTTCTCACTTTTCTCTCCACGTACATCTCTCTATTCTTTAATCTCTCATTTTTCATCCCTCCCCAGATATGGTTGATGGATAAGTTGAAGGTTGTGGACTCATGCCCAGCATACTCAACTCACGACTATTTCTTCTGGTGACGTCTAATCGATGCCCCTGATGAGGGATGGTGGTGCAAATGGATGTGCAATTTATCCGCTGTCAGTATTGCTTGGCGTTGCCCCTGGCTTAGTCTGCCGACAATGAGTTACAACATGTCTCGCTAGCCCGGGATTCAGTTGATCAGCCTGACACAATGTGTCTTTTATTTCCCGTTCCATTTCCGGCGCCAATTTGGCCATGATCAAACTTGTCCAGAAGAAGGGATAGAGTACCCTACTGCATTTCCAGTCCGAGGCGCACAACTAGCTCGGTATGCCACAGCATGGAGGACGAGAGAGCTTCTGGCCCCCCCTTCCACTTTCAGTTGCACCCTCTCTGATGAGTACATAGCTTGGCTTGATGAAGAGGCGTAGGTTGGGCCTTCTTTGGCATCAGAGGCTTCCACAAGCTCTGGGAAGGGACGTAGGAACACCTGACTATGCCCCGAGTTTATTTTGCTTTAATCAGTACTTTCAAGTTTTCTTTATGAATGTAATAAAAATCAACTTCAATTTGTATTAAAAAGTAGGAGAACTCTGTACTGAAATCAATGTAATTAAAGGTTGTGGGTAATGAAAATTTTCCGCTTGGTCCAAAAATGGTCTAAATCGTAAAAAGATTAATTTGAGTAAAATCAACTTTTATTAAAACTTTTCAAAACCATTTTCGATATGGTTCAAAACTGGACAGGCCTGAGATCTATCACTGAGATGTACAACCTCGGATCCAGCAACTGGAAAGTTGCCCCTAGTTTGAATGGCACTACACTGGAGATCACAACCAAGCTCTTGAATGCAGAATAGAGAAAAATGACCAAACATAATCACATGGACAAAGTTGATCGGGTAAGTGTTTATGGCTGGACTTCAGAATGAAGTTGCCTACGCATCCCGAAGATGAGAATCAAGCCTGACGTAGTTCGGCTCAGGTTCACTCGTGTATTAACACTCTCCTTTTGTGCTTTAACTTTTGCCAAGGCCACCCTTTCTGGGTTTTCAACCTTGCGAGCTTAGTTTTTATCATTTCAATTTTTTCATGCTCTAACTTTTGCCTAGGTCGCCCTTTCAGGTTTTCGGCCTAGCGAGCCACTCAGGGATAGTATTTCTTAAAATTGTCCATGTTGATTGGCTGGGAGAACTCTAGGCCATCTAGGTCCATCAGAACGACAGCTCCACCCGTCCAAATAGACTTAATGATGTGGGGACCAGTCCAATTGTTGGACTTAACCTTCCTCGACTTAACCTTCTTGTTGAAAGCCCTGGCAATTCTTCGTTGATAACCCTGGACGTGATACAGTGCTTTCAGCCTTCTCTCGTCAAAGAGCATAAGTTCTTCGAACCTACTTTGCTGCCAATCTGCCTCGACTATCTAACACTCTGCCAATACCCGTAATGACGGAACCTCAACTTCGATAGGCATAACAGCCTCCATCCCATAAACTAAGGAATACGGAGTTGTTCCAGTACAAGTTCGAATTAAAGTCTGGTAGCCCCAAAGAGCAAATGGCAGCTTATCTGGCCAGTCCCTGTAGGTTTCCACCATCTTCTGCAGAAAGTGCTTGATGTTCTTGTTGGCGGCCTCAACTGCTCCGTTGGTTTGCGGCCGATATGTAGATGACTTATGAAATGCCACGTTGTACTTCTCCAATAAGTCAATCACCTACTTCTTGAAGTGGGAACCATTATCTGAAATAATCTCATTCGGGACCCCGTAACGACAGATGATGTTGTTCTTGATGAACTTAGCAACATGCGACGCCTTCAACACCGCGTAAGATTGGGCCTCAACCCACTTCGTGAAGTAGTCTATCGCCACCAGAATGTACTCATGCCCGTTAGACCCCTTCGGAGTGACAGCCCCAATTACATCAATCTCCCAGACTGAAAACGGCCATGGCGAAGTCATGTTGTACAGCTTCGACGGTGGAATGTTCATACAGTTTGCATGGATCTGACATTTATGGCATCGCTGAACAAAGCCAATACAATCCTCCTCCATGGTGGACCAGTAATAACCCTGTCTAAGGATTTTCCGGGCTAGCATCACCCCGTTTATGTGCGCCCCGCAGTCTCCTCCATGGATAGCCTCCATCAGGCGCTTGGACTCTTCAGCATCAACACACAGTTTGTGTATCCCGAGATGACCCCTCTTGTATAATTTACCCCCACAGAAGATGAACTGAGTAGCCATTCTTTGAATTGCCCTCTTATATTTGGCATTTGCCCCTAGTGGATACGCTTCCTTTTCCAGGAAGTTCCAGACATCGTAATACCAGGGATTCTCATCTTGTACCTCATCTATGGCAGTAATCAGCTCATAGGCCGGCACGAATTTGTGTTTAATGATGATCGGACGCATCCGGACTCCGAAAGGGATGTCTATCATAGAAGATAGAGTTGCTAATGAATCAGCGAACCTGTTGTTCTCTCTTAACAGATGGGTGAAATTCAGTTTCTCAAATCGAGGAATCAGAACGTCCAAGGTCTAGTGATAGATTCTCATCTTTTCTTCTTTAACTTTCCAATCTCCTTTAGCTTGAGATACAACAAGGTTCGAGTCCCCGATGACATCCAACCGTTTTGCCCCTAGTTCCAAGGCAACTTCTAGTCCAGCAATACATGCCTCATACTCTGCCTCATTGTTCGATACTTTGAACCGGAGTTTAAATGCTAAGGGTATACGAGAATTGTCAGGCGCTATCAGCAACACCCCTATCCCATACCCGTATTGGTTTGACGCTCCGTCAAAGTACATCATCCCAGTCTCTTCTTCAACAAGTAGAATGGCCTCATCTGGGAACAGATACTCAACTGCTTCATCCCTTTCAACTGGGTGGTCGAATAGGAACTCCACTACTGCTCTTCCTTTCACTAATTTGCGCGTCATGTACTTCAGATTGAATTCGGAAAGCAAAAGCAACCAACGGGCTAGCCTACCCGTAAGTGCTGGTTTCTCGAAGAGATATTTGATGGGATCTAATCTCGAAACCAGTATTATGGAGTGAGCTAATAGGTAGTGCTGCAGTTTCCTGGTAGCCCATACCAAGGCTAGACAAGCCTTCTCTAGCAAAGTATAGCGAGTCTCGTAATCCAGCATTTTCTTGCTCAGGTAGTAGATAGCTTTCTCCACTCTGTTCTCAGGCTCCTGTGCAAGCATGCAGCCCATTGTAGTTTCAGTCACTGATAGGTATAGAATCAACAGTATCCCCGGCTCAGGCGGTGACAACACAGGTGGGTTCTGTAAATATTGTTTGATCTGCTCAAAAGCAACTTGGCATCGGTCGTCCCATTGGAACTTCTTTCCTTTCTTCAGGAGACCAAAGAGTAGTTCACAAGTCAAGGTTAAGTTGGCAATAAACCATCTTATGAATTGGACTTTACCCAGAAAGCCTCGCACCTCCTTTTCAGTCCTTGGTGGTGGCATTTCTAAGATGGCTTTGATTTTGGAAGGGTCGACTTCGATGCCCCTTTGTGTGATGAAGAACCCCAGCATTTTCCCTGCTGTAACACCAAACGTACATTTCTGAGGATTCAGCAGCAACCGATACTCTCTGATCCGTTGGAAGAATTTATGCAAGGCGGTGTAGTGGCCCTCTATTTCCTTGGACTTGACAGTCATGTCGTCCACGTACACCTCAACTTCTTTATGGATCATATCGTGCAAAATTGTGGTCGTAGCCCGTTGATATGTAGCTCTAGTGTTCTTCAGCCCAAATGGCATTACCCTATCACAATAGGTTCCCCATGGGGTGGTGAAAGAAGTCTTTCCTGGTCTTCAGGGGCCATCAAAATCTGATTGTAGCCTGAAAATCCATCCATGAATGAGAACAGCACATGCCCAGCAGTGAAGTCCACTAATTCGTCGATATGCGGCAGAGAAAAGTCATCCTTCAGACTGGCATTGTTCAGATCCTTGAAGTCCACACATACCCAAATTCTGCAATCCTTCTTCGGCACCAGAACTATATTGGCCAATCAAGTTGGGTATCCAAATACCAGCAAGAACGCTACGTCAATTTGCTTGGTGACCTCTTCTTTGATCTTTAGAGCCGAGTCCGGGCGGATCCTTCAGAGCTTCTACTTAACAGTTCGGGCCTCTGGGTCAAGAGGGATCTGGTGCTGTACAATCTCAGGATCAATTCCAGGCATGTCTTCGTAGGACCACACAAAAACATCTTTGAAATCTTTTAATAAAGCGACTAAGCGCTCGCGCTCCTCCGGAGACAACGTGGACCCGATCTAGACCTGTCGCGGGTCCTTCTCAGTACCAACATTAATTGTGGTGATTTCATCAACCAAGGGTTTAACAAACCTCTCCTGTTTTTGATCAAGCAAATATTGCAAAACCGGAGGAATTTTTTCCCCGTCGTTTTCATCAAAATTTTGAAAATCCTAATTAATGCAATAAATTAAGGGCACAGAAAAGTACTCGGAAACCACAGTCGTACCATTCTCATTAATAACATCCAGTCCGCTTGATTCCTTTGTTACAACAGACTCAAAGGAAAAAGAAAAAGATGATCTGGACAGGATAATGGCATCTAAGTTATCACCCCCAAGAATACCGGACTCAGACTCAGACGAGCTGGAACCTGATTTCGACTCCACAGACTCGGTGGAATTAGATTTCGGCTCACTACCTGACCCGGTGTTGCTCGTTAAAAAGCCCTCCTCGTATTTCCAGATGAGGAAGGGTGCGATGGATGCATCTAGAATGTTTGAAGATGGGCCCTGTAGACGCGCCCGCGAGGGACCCAGCTACAGTTCGGACTCGATTTGTGTCACGGTCCTTAATCTGAACCAAAGAGTCCAAATCCGGCAAATCGTTTTGAGAAAACAGATTTTTAGAAAAAGAAGTGCCAAACATGGACTGCTTTGCTAGATACAGAGTCGCCACCTAAATATTTTTTATGGGGAATTTAGGAAACCCTGACTCGGTGTCAAAGGCCACGTGTCCGTCATCACCAAGGTTGCCTCGGCTCGGGAGCTTAGGTACGATTGGGGAAGGTCAGTTATGAGCACCCCCTCTCGTCCGATCCGAAGATCGGCCTCTACTAACCGTGATATCCATTTTTGAAAACGTTATGTGTTCTTATCCCGATTATTAGCCTAGAATTACTATGTTATGCGCACAACACAAAAGTATAGACTAGATTGCCTAATTTGGGAATAAGCATTGCATATCCGTTTGTTTTGGAAAAATGTTTTGGAATTTGCTACTCGCAAGTAGGCTAAAACACGGATTTCAATGAGCTATTCCAACTCAGACAATCCAACCTTCACGCACAGGCATTCAAGCAGTTATATCACATAAGCAGCTAGCCTCATGGTAATCATGCTATCATGGCAAC
>NW_021026367.1:2058937-2148430 GCF_004153795.1 Camellia sinensis | reverse complement strand
AGGCACACTTACATATACTAATTGATAGAGATACAAGTACAGGTACGGGGGAGCTCATCCCAACAAGATTTGCCTGTTTAGTGTATTTGTTTAAATACATTATAAATTATAAATTAATAAATTATAAATTATGACTTTTGATGATACCACAAGTCCCTGATGGACGGGTCGGGTTCATCCACGCCTTTCACATCGTTGTCCGATCGCTGGGGTTATTGAGATACCTGCACAAAAGTTCAACGGAGAACGGGAGTCCCCCAGCGAACCTTCCGACGAGCAAGTTAGAAGGAAGATTAGTGGAATGTAGAGATAGGGTGATGGTAGGGAACTTAACATTCTTTTTGTCTTAGATACCTACTTATATCCTTTATTCATCATTTCCTTGTCTACTCCGACCTGTCATGTTGACCGAAAGTCTATATTCTAGCTTGCCTTGTTCATGGTGAGGTTGTTCTACTTCGACATGAAGAGGTTATCGCATTAAATGCTGCAGGGGCCTCATTAATGGCTGATGTGTGGTGCAATAATTTTGTAGGATCTTTGTCTGCTTACATGGCTGGTTCTCCTCTTGACAAGTGTTTAGATGTCATAGGTTCTTGGTGCAACGTTGGGTTCAAATAACGTTGGACTTTAGTATTTGAACGATGCATTGGGCTCTAAGTGGTGGGCCAAAAGCCCCTATGGGCCCACCTATATCAGAGTTTCCCATTCCCAAGTGCAGCTTCAGTCCAACAAAGGGGATAAGAAAGAAGAACAGGGTTGTGGGTGGTCGAGTGAGAAGACCGACTGGGAGGTGGGCCGACCGCGAAGGGTGACCGAGTGAGAAGAGAAAATAACGGGGCGCGGGGCTCGAGAAGCGGCGGGGCACGTGATGATGTGAAATGGAATAGACAGAGAAGGGGAAGAGAGTAGTGGATCGTGGTCATACACGTGGCATAATCCCGTAATAAGGGAGGTGATACGTTAGCAGGAAGCAAAGGGATAGGCTAATATAGGGCGTTGAAAAGGAATGGGCGGAAGTTTTCAAAAATTTTTAAATTGGCGAAATTCAATCTCGACGCTTGGAATATAGGCAAACCGTGGGCATTTGGAGTTATTCGCTTTACTTACCTTATGGCAAAAAACCAACACATCCTAGAGGTGAACTCATTTGTTTCGTGTGACACGCCTCTGCAACACTTTACGAACTTCCTTGTGCCAGCGTCCGAAGCGATACGCAGACACGTAGGAGGATTGGCTTGAGATGAAGTGCCAGCCGTGAGGCTAGACGCATTAGGAGAAGACGACGCAGTGGAGTTGGTGGAACAATACCGCGCAGAGCGGAGAGAGGAGAGGGAAGCTGAGCGGCGCAGGCTTGCCCGGTGATGATGATCGTAGCCGCTAGGCCAATTAGCCAAGTGAAACCGGACCACTGGCACGCCAAGGCTGACAAGTCTACGTTTACGGCAGAGGAGTTGGAAAAGGTACGAAGAAAGTACCAAATTTCAGTGGAAATAGAGCTAAGGCTGTCCACATCTAAGGAGAGGGCGTTGGATGCACGATCGATAGAATTTACATTGTATGAGAAGGCACTGCAGGGAGGGTTGAGACTACCACTCCCCCAAATAGTGGTGGACGTACTTAACAAGCTAGAGGTGGCGCCAAGGCAGCTGATGCCCAACGCATGGAAGATACTAATGGCCTACGTGGTTTCATTGCCACGGGCAACCGGGGGGACGACTATGACAGTGGAGGAATTATTCTCCTGCTACAAGGCCTCCGATCAACAAGAAACGTAGGTGACATTGCAGGCGGTGGCGGACCGGGGCCTAGTAGCAAGCTTGCCATCTTCGGTGAAGTGGTGGAGGCCGAGATGGTTTTATGTATCAGCGAACGGTGGGAGAGGAGTTCACACAACGTAGAAAGTCCTCACAAAGTTAGTGGAGCCAAGGTTAGATGCGAAGGCTGAGAACAGGGTGAAGAGGGTGAAGTGGGATGACCTGATCCTACATTCAACCCTGTTTGCCTTATGCTTGGGGCGGCAGCCGACGGAGGAGAAGGCGGAGAAATGGAAGACCTTTGCCAAGGCAGAAAAGTATAAGGAGTCTCAGTTGGGGCCTGCTCCTAAGTTGGTGATGAGGGAGAGAGTCCGACCTCGTCTCAAGCCGTTGGGAGGCAAAGAACTAACTGACTTTGCCCCACTGCCGCCTCCAGTGGACACGTTGAAGGAGAGGGGCAAACAGGAGGTGGAGGCAGTGTTAAAGAAAATGAAGAAAAAAAAGGTGGTGGCAGAGGGGAGTAAACACGCCCTCATTCTGAAGAAGATGAATGATGGGAGGACGGAGGAGGCTCTAAGAAGGGAGACTGCCTAAGTGGCGAGAGAAGACATGGGCCCGAGTGCCCAAGTGCTGAAAGAAGACATAGGCGCAAGCGCCCAGACGGTGGCGACGATTGGGCCTGTGGTAGAAGTGTCGTCCAGTCCTCGTGAAGGGAAGACTGGGTTAGCAAACCAGAGACGAGCGTCGCGTTGAAGACCCCTATGTATCATGCGCGCGGTAGGCCGCTTTGCAAAAGAAAGGGGGGAAGCCAGGGTCACAGCCGACTACCTCATTGGAGTGGTGGAGGATGCGGCCGTGTCGTCTATGGCCCTGTTGACAGAGGCTGACCTCCTGAGAGGGTTTTGCTCAGCCCAGATGGAGGTAGCGACCTTGGCGACTGCCCTGATGAATAAAGCGGCGCGAGTGTGACAACCCTCACCTCTGATTAATGCTAAACTGTAACTGAGAATGATAAGTAATTGATTTGACTGAAATTCTGAATTGATTACAATAGTATATTGTTTTACTTGCATTTCTATCTGTTTGTCATTTGATCGATCTGTTCATGTTTTAAGTTTCGAATTGCGAATTGAAGGCCTTATCGGCGGCCGAATCAAAAATTGATTAGTTTTTTATGCTAATTAGAATTTATGTGATTTTATGGCAGGTTTAATGAAAATTTGATTTGGAGTGATTAAATTAGATTAAAATGATGTAAATCACATTAGTTGAATTTATTACCACTATTGCCACTAAGTGGCCTAATTCTAGACCAACACTCCTTACATTTTACATATGTTAATGCACCACTTCTCTTCCTTTTCCCTAGACAAAACCATGGGAGTTAGAGAGAGAGACTTGGTAGGAGTTCGATTTCAACAAGAATTGGCTTGGAGAGTTACGAGAATTGAAAGGAATTTGCAAAAATTGGGCTTCCATACCTTGAAATTCAAGACCTAAGGTATATAATTCATCCTTTGGTTTATGTAGTTAAATTGTTTCTTGCATGGTTCATGGTAAATTAGTGATCTAAGTCAAGAATTGATTTAAAATGTTGAATTGAGAGTTAATCCTTGCATGCATGCGCATATTCTTGAATTTTGGAGTTGTTTCATGAGAATTTCCACATGCAAGTTCATATTTTTGTTATGGTCCTGAATTCATCATGATTTTGAGCTCAACATTGCATTTGATTTTGTTTTGAAACACTAGAGTTCATGAGAACTCATGCATGTATGATTTTTGCATCGTTCTTCAAGTTTCCTTTGAATTTGTGTTCAATTGGCTTACCTTTGGGCTTGATTTTACAAATTGATCTTCAAAGACATGTTATACTATGAGTTTCCAAGAGTTTTCCAGAAAATTAGCCCAAGGGGATCGAATTTGAAGCTTTAAAAGTTGAATTTCATGCTTGAGGTTCAATCTGGAAATTCGAGGTTTTGGACCCACGCTCGAGCGTAGGTGTCATGACCCGAACCCACCCCCATGGGTTAAGGACATAACCGGCCAGTAATCAAAAGATTACCTACGGCCTTGAGCCAAACCAAACATATTTTAACAGAGTTAATGGGGACCAAACAGAAGTAATTAAAAAATTTGTAAATAGAGCTATGCTTACATGGCACATCATAACAAACCATACATATGCATATTAATAACTCACAACAAAATATGTACTATATAAGGTTCTGTACATACAGGATCATATAAGTCTAAGTCAACCCATCACGACTATATGCAACAGATGCAAAGTCTTCGCCAACATGACAGAACGTAAATACATAACAAAAGGGCGAAGACGGGTCTCGTGCGTGAGACACAAGGGCTAACTCTCCCAAAACCTTTGCTGTTCCACATAGACTTCACTGGGGCTGGGTTTGGACTTCTCTTGTCTTACCTACAAACACATGAATGAGTATAAGCGAAAGCCCGGTGAATAATATCAATTAAAGAAGCTATACAGACGATATGTAGGTCAACATGCTTCAAACGACCTTAGGCCCAATTCATATTTCTATTTAACATATATACACAATTTAGGTCAAGTGACTGCGGTTCCAACAAACTGGCCTATGGCCCATTCAAACTTTCATTTGTGTCAAAATGGCCTTTGGCCCATTCGGATGACAAAATGGCCTTTGGCCTTTTCATTCGTTCATGTCGAAACGGCCTCTGGCCCATTCATTCATGTCAAAACGGCCTCTGGTCCATCCATTCATGTCAAAACGGCCTCTCGCTCATTCATTCATGTCAAAACGGCCTCTGGCCCATTCATTCATGTCAAAACGGCCTCAGGCCCATTCATTCTATTATTTCGATCAGACTGGCCTCTAGCCCACTCATTTGGTATAGCAAACATTGTCCATCAATCGAATCAATGAACTTATAACACTTACATAGAAGTAAGCAATTGGGCAACAACATATTTCAGATATCTCTGATAAGATATTACTCACAGTGATCGGTTGGTTGGTTTGCCTTGGAGCTCGACCCTACACATTCCATGAACACAAAAGGGTCACAAACAATTTGATCCGTTCTAAATTCATATTTTCCTCTTTAGGCTTGATTCTTATCTCTTTAACTCAATTACAAAGCTCAATGCATGCCTAAGAGTACTTGGAAGTGAAAGAGAACAGAAAATGAAACACAGAATGTCTTTTCAAAATTTCAGAAAACAGGGTCCCCGCTCGAGCGTGGACTTCCCCACTCGAGCGGACCCTTGAGGCCTGCAAAAGTACTGGATATGTCAAATTTACGCTCGATCGCGAACTCTGGCGCTCGAACGGAAGGTCTCTCTACATGGCTCCCTGCTCGAGCGGACACCATGTCTGCAGAAAATACTGGGAACACGAATTTCACGCTCGAGCAGCGGTTTTCCCGCTCGGGCGGGAATCAAAATTTTGGAAAATCCAAAACATGTTCTTGAGCTTCAATTCGACATTCAAAGGTTCTAGATGCATGATTTTAGCTCAAACTTCACATATACATATTCTAACATGGTATAAACACCAAACTACAACACAATGAAGCTCAATTTCACAATTTAATCACATGCACGTCTCAAATTAACTCAAACTCATCACCAACACACTAGATTCAAACATGCAAGACTCAAACTCCCATGATTTGCACTTGCATGTGAAATATTCACAATATCTTCAACTTAATTGGTGAAGAGATGATCAAATACATGGTCATTAATCAAAACTCAACATGGATTACATACTTTATGCTCAAACATGGAAATTTATGGCAATTTCTTACATGCATGTGTTCTAAGACTTCAAATTCAACAAATACAACTCAATTTCCTTATAATCAAACTAATTCATGTTCTTGACCATTAATCAAACTTGAATTAACAATTTATAACCTTAAACTCATGAATTCCCTTACCTAGGAGCTCAATCTTCCAAACTATAGCAAATCCTTGAGTTTAATCTTCAATTTCCCCAAACCTAGAGCCAAGATTACACAATTCCCTCCCTTTCTCTCTCTCTATAGCCGGCCCTCTCTCTTCTTTGAGTTCAAATCAGCCAAATGAAGCTATAAAGAGAGAATTGAGGGTATAGTGCCTTATTACAACAAACCCCACTAATTCCAATTTAATAATAATAAAGTAATTGGGCACTAATTCATCAATTTAATCAATTTAATTTGATCCAAATCAATTTCCAATTAAATTTCACCGTAGGCTCTAAAAATTACGCTAATCACAATGGCGTAATCAATTTCGGGTTCTGTGGCCGATAAGGCGTTCAATTTAATTCCCAAAGCAGATAATCAAACAGATATTCCTACGGTGAACAGATAGAAATTCAAAACCACATATTTTCACATAATGGCACACAAAATCATATCAAACACATAATCATACTCATATTAAGGACCAATTAACATATTACTGAACAGGGATATCACAGTCTTCCCCCCTTTAGGAAGTTTGGTCCTCCAAACTTAATTTACCTTCGTCGGGAAACAAATGTGGATAGCGTAGTCGCATTTCCTTCCCTTTTTCCCATGTAGCATCCATCCCATAGTGTTCTTTCCATTCAACTTTCACCATTGAGATGGACTTGCTTCTCAATTGTTTCACTTGGCGGTCAACAATTTGTTCCGGCCATTCGGCGTACTCCATATTTTCATCAATAGCTACCCGGTGATAATCAATCACTTGGAACGGGTCTCAGAGGTAACCCCTCAACATCGACACATGAAACACGTTATGGATTTGTTCGAATCCTGGTGGCAAAGCAACTTTATAGGCAACTGGGCCAAGCCTTTCCAAAATCTGAAACGACCCAATGTAACAGGGCGACAACTTGCCATTCTTTCCAAACCTGACTTGGCCCTTAATCGGAGATACACGGATGAACACGTGGTCACCAACCTCATACTCAAGAGGTCTTCTCCGAACATCTGCATAATTCTTTTGTCAGTCCTGAGCTGTTTTGAGC
Organism: Camellia sinensis; assembly: GCF_004153795.1. NCBI lineage: Eukaryota > Viridiplantae > Streptophyta > Magnoliopsida > Ericales > Theaceae > Camellia > Camellia sinensis. The sequence goes on along the minus strand of NW_021026367.1, from coordinate 2,141,673 downwards.
CTTTGCCAAATAATCTTGATTTTCTCAGAAGTGTCTTGCACAATTTCAGGCCCAAGTAAAGCTTTATCTCCAACTTCTGTCCAACAAATAGGTGATCTACACCTTCTACCATACAAAGCCTCGTATGGTGCCATACCGATGTTGGAGTGGAAGCTGTTATTGTATGCAAACTCTGTAAGTGGTAAATAGTCTTCCCAACTCCCTTGAAAGTCCAAAGCACACATCCGAAGGATATCTTCCAAAGTCTGTATTGTTCATTCTGATTGCCCATCAGTCTGTGGGTGGAATGCAGTACTGAATCTTAGTTCTATCCTCATAGCTTCCTGCAAACTCTTCCACAATCTAGACACAAATTTCGGATCTCTATCCGACACAATGGATACCGGAACTCCGTGTAAACGGACAATCTCATCAACATAAATGGTAGCCAGTCTATAAGCATTAAACGTGGTTCTAACTGGTAGAAAATATGTAGATTTAGTTAGTCTATCAACTACAATCCAAATAGAATCCATACCTCGAGAAGTCCGAGGTAGGCCAACAACGAAATCCATAGTCACATGCTCCCACTTCCATTCAGGAATAGGGAGAGGTTGAAGTAGACCGCCTGGTTTCTGATGTTCAGCTTTGACTTACTGACATTGAAGACACTTGGACACATATTCTGCAATCTCTTTCTTCATTTTAGGCCACCAATAGGTTTGTTTCAAATCCCGATACATTTTATTATTACTCGGATGCATAGCAAATACGGATCTGTGGGCTTTATCTAAAACCCTCTTCTTTAGTTCTGGAATGTCTGGGACACACATTCTGTTCTGAAATCTCAACACTTCATTTACAACGCCAAATTCTGCTTTCGGACTTGTCTCAAATTCATCTATCACCTTCTTGAGGAATTCATCCTCTTTCTGTTTCTGTTTGATTTCATCAATGATTGTCGGCTCGGCTGTAATAGCGGCTATCAATCTTCCATGTTCACACATTACCACTTCAATTTCAGACTTCTCAAAATCTTGCAAGATTTCTTTCTGTTCAGTAAGCAAACAAGCCATACTCCCCGTTGATTTTTTGCTCAAGGCATTAGCAACTGTGTTAGCTTTCCCGGGGTGATACTGAATCTCTAAATCATAATCCTTTATCAATTCCAGCCATCTCCTCTGTCACATATTCAACTCCTTCTGCGTAAAGAAGTATTTCAGACTTTTGTGATCCATGTAGACTTCACACTTTGCTCCATACAGATAATGCCGCCAGATTTTCAAAGCAAAAACAACTACGACCAATTCTAGGTCATGTGTTGGATAATTCTTCTTATGTGGCCTCAACTGTCGGGAGGCGTAAGCAATAACCCTTCTGTTCTGCATTAACACACAACCCAAACCTTTATAAGGCGCATTACTGAAAATTATAAAATTCTCCATACCTGAAGGTAGTATCAAAATTGGTGCCGTGGTCAGTCTCGTTTTTAATTCATGAAAGGCAGCTTCTCTTTCGTCGTTCCATTCAAATGATTGCCCTTTTCGTGTCAATTGGGTAAGAGGCACAGCTAATTTCGAAAAGTCTTTCACAAATCTTCTGTAATAACCAGCTAAGCCCATGAAACTGCGAACTTCTGTCACATTTGTCGATGTTGGCCAATTCACAATTACCTCTATTTTCTGTGGGTCCACTGAAATTCCTTCTTTGTTGATTACGTGCCCTAAGAAAACAACTCCATCCAACCAAAACTCGCATTTCTTTAGTTTAGCAAATAATTTCCTTTCCCGAAGTATTTATAGGACAGTTCTCAAATGATGTTCATGTTCAAGTCTATCTTTAGAATATATCAAAATATCATCAATAAAAACCACAACGAATTCGTCGAGGTAGGTTTTAAAAGTTCGGTTCATTAAGTCCATAAATGCTACCGGAGTATTAGTCACTCCAAATGGCATAATAAGAAACTCACAATGTCTATACCTCGTTCTGAATGCAGTTTTCTCAACATCCTCTGTATTAACTTTCAACTGATGATACCCGGATCTCAAATCAATCTTAGAAAACACCTATGATCCCTGCAACTGGTCAAATAAGTCATCAATACGGGGTAGGGGATATTTGTTCTTTATTGTTATCTTGTTCAATTACCGATAATCGATGCACAAACGCAAAGTTCCATCCTTCTTTTTCACAAACAATACTGGTGCACCCCAAGCTGAAGTGCTAGGTTGAATAAATCCCTTGTCAAGCAGGTCTTGCAACTGTTCTTTCAATTCTTTCATTTCGGTAGTAGCCATTCTTTGGGGAGTTTTAGAAATGGGCTGGGTGCCTGGCACAATTTCAATAGTAAACTCTATTTCCCTATCTATTAATTCCCCCGGTAATTCATTTGGGAACACATCTGGAAATTCTCTAACAATAGGGATATCATTCAGTTCAACATGCACAGATTGTTCAGACAACACATAGCACAAATAACCCTGACACCCTTTCCTGATCAGTTTACATGTTTTCATTGCAGATATCAAATAAGGTGGAGGCATTACCCCCAGTACCCACAAACACAATCTCTTTCTGTTCTGGTGGTTTAAACACAACCCGTTTTGTTACACAATCAATGGTGGCACAATATTTGGTCAACCAATCCATGCCCAAAATTACATCAAAATGTCTAAAATTCAAGGGCAACAAATCCATATATAGGATAGCATCCTTAACACGCATATCACAAAACCGGTATATAGATTCACACAATATAGATTCCCCAGATGGAGCAGACACACATAGCAGATATGGCAGTAATTCTAAGGGTCTATTCAGTTTAGATGCAAATGCATATGTCACAAAAGAGTGTGTGGATCTGGAGTCAATTAACACAAAAGCATCCTGATTACATATAGAAATAGTACCTGAGACAACTGCGTTAGCATTCTGTGTATCGCCCGGAACAAGTGCAAAAACCCTCCCCTGTCTCATGGTATCCCCAGTGGTAGCAGATCTCAAAGTATTTCTCGGCTTTGGGATCGATGCAGTGGAGCTAGCAGCTATCTTTCCACCATTCTGATTACAATCTCGGGCCATATGCCCTTGTTTCCCATATTTGAAACAGGCTCCTGACACATGGTAACAAACTCCATGGTGCTTTCTGTTACAAATATTACACATGGGAGCTGTGTCTCGGGAAGAATTTGAAGTATTTGAGGAGCCCGTATTTTGTTTTTTCAAAAATTTCTTCTTTGAGAAGAAGCCTTGCCTTTTGTTACTTTTTCAGTCAGTTGTTGACTTAGTCTGTCTAGCTATATTAGCCTCTGATATAATGGCCCTGTCTAGCACCCCAATGTAGGTCTCCAGCTTCAAGGCATTCACTCTTTCTAAAATGTCACTTCGGAGCCCACCTTCAAAATGTCTCGCCTTCTTATAGTTAGTGTCAATCACGTGTGGTGCAAACCTGGCCAATTCAGTGAATTTGGCCTCATACTCAACTACAGTCATGCTGTCTTACCTAAGTTCCATGAACTCTGCTACATTCTTATCCCAAACACATTGTGGGAAGTACTTGTCGTAGAAAATCTCTAGAAATTTCACCCAGTCAACATCCTTATGATTTTCTCGCATTAACATCCACCATCTTCTTGTCTCGTCTTCTAGCATAAAAGTGGCTAGAAGCACCTTCTGGGTCTCCGAGCAAGGGAACGATTCAAACAATTTCTCGATACCGAGAACCCAAGCTTCGGCTTTCAACGAATCTAATCCACCATGGAACTTGGGTGGTTTCATTTTCTTGAATTCTTGGTGAGAGCTATTATCCGATCGTCATTCTGATTATTTGGCACAGGTGGTGCTGGAGGTGGAGGTGACGGATGTGGTTGCTGCCACTGTTGTTGCCACTCCTGTTGCTGTCTCAAAGTTTTTGCCATTTCCTGTATCAGTCTTTCCATTCTGTCTATTCTGGCAATAGATGATTCCTCTATCTCATCACCTCTTGTTCTCACCATCTGATTAAACTTGCATTATACTTTATACAAAAGACACACAAGTATGTATATACTAAGGAGCATACATATTTAAACAATTGCAATGCAAGCAACTCACAAACTTATAACACATAATTATTCAAATCAAAACACTTAAGCATATTCTTGATGCTTTCAATTTCACACTTATCATATGAATGCATCCTAGATCTTTTCTAGACGCTTATTGCTCTTTCGGACAAGTGTGTGAGTTATTAACTCGTGCTCTAATACCACTCTGTCATGACCCGAACCTGCCCCCATGGGTTAAGGACATAACCGGCCAGTAATCAAGAGATTACCTACGGCCTTGAGCCAAACCAAACGTATTTTAACAGAGTTAATAGGGGCCAAACGGAAGCAATTAAAAACTTTGCCCATAGAGCTGGGCTTACATGGCACATCATAACAAACCATACATATGCATATTAATAACTCAAAACAAAATATGTACTACATAAGGTTCTGTACATACAAGATCATATAAGTCTAAGTCAACCCATCACGACTATATACAACAGATGCAAAGTCTTCGCCAACATGCAGAACGTAAATAGATAACAAAAGGGCGAAGACAGGTCTCGTGCGTGAGACACAAGGGCTGACTCTCTTAAAACCTTTGCTGTTCCACATAGACTTCACTGGGGCTGGGTTTGGACTTCTCTTGTCTCACCGACAAACACATGAATGAGCGTGAGCGAAAGTCCAGTGAATAATATCAATTAAAGAAGCTATACAGACGATATGCAGGTCAACATGCTTCAAACGGCCTTAGGCCCAATTCATATTTCTATTTAACATATATACATAATTTAGGTCAAGTGACTGCGGTTCCAACAAACTGGCCTATGACCCATTCAAACTTTCATTTGTGTCAAAACAGCCTTTGGCCCATTCACTCTGTCATGACCCGAACCTGCCCCCATGGGTTAAGGACATAACCGGCTAGTAATCAAGAGATTACCTATGGCCTTGAGCCAAACCAAACGTATTTTAACAAAGTTAATGGGGGCCAAATGGAAGCAATTAAAAACTTTGTAAATAGAACTGTGCTTACATGGCACATCATAACAAACCATACATATGCATATTAATAAGTCACAAAAAAATATGTACTATATAAGGTTCTGTACATACAGGATCATATAAGTCTAAGTCAACCCATCACGACTATATACAACAGATGCAAAGTCTTCGCCAACATGACAGCACGTAAATACATAACAAAAGGGCGAAGACGGGTCTCGTGCGTGAGACACAAGGACTAACTCTCCCAAAACCTTTGCTGTTCCATATAGACTTCACTGGGGCTGGGTTTGGACTTCTCTTGTCTTACCTACAAACACATGAATGAGTGTGAGCGAAAGCCCAGTGAATAATATCAATTAAAGAAGCTATACAGACGATATGTAGGTTAACATGCTTCAAACGGCCTTAGGCCCAATTCATATTTCTATTTAACATATATGCACAATTTAGGTCAAGTGACTGCGGTTCCAACAAACTAGCCTATGGCCCATTCAAACTTTCATTTGTGTCAAAACGGCCTTTGGCCCATTCAGATGACAAAATGGCCTTTGGCCCGTTCATTCGTTCATGTCAAAACAGCCTCTAGCCCATTCATTCATGTCAAAACGGCCTTCGGCCCATTCATTCGTGTCAAAACGGCCTCTGGCCCATCCATTCATGTCAAAACGGCCTCTGGCTCATTCATTCATGTCAAAATGGCCTCTGGCCCATTCATTCATGTCAAAACGGCCTCTGGCCCATTCATTCATGTCAAAACGGACTCAGGCCCATTCATTCTATTATTCAGATCAGACTGGCCTCTAGCCCACTCATTTGGTATAGCAAACATTGTCCATCAATCGAATCAATGAACTTATAACACTTACATAAAAATAAGCAATTGGACAACAACATATTTCAGATATCTCTGATAAGATATTACTCACAGTGATCGATTGGTTGGTTTGCCCTGGAGCTCGACCCTACACATTCCATGAACACAAAAGGGTCACAAACAATTCGATCCGTTCTAAATTCACATTTTCCTCTTTAGGCTTGATTCTTATCTCTTTAACTCAATTACAATGCTCAATGCATGCCTAAGAGTACTTGAAAGTGAAAGAGAACAGAAAATGAAACACCAAATGTCTTTTCAAAATTTCAGAAAACAGGGTCCCTGCTCGAGCGTAGACTTCCTCGCTCGAGCGGACCCTTGAGGCCTGCAAAAGTACTGGATATGTCAAATTTACACTCGATCGCGAACTCTGGCGCTCTAGCGGAAGGCCACTTTACATGGCTTGGCCCATTCATGCATGTCAAACTTTCATTTGGACACCATGTCTGCAGAAAATACTGGGAACACGAATTTCACGCTCGAGCGGCGGTTTCCCCGCTCGAGCGGGAATCAAAATTCTGGAAAATCCAGAACATGTTCTTGAGCTTCAATTCGACACTCAAAGGTTCTAGATGCATGATTTTAGCTCAAACTTCACATATACATATTCTAACGTGGTATAAACACCAAACTACAACACAATGAAGCTCAATTTCACAATTTAATCACATGCACGTCTCAAATTAACTCAAACTCATCGCCAACACACTAGATTAAACATGCAAGACGTAAACTCCCATGATTTGCACTTGCATGTGAAATATACACAACATCTTCAACTTAATTGGTGAAGAGATGATCAAATACATGGTCATTAATCAAAACTCAACATGGATTACGTACTTTATGCTCAAATATGGAAATTTATGGCAATTTCTTACATGCATGTGTTCTAAGACTTCAAATTCAACAAATACAACTCAATTTCCTTATAATCAAACTAATTCATGTTCTTGACCATTAATCAAACTTGAATTAACAATTTACAACATTAAACTCATGAATTCCCTTACCTAGGAGCTCAATCTTCCAAACTATAGCAAATCCTTGAGTTTAATCTTCAAATTCCCCAAACCTAGAGCCAAGATTACACAATTCTCTCTCTCTCTCTCTCTCTCTCTCTATAGCCAGCCCTCTCTCTTCTTTGAGTTCAAATCAGCCAAATGAAGCTATAAAGAGAGAATTGAGGGTATAGTGCCTTATTACAACAAACACCATTAATTCTAATTTAATAATAATAAAGTAATTGGGCACTAATTCATCAATTTAATTAATTTAATCTGATCCGAATCAATTTCTAATTAAATTTCACCATAGGCTCTAAAAATTACGCTAATCACAATGGCGTAATCAATTTTGGGTTCTGTGGTCGATAAGGCATTCAATTTAATTCCCAAAGCAGATAATCAAACAGATATTCCTACGGTGAACAGATAGAAATTCAAAATCACATATTTTCACATAATGGCACACAAAATCATATCAAACACATAATCATACTTATATTAAGGACCAATTAACTTATTACGGAACAGGGATATCACAGTAGGACTTCACGCTCGAGCGTACACTCTGAGTACATGCACTTCCGCTCGAGCGTAGGAAGTCACGCTCGAGCATGAAATGCATATGCCCAGAAGTTCATGTGTTTTACAGTCCGCTCGAGCGAGAAAGTTCACGCTCGAGCGAGGACCTGAGTTTCACGCTCGAGTGGGGGTCGAGCGTCTGTCAAGCATGAATTGCATGTATCTAGTACTTTTCTTAAATTTACAGTCCGCTCGAGCGAGAGAAGTCACGCTTGAGCGGAGCTCCTTTGTCTGCATGTCCGCTCGAGCGTAGAAGCCACGCTCGAGCATGGACCCCTATTTCAGCAAATTTTGAAAAGTGTTTTAAAGTGTATCCTTGCATCCTCTTTCCATCCCAGGCATTCCTAGGCCATGTTTAAGGCATCTTAATGAGGATATTAATGTAGAACCACACCGAGTCAAGATAGGGACTAAGTTGTCGATTCCCGAGTGTGTAACTTAGTGTGTGTTCGTTCTGTAACTATGTAGGGTTGGCACCCGAGGACGCCCACTAGCTGTTTATAGCCCAGTGCTCTGTGAGTAACAATGTTGTAAAAATGTGTTCAATTATGATTATTTTCTGAATAATCAACTGTTCTGCTTACTGAAACATTATTGTTTAATGAATGAATGTTTGTCCTATTTGTAAACTGTATTCGTGGCATCCATGGCAATTTACTGTTACTATACTGTTACTGCTACTGACACAGAGATCTCTGTCGATTCCCATGTTTAGAACCACTACTGTTACTGTTATGATGGTTATCAAATGACTGTTCGGTCTGTTAAGACCTACCGTACTGTTTTGTTATGGGATGCACCATATATAATTGCTATGGTTTCTAAGTGACTGATATGACTGTTTAATTACTGAAAGAACATTCATTCTTAACCTCTTTACATAACCGTTATTCACTGGGCTTTAGCTCACTGTTATATACATATATGTAGGTGTCCAGGCACCGGACCGGAGCTAGGAGCATCGGGTTAGCTCTTGTTTTGTCAAGCCAACCACCATGCCTCACATCGAGGTTCCAAGCCCGTTCAAGTTACAACTGTTTTGGGATGTTCGGATTCACCCTTCTGTTTCTGTTTTGTAATAGATGTTATAGACTCCTACTGTACAGTTATGGCATAGAGATTGAATCCTTAACTTGTATGTATGTATATCTGATATGTAAATGTGTTTTGGTTATGAATGTGACTTGTTCATAAAAGTCTTTTTGCATTCAGACTGTCACAGCTCATTAAACATCTTTGATTTACTGTTTTGGCTTCCGCTAGCCCCTTTACTCTGTATTACTGTCATTACTGTTAAGCAGGCCTTCGGTAATCACAGATTACTGGCCGGTTACTGTGCTAAACCTATAGGGATGGGTTTAGGTTATGACAGAGTGGTATCAGAGCGATATCAAACCACGAGTTATACCGCACACACGTGTCCAAATAAGCTATAGGATGTCCTAGAAAAGTAATTAGGGCATTGCATGAGCATGAGAAAGTGTGTGTGGCCATGATATGAATATATGTGCTAATGTGCTAATGTGTTTAAGTATGTAACTGTCTATGTTTATTATTACCATATTGCCTATAGTGAAATGAACAATGCATGAAATGCTGATGAATCTGAATCATCTGAGGCAAGGATGGGAAGATTAGAAAGAACGGTTGAACTGTTGACCGAGGCTTTGAGGCTACAACAGAACCAACAGCCCCCACCTCCTCTAGTTCAACCGGAGCAAAATGTTAATGAGGATATAATTGCCTTGACATAGAAGTTCAGTAAAATGAAACCACTATCCTTTCAGGGAGGCCTTGAACTGTTAAAGGCCGAAGCATAGGTTCTAGAAATAGAGAAATTATTTGAAGTGTTTCCGTGTTCCGAAGCACACAAGGTATTGCTGGCTACCTTTACTTTACAAGAAGAGGCCAGAAGATGGTGGATGCTTGTTCGCGACGCCAATACTGCTTTGACTTGGGTTCAATTTAAAGAAGCCTTCTTTGAAAAATACTTTCCTTAGTGTGTCAGGGATTGCAAAGTGACTGAGTTTGAACAGTTGAAACAAGGTACTATGTCAGTAGCAGAATATGAATTAAAGTTTACTAAACTCGCCAGATAGGCGCCACACATGGTGGACACTGATTACAAGAAGGCCAAGAAGTTTGAAGGCGGGCTCAATGTCGAGATACTTGATCGAATTAATGTTCTGAAGCTACTAAAATATGTGGATGTTCTTGATCGAGCAATAATAGCTGAGTCGAATATCGAGGCATTGAAACAGACTGAAACACCCACGACCGAGTGGCGCGGTAAGAGAAGGGGTTCAAGTTTAAGAAAGGTCGGAATAACTCATCAAATAAGAAGCAAAATACAGGGTTAACGACCAGCTCTAGTCAAGGAAACAATTCCATATCACCGTGCTCTGAATGTGGCAAAAGGCATAAAGGGGTTTGTTATAAAATTTTTGGTGCTTGTTACATGTGTGGCAAGGTGGGCCACATGGTCAAAGATTTCCCTTCCACTTCTCAAGGCACTGGTAAAGCTGCAGCTAGCGCCGCAGTATCAACTGTTCCATCGAAACCCAACCCCAAAGCTACTGGAAAGGAGCCTTTAAGGCAAGGCTGGGTGTTTGCACTCGTACCGGGAGATGTGCAGAATACCGAGACAGTTGTGTCAGGCATACTCTCAATTTGTGCTCACAATGCTTATGTTCTGATTGATTCGGGGTCTACGCATTCATATGTCTCGCATGCTTTTTCACGGAAATTAAATAGACCACTGGAACCCATGAACTATTTGTTAGTTGTATCTTCACCTGTTGGGGGATCCATGACTTGTGCTTACATGTACCCTGCATGTGAAATTATTGTTGGGGATGTGCATTGTAAATTGACTTACTGCCATTGAACATTGACCATTTTGATGTGATATTGGGAATGGACTGGTTAACAAAATATCATGCTACCATAGACTGTGTAACAAAACAAGTTGTTTTCCATCCACTTGGATTGCCTGAATTTGTATTTAACGGAGTCGGTGTAGTGCCTCCCCCATATCTGATTTCGTCTATGAAAGCTTTTAAACTAATTAAGAAGGGATGCAAAGGGTATCTATGTTGTATATTGACTGTACCTACTAATGCTAAAGCTAATATGGACAGTATTCCCATAGTTAGAGAATTCCCAGATGTTTTTCCAGATGATTTGCTAGGGGATTTGATTGACAGAGACATTGAGTTCACCATTGATGTGATTCCGGGTACACAGCTAGTTTCCAAAGCTCCGTACAGAATGACACCTACCGAACTGAAAGAACTGAAAATTCAGCTGCAAGAATTGTTAGATAAGAAGTTCATCAGGCCCAGTACCTCACCGTGGGGCGCACCAGTTTTATTTGTGAAAAAGAAAGACGGCTCACTGAGACTCTGCATTGACTACTGTGAACTGAATAAGGTAACAGTGAAAAACAAATATCCATTGCCTCGTATTGACGATTTGTTTGACCAGTTGTAAGGTGCCTAGGTTTTTTCCAAGATTGACCTTAGATCCGGATACCACCAACTGAAAGTCAAACCAAGGGACATTGAAAAGACTGTCTTTCGAACGAGGTATGGACATTATGAATTCCTTGTTATGCCTTTCGAAGTTACTAATGCACATGCTGCATTTACGGACCTTATTAACAGAATTTTTAAACCGTTCCTCGATGAATTTGTAGTTGTTTTCATAAATGACATTCTGATTTATTCCAAGAGTAAGGAAGAATATGAACGTCATTTGAATATTGCCTTACAGACCTTAAGAGAACGAAAACTGTATGCAAAACTAACGAAGTGTGAGTTTTGGCTAGACAATGTAATGTTTTTGGGACATGTGATCAGTAAGGATGACATCTCAGTTGATCCGTAGAAAATTGAAGCAGTAGTGAATTGGCCTAGATCGACTAATGTTACTGAAATTCGAAGTTTCTTAGGTTTGGCCGGGTATTACAGGACGTTTGTGAAAGACTTCTCAAAAATTGCCCTATCGTTGACTCAGTTGACTCAAAAAGGGATATCATTTGACTGGACTGACCAGAGAGAATCAGCTTTTCAAGAGTTAAAGACGTGACTTGTGACTGCACCAATTCTTACCCTACCCTCAGGTATGGATGGATTTACCATATTTAGTGATGCTTCTTATAAGGGTTTGGGATGTGTACTGATACAAAATGGTAAAGTTATTGCATATGCTTCCCGACAACTGAGACCGCATGAAAAGAACTACCGGACCCATGACTTAGAACTTGCCGCAGTGGTATTTGCATTGAAAATCTGGCGTCACTACCTTTATGGGGCAACATGTGAAGTGTATACAGATCACAAGAGCTTGAAACATTTCTTCACACAGAAAGAATTGAACATGAGGCAACGAAGATGTTTAGAACTGATAAAAGATTACGACTTGCAAATTTTGTACCATCCGGGGAAAGCTAACACCGTTGCCAATGCACTGAGTCGGAAATCAGTTGGAAATTTAACCTGTTTACTCACCAGGCAGAAAAAATTGCTATGTGACCTTGAAAATTTTGAAGTTGAGATTGTTTTGCGTGAACAAGGTACGACCTTAGCCGCTATTTCTGCTCAACCGGCACTGATTAAGGAGATTAAAGAGAAGAAGCAACAGGATGACTTTTTGAAAAAGGTCATCGATGAACGGGAGTCCAAACCGAGGCCGGACTTTAAATTTGAGAACAATGTGTTGAAATTCTAGGGAAGGTTGTGTGTACCGAATGATTCTGAACAGAAAAGACGAATTCTGCAAGAGGGCCACAATTCGAAACTGTCTATCCATCCAGGAAATACGAAAAATGTACCAAGACTTGAAACTAAATTTCTGGTGCCTGGGAATGAAGAAAGAGATTGCTGACTTTGCATCGAAATGTCTTCATTCCCAACAAGTTAAAGCTGAACATCAATGACCCGCGGCCTTACTGCAACCCTTACCAATATCGGAGTGGAAATGAGAACATATCACTATGGATTTCATTGTTGGTTTACCTCGCTCCAGAAAAGGTATGGACTCAATTTGGGTTATTGTTGATAGATTGACTAAATCTGCTCACTTCTTACCTGTTAAAACAATTTACAATGCAGACAAATTGGCTATAATTTATATTGATGAGATTGTTAGATTGCATGGAGTGCCTGTGTCCATTGTTTCTAATAGGGACTCGAAGTTTACATCAAGATTTTGGCAAAGCCTACAGACAGCATTAGGTACTGAACTGAGACTGAGTAGTGCATACCATCCTCAGACAGATGGCTAGTCAGAAAAAACCATCCAGACTCTGGAAGATTTATTGCGAATATGTGTCCTTGATTTCCAAAAAAATTGGGAAAGCCATTTACCTTTAGCCGAATTTGCCTACAACAACGGCTTTCACTCGAGCATTGGTATGGCGCCTTTCGAGACTTTGTATGGCAGAAAATGTCGATCTCCTATTTACTGGGCAGAAGTTGGAGATGGGCCTTTACTTGGGCCCGAGATTGTACAGGAAACAACAGAAAAGGTAAAACTGATTCAACAAAGATTGAAAATCGCAAAGCCGACAGAAAAGTTATACGAATGTCCGAAGATGAGACAGGGAATTTGAAGTGGGTGATCACATTTTTGTTAAAGTGACACCAATGAAAGGGCAGACTCGTTTTGTAGTCAAGGGTAAGCTAGCACCGAGGTATGTTGGACCATATGAAATCATTGAAAAAATTAATCGGTGGCGTATCAAGTAGCGCTTCCTCTTGAAATAGAGCATGTGCATAATGTCTTCCATATTTCAATGTTAAGGGATTATCTTCGGGATCCCTTCTATGTTATTGAGCCTACTCGGGTAGTGCTAAGTGATGACTACACTTATGAAGAACGGCCTATTCAGGTTGTGAACCGACGGATCAAGAAGTTGAGAAACAAAGAAATCCCATTAGTGAAAGTTGACTGGCAAAACCATGTTAGCGTTTATGCCACTTGGGAAAGGGAAGATGATATGATGAAGAGATATCCTGAATTGTTCTCACTAAATCCGGTATTCTTCCAAAATGAAGGTAATTCGAGTTTGGAGGACCAAACTCTTTTAAGGAGGGAAGACTGTGACAACCCTCACCTCTGATTAATGCTAAACTGTAACTGAGAATGATAAGTAACTGATTTGACTGAAATTCTGAATTGATTGCAAGAGTATATTGCTTTACTTGCATTTCTATCTGTTTGTCATTTGATCGATCTGTTCATGTTTTAAGTTTCGAATTGCGAATTGAAGGCCTTATAGGCGGTCGAATCAAAAATTGATTAGTGTTTTATGCTAATTAGAATTTATGTGATTTTATGGTAGGTTTAATAAAAATTCGATTTGGAGTGATTAAATTAGATTAAAATGATGTAAATCACATTAGTTGGATTTATTACCACTTTTGCCACTAAGTGGCCTAATTCTAGACCAACACTCCTTACATTTTACATATGTTGATGCACCACTTCTCTTCCTTTTCCCTAGACAAAATCGTGGGAGTTAGAGAGAGAGACTTGGTAGGAGTTTGATTTCAACAAGAATTGGCTTGGAGTTTTAGGAGAATTGAAAGGAATTTTCAAAAATTGGGCTTCCATACCTTGAAATTCAAAACCTAAGGTAGAGAATTCATCCTTTGGTCTATGTATTTAAATTGTTTCTTGCATGGTTCATGGTAAATTAGTGATCTAAGTCAAGAATTGATTTAAAATGTTGAATTGAGAGTTAATCCTTGCATGCATGTGCTTATTCTTGAATTTTGGAGTTGTTTCTTGAGAATTTCCGCATGCAAGTTCATATTTTTGTTATGGTCCATGAATTCATCATGATTTTGAGCTCAACATTGCATTTGATCTTGTTTTGAAACACTAGAGTTCATGAGAACTCATGCATGTATGATTTTTGCATTGTTCTTCAAGTTTCCTTTGAATTTGTGTTCAATTGGCTTACCTTTGGGATTGATTTTACAAATTGATCTTCAAAGACATGTTATACTATGAATTTCCAAGAGTTTTCCAGAAAATTAGCCCAAGGGGATCGAATTTAAAGCTTTAAAAGTTGAATTTCATGCTTGAGGTTCAATCTGGAAATTCCAGATTTTGGACCCACGCTCGAGCGTAGGACTTCACGCTCGAGCGTGCACTCTGAGTACATCCACTTCCACTCGAGCGTAGGAAGTCACGTTCGAGCATGAAATGCATATGCCCAGAAGTTCATGTGTTTTACAGTCCGCTCAAGCGAGAAAGTTCACGCTCGAGCGAGGACTTGAGTCTCACGCTCGAGCGGGGGTCGAGCGTCCGTCGAGCGTGAATTGCATGCATCCAGTACTTTTCTTGAATTTATAGTCCGCTCGAGCGAGAGAAGTCATGCTCGAGCGGAGCTCCTTTTTCTGCATGTCCGCTCGAGCGTAGAAGCCACGCTCGAGCATGGACCCCTGTTTCAGCAAATTTTGAAAAGTGTTTTAAAGTGCATCCTTGCATCCTCTTTCCATCCTAAGCATTCCTAGGCCATGTTTAAGGCATCTTAATGAGGATATAGATGTAGAACCACACCGAGTCAAGAAAGGGACTAAGTTGTTGATTCCCGAGTGTGTAACTTAGTGCGTGTTCGTTCTGTAACTGTGTAGGGTTGGCACCCGAGGACGCCCACTAGCTGCTTATAGCCCAGTGCTCTATGAGTAAAAATGTTGTAAAGATATGTTCAATTAAGATTATTTTCTGAATAATCAACTGTTTTGCTTACTGAAATGTTATTGTTTAATGAATGAATGTTTGTCCTATTTGTAAACTGTATTCGTGGCATCCATAGCAATTTACTGTTACTGTACTGTTACTGCTACTGGCACAAAGATCTCTATCGGTTCCCATGTTTGGAACCACTACTGTTACTGTTATGATGGCCATCAATTGACTCTTCGATCTGTTAAGACCTACTGTACTGTTTTGCTATGGGATGCACTACATATAATTGCTATGGTTTCTAAGTTACTGATATGACTGTTTAATTACTGAAAGGACATTCATTCTTAACCTCTTTACATAACCGTTATTCACTGCGTTTTAGCTCACTGTTATATACATATATGTAGGTGTCTAAGCACCGGACCGGAGCTAGGAGCGTCGGGTTAGCTCTTGTTTTGTCAAGCCAACCACCGTGCCTCACCTCGAGGTTCCAAGCCCGTTCAAGCTACAGCTGTTTTGGGGTGTTCGGATTCACCATTCTGTTTCTGTTTTGTAATAGATGTTATAGACTCCTACTGTACAGTTATGGCATAGGGATTGAATCCCTAACTTGTATGTATGTATATCTGATATGTAAATGTGTTTTGGTTATGAATGTGACTTGTTCATAAAAGTCTTTTTGCATTCAGACTGTCACAGCTCATTGGACATCTTTGATTTACTGTTTTGGCTTCCGCCAGCCCCTTTACTCTTTATTACTGTCATTACTGTTAAGCAGGCCTTCGGTAATCACGGATTACTGGCCGATTACGGTGCTAAACCCATAGGGACGGGTTTAGGTTGTGACAGCCAACGATGATGGAGGTAAAGCCGCTGTGGGCTCAGCTGGAAGGAGCGAAGACGCAGTTGCAGAACTTAAGGGTTGAGATAACAAGCTGGAGGAAGGTCGCTCGGAGTGCATGCGCAAAGGGGCTGGAGTATGCGCAAAGGGCGAAGGGAATGGAAGTGTTAGCGTTAGTGCGAATCTACTCAGCGGAGCGTGCTGGTGCCGAGCTTCTCGTGACCAAATCAGAGCTGGAAGCAAAGCGCCACAAGGCGGTATCGCTAGAGTTCAAGTTGGAGGGCGAGAAGAGAAAGCTAGAGCAGGTCCAACAAGCCTGCGCCACCGCCAATGAGAGGTGGGAAGAGGGCCTTACCAACAATGAAGAACTGTGGGACCAGGCGATCGAAGACAAAGAAGAGACAAACAGTCGGATCACGGAGTTGAAGAAGGCCCTGGAAAAGGAGAGGGCCAAATTGGCATCTAAGAGGGCGGCGTACCCTGACTTATGCACGGCAGCCGTAGAGAAATTCAAGGGGTCTGCCAAATTCCAGATGGCCATTGATGCCGCGGTCGCCAGGAGCTTGGTGAAGGAGAGGGAGGAGGGCCTAGGCCGTCGGGAGCGGCCGCTGGAGGTAGGAGCGAAGAAGAAGTGATCCAAAGCTTCCAGCAGTCAGACTTCTACAAGCACGAGATGAGTCAGTACTGGGACAGTGGCTGGATAAGCTTCAAGTATAAGGCACAAGAGCTGTTCCCAGGCATAGACTTCAGTCTTGTGAAGGTCGGGGAAGACAACGTTGCCCAGACCCCTTGGACGAGGGGATTGAAAGAAAATCTTGCCTCCAGCGAAGGGGAGTGATCTTTGTAACTAAGTGTAAAAATTTTGTTGTTGTTGTTTTATATATATATATATATATATATGTAATTTCTACAATGAATTGTATGAAACTGTAAGTTTGTTAATAAAACGGTGAGTTCTCTTATTTATTGTTGTTATCATTTCTGTGATTTGTAAATTTGGAATGGTAAAAATGGCTGAGCAGAATTCAATAAAAAATAGATGTGGAAATGAAACTTGTGCGTAAATTGTGAAACTTGTCAGTAAACTGTGATGTAAAAATGGTAAAAACGGGCAATCATGATGCAAAAATATAAAAAAATGGGCAAACAA
The DNA here is from genome assembly GCF_004153795.1 of Camellia sinensis. NCBI lineage: Eukaryota > Viridiplantae > Streptophyta > Magnoliopsida > Ericales > Theaceae > Camellia > Camellia sinensis. The sequence continues at coordinate 2,124,497 of NW_021026367.1, read as the reverse complement.
TCTAACTTGTATGATTAGTGAAAAACGATGGTCATGAACTTGGATTTTAACTAAGTATGGGAACAACTGAGACCAGCTTTGATTCAGACCGGCTGAATTCTTCATGCTAGTTCTGACTAAGACTTCAAGGGCTCTGTCGGGCTGAGGCTTTAATTAACTCAATCTGGCTGAGCTCTTCGTGCTCAGTTTGGCTGAGGCTTTTGTTAACTCAGTCTAGCTGAGCTCTTCGTGCTCGGTTTGGCTAAGCCTTAAGCTAACTTAGTCTGGCTGAGCTCTTCGTGCTCAGTATGGCTGAGACTTTTATTTAACAAGTTGTTATTGAAACACAACGCAGATAATGGAGATATAAAGTCATTGTCATTTAAGGCATAGCCTATTGATCACAAGTTTACACCATGTATGGAAAGGGCAAAAAACGAACAAGTGTGCAGATCGTCAAAAGGAACATACAACAATCGATCAATGCAAAAATAGGAGATGCCATTTTACTGGAAATAACGCTTCAAGTGCTCGACATTCCATGGATAGGGAAGGTCTCTGCCTTCCATGTCTTGGAGTCGGTAAGTGCCTGGGCGGGGTCTGGCCTTAACAACGTAAGGTCCTTCCCATTTGGCTGTTAGCTTGCCCTCAGTGGAATTTTTGGTGGCAAGAGTTGCTTCGCGCAAAACTAGGTTCCCTACTGCGAACTCTCTCGATCGGACTTTGCGATTGTAGTGTGTTCTCATTTTCTACTGATATGAGGCCCGTTTGACAGCAGTGGTCTCTCGGAACTCTTCAATCAGGTCCAAGTTAGCCCGACGCAATTCTTCGGTTAGTTCTGGATCCGGGTGCAAAACCCTCGGGGTCGGCAGACCGATTTCCACTGGAATGACCGCCTCAACGCCGTATGTTAAGCGAAAGCGGGTCTCCCCAGTAGGGGTTCAGGCGGTAGTTCGATAAGCCCAGAGTACGTTTGGTAGTTCCTCAGCCCAAAGTCTCTTAGCGGCTTCCAACTTAGTTTTGATGATCTTCAGGAGTGAACGATTGGTGACTTCGACTTGCCCATTGGCTTGGAGATGACCTAGGGAAGAGAAACATGGTTTAATGTGGAGCTCTACACAGAATTTCCTAAACTTGGTATTATCGAATTGTTTGTCGTTGTCTGAGACGATGGCTTAAGGGATTTCAAATCGACATATGATCGACTGCCAGATGAATCTAGTTGTGTTCCGCTCAGTGATTGTGGCGAAGGGTTCCACTTCCATCCATTTAGTGAAGTAGTCAATGGCGACTACAGCGAACTTGGTTTGGCCCCTACCGGTGGGCAATGGACCAACTAAGTCGATGCCCCACTTGGCGAAAGGGTAGGGGCTGCAGAGTGTAATCAGTTCTGTAGGTGGAGCATGAGGAATGTTGGCAAAGCACTGGCATTTATCACACTTAAGCACAAATTCGGTGGCATCTTGGTTGAGAGTAGGCCAGAAGTAGCCAGTGCGAAGGATTTTATGGGCCAATGACCTGGCACCCGAATGATTACCACATACACCCTCGTGGACTTCCCTCATCACATAGGTCGCTTGAGCAGGACTGAGACACCTAAGGTATGGGCGTAAAAAATTGCATTTGTACAGTAAGCCGCTGATGAGGATGTAATTGGACGACCAGGCTTTGACTTTGGTGGCCTGCTGTTTATCGTCTGGTGACTCCTCACTTGTCAAAAACAGAAGGATGTCTGCAGCCCATGGGATAGGTTCATTTTGGAGGAAGTGAACCTCCTGCTAGTTTGGTGAAGTAGCCAGGTGGGCCAGGTATTCAAGGCGGACGCCATGGCTGAGGTCTGACTGGTCGGCCGAGGCTAATTGGGCCATTTCATCTGCCTTGGAGTTTTCTGACCGAGGGATGTGTTTGATATGGAAAGTATTGAAAAGGCGAACAAGAGAGAGTGCAATATCCCTGTAGGCTCGCATCGTGTCTTCCTTCGTGTCGAATTCCCTCGTAATCTGCCCGACGATCAATTGGGAATTACTGAACACTTGGATATGGCTTACACCAATGTCTCTGGCTAGGCGAAGACCTGCTATCAGGGCCTCATATTTAGCTTCATTATTGCTTGCATCGAATAGGAAACGAAAGGCACACTTAAAATAACCGTCCTCGGGAGCGGTAAGGATGAGACCAGCCCCACTGCCTTCTTTGCGGGATGATCCATCGACATTGAGGGTCCAGAAATGGGGGTCTTCTGCCTCAGTGTTGAATTACCTTGGTCAAGAGGGGGCGGTTAGAGTGGGATTGGTGAATTCCAAGATAAAATCGGCGACGACCTATCCTTTGATCGTCGTTCGAGGTCGGTAAGAGATTTCATATTGGCTGAGCTCGACAGACCATTGCATAAGTCTACCGGATAGCTCTGGCTGTTGCATGACCTTCTTCAAAGGTTGATCAGTGAGGACCACCATGGAGTGAGCTTGGAAATAAGGTCGGAGTTGCCTTGAGGCTATGACCAAGGCAAGGGCCATTTTTCCAGCAGAGGATAGTTTTGTTCTGCTCCCCTGAGAGCTCGGCTAATGTAGTAGACCAGATGCTATACTGAGTTGTCTTCCCTAATGAGGACCACACTGACTGCGGTGTTTGATACAGCTAAGTAGAGAAAGAGGGTTTCGCCTGAGAACGCCTGAGAGAGTAGGAGGGGTTGGTCATGCACTACTTTAATTGTTGAAAGGCCTCTTTGGATTCGGGGGTCCATTCAAAAGCCTGTCAAAAGACTTTAAAAAAGGGAAGGCACTTGTCTGTTGCGCAGGAAATAAAACGGTTGTGGGTGGCGACTCTACCGGTAAGTCGTTGAACCTCTTTGACTATTCTAGGAGACCGCATTTCTATTAGGGCCTTGATCTTTTCGGGGTTGGCCTCGATGCCCCGCTGACTGACCATAAAGAATAAGAATTTCCTAGATCCTACGCTGAAGGCACACTTCTCCGGATTCAGCTTCATTTGATACTTGTGTAGGGTTTCGAAGGTCTCTCGCAGGTCTGTCAGATGATCAGAGGAGAGTTTGCTCTTGACAAGCATGTCATCGACGTAGATTTCCATGTTTCGGCCTATTTGGTGGTGAAAGACAGCATTGACCAACCGTTGGTAAGTTGTTCCGGTATTTTTCAATCCAAACGGCATAACACAATAGTGGTAAGTTCCTCTGTCTGTGATGAAGGAGGTGTATTCCTGGTCAGTTGGGTGCATCAGAATTTGATTGTAGCCGGAGAAGGCGTCCATGAAACTGAGCATCTGATGTCCGGCAGTGGCGTCGATAAGTAGATCTATGCAGGGCAGAAGATAACTATCTTTGGGGCAAGCTCGATTAAAGCCGGAGTAGTCGATGCAGAGTCGCCATTTACCATTATTTTTATGAACCAGGACCACATTTGACAGCCATCTGGGGTAGTCTACGTTCTTAACGAACCGTGCCTTCAGTAGTTTGTTTACCTCAGAGACAATAAGGGCATTACATTCCGGGTGAAAGATATGCTGCTTCTGGCGGAAAGGTTGGAAGCGAGGCTCGATACTGAGACGATGCGTGATGAAGGAGGGATTGATACCCGACATGTCAGAATGGGTCTAGGAAAATACATCATTGTGCTCGGTTAAGAGGGCTGTAAGGTCGGCCTTGGCCTGGAAGGATAGTTGGCTGCCGATCTTGGCTGTTTTTGTTGAGTTCGTAGGGTCGATGGGTACTTCAACAAGTTCTTCCACTGGTTCCCCTCTAACTAACTCGTCTTCGTCTCTGACGTTGAGTCCTTTGATGATCATAGCCTCCTTCAACTTGACCTCTTTGAGTGAAGCAGTGTAGCATTCTCTAGCCACCGTCTACTCTCCCCTCACAATGCCGACCCCGAGTTCGGTGGGAAATTTTATGGCCAGATGGTATGTGGATGTGACAGCTTGCAAAGCGTTAATGGCTGTGCGGCCGAGGATTATGTTATAAGCAGAAGGACAATCGACGACAAAGAAGGTGAGTAACTTGATGGTCTGCCGTGGATACTCTCCGATGATGATGAAAAAATTGATGGAGCCTATGGAGATCACCCGATCCCCTGTGAAGCCGACCAGCGGGGTTTGAAGGGGGGACAATTTTTCTTCTCCCACCTGGAGTTGGCGATAGGCGTTCAGGAAGATGATGTCTAAAGAGTTGCCGTTGTCGACAAGCACCCGTTTGACTTTGTAATTGGACAGGAGGGCGGAGATAATGAGGAGGTCGTCGTGGGGGTAATGGATGCCTGTGCAGTCAGCCTCCGTAATGGTGATGGGTTTCATCCACTGTTTAGGGTGTTTGAGGGGGCGATCCAATGTCGCAATTTCTTTGTCGGCGCCCTATCTGATTTTTTTGAGTTCGGCATGCTGGCCGAATGGGATGGTCCCCCACATGCAAGTCCGCCAGCGATGACTCGGATTTCTCCGACCGGGGGAACAGGGTTGCCTTGGGGTCGGGGTTGTATTGGGGGTCTGTCATTATCTCGGTTAGGTTGTAGGGGTTGTCGGGGAGGGGTTTGTCGGCGGCGGCCTCCGGCAGGTTCGGTCCTTGGCCGTTGTTGGGGGCAAGCTGCCATGAACCGACTGAGGCGACCTTGGCGTATCAGATTCTCCACCTGGTCTTTGAGGTTGACACATTCCTCAGTGATGTGTCCATGGTCCTGATTGAAACGGCAATACTTGGATTGATCTCGCCAGCTGGAAGGAGATCGTGAGGGTTGTGGCCATTTCAGGTTGTAATCTCTCTGGATCTGGTTCAAGACTTGTTCCATGGAGGTATTGAGGGGAATGTAGCGTTCGAACCGACCGGGCGATCGGGTAGGTGCCGATCGGTCGGTTCGAGTAGTTCGGTTGGTATACTGAGGTGCTTGCTGTGTATATTGGGTGGTTCTGGTTTCAAATCCTTTTCTCTTCTCTCTGGGGGTTGAGTTTTTGGTTGTAGAATCTTGGCGAGCAGCCAGAGAATCTTTGGCGTTCATATATTTTGGGGCTTTGAAAATAAGGGTTGCCATAAAGGTTGGAGGGTTTTTGGAGAGGGAGAAAAGGAAGTCGGGTGATCGTAAATCAGCCATGAAAGCCATGAGAATGACCTTGTCATCGTTTTCCACCACCTACAAGGCCTCGGTGTTGAAACGGGTGACGAAGCTACGTAGGGACTCCCCCTCCGTCTGACGGATGTTGAAGAGTTGAGTCGCCGGGCACCACTGGCACTAGGCACCAATGAAATAGCTAAGAAATGAATCACTTAGGTGTTGAAAAGTAGAGATGGAGTCTGTCGGCAGTTGACTAAACCACAGTTGAGTTGGCCCCTTAAGCGTTACGGGGAAAGCCCGACACATGATCTCATCAGGAAATGCATGGAGGATCATTAGGGTCCTGTAAGTCTCCAAGTGGTCGACTGGGTCCGTTGTGCCATCAAAAGAGTCGATCGAAGGCATTTTGAACTTAGGAGGTAGGGGTTTGTCCCTGATGGAGGCAACAAACGGTGAATTGACTGTTGTGGAAGGTTTATTCTGCATGTTCTGCATGACTCCTTGAAGCTGGAGTTTCATGGCTTGAAGTTTCGCATCCCAGATAAGAACTATGTCACCACTAGAATGCAATGGAGGCTGGACACTACTGGCCTCTCCCTTGGGAACAGGTGCTTGGGCTGATGGATGTAGACCCAGAGGTGGCGGGTTCATGTCTTGGGGTGTGGGTTGCAAACCCTCCAAGTTAGAGAGGTGAGCTTGTTGGAAATGATGACTCGGGGTTCGTTCTCAATTAGGTGGGATATCTTGTGGTGGTGGAGGAGGCATAGAGAGGTCTTGCTAAAGCAAAGCATTGATCAAGGCATGGTTTGGTTCGGCTAAGCGGTTGATGCTGTTGGTGAGTTTTGTGAAATACTGAGGAGGGTTGTTTGGGTTAGGAGGATCGGCTTGGGGGTCGGCAACGTTGTGTTGAGAAGCCATGGATCTTGTTGTGACCATCCACCTTGGTAGGTGGCAAGAAAGAATTATCGGGAACGGGTCTCTGGCAACAATGAGCACAATTGTCACGCAGAGTGAAAGTTTCCCATAGACGGCGCCAACTGATGATACCACTGGTCCCTGATGGACGGGTCGGGCTGATCCACGCCTCTTACACCGTTGTCCGATCGCTAGGCTTACTGAGATACCTGCACAAAAGTCCAACGAAGAACGGGAGTCCCCCAGTGAACCCTCCGATGAGCAAGTTAGAAGGGAGATTAGTGGAATGTAGAGATAGGATGATGGTAGGGAACTTAACCTTCTTTTTGTCTTAGCAACTTGCTTATATCCTTTGTTCATCATTTCTTTGTCCATTCCAACCTGTCATATTGGCCGAAAGTCTATGTTCTAGCTTGCCTTGTTCATGGTGAGGCTGTTTTGCTCCGACGTGAAGGGGTTATCGCATTAAATGCTGCAAGGGGCCTCATTAATGGCTGATGTATGATACAATAATTCTGCAAGATCTTTGTCTGCTTACGTGGCTGGTTCTCCTCTTGACAAGTGTTTAGATGTCATTGGTTCTTGGTGTAACGTTAGGTCCCAATAACGTTGTGTTTTAGTATTTGAATCATGCATTGAGCTCTAAGTGTTGGGCCAAAAGCCTCAATGGGCCCACCTATGTCAACTTTAATCCAAAGTTGTTAATCTGTTTGGTATAACTGTTGGATTATAGATTTAAGTTGTTGAGTAGTATTTGTTAAATAAACTGTAAAGTATTTTTTTTAATTAATTTTTATTTTTTGTTATTCACTACTTGTCAACATTTCTCATAAAAAATAATAATAATAACCTATAGTCCATTTTGGACCTTTTTTTATTTTTAAAAAAATAAAAAATCAAAAAGTATAACCGTAAATTAACATATTCATAGCATAAGCTGATAATCAGAAATAATGGGTGAGCAGCTTCTCAGAATCAACTTTTTTGAGTTAAAATAAGTTAGAATCAGAAACTATTTAAAATAAATTTAATCAAACAATCTAAAATAACTTTTCTAAAGCTAAAAATTATAGATTCACTCAAAGAAGCCCAAATAAACACGGCATCTACTACTGCCTATAAGGGTGCATGCCACTAGCACGTGTGGCATAAACAGTTGGAGATATTTTGTAATGGCCCTGTTTGGTATAACTTATTTCCAGCTTATTTCAGCTTTTAGTTTAATTTAAGCTATTTTGATATGTTTGGTTTAACTTAACAATACAGTTTATAGCTTTTTGTAAGTCAAAAATTAACTTATTCTTTGAGTAGGGGAGGAGAAGCTTAATTTATAAAGTCAAAAATCAACTTATGTTCACACCTATAAGATATAAGCTGTTAAGGTATAAGTTGTAATCACTTTCTCACAACTCTATCAACCAAGGCAATATGTTAGTGGTAAGCAGTAAGTGGTGAGAGAGAGAGGTTAGAGATATGGAGGTCAGAGAGATGAGGTTTGTTATAACAAACCCACTGCTGTGTATATAAGCAAGTGTATAGCTCAATATTGAAATTAATGAAGATCATTCATCATTCTTTACTTTTCTTCACTAATGGATATATAATACATGCAAATGATGCAAAATTAATTTTTTAAATTATGGGCCACATACTAAAAGTTGTCCGTTGATTTGACCATGATTATTGGTTGAAAATATTATTTAGTATAATTTTTGTTGTAAAATTTATTCTAAATATGAGATGTATTATATAAATGTAAAATTAGTGAAATGTAAATTATTGTAGTTACTTTTTTGAATAATTTTTCTTGCAAAACAAGGTAAGAAATGATTTTTAAAAAAATGAAAAAATAATGGTGGAGAATTGAAGTATAGGATTGCATCAAATACTTGGGATGTATTGCATTCCCTTCAACAACCAATTTGGCCAAGTCAATTGTTGTTCAGCATCAAGGCCCGTTTGGTTTTAGATTTATCATACAGGGAATTGATAGGAAGGGAATTAAAGAAGGTTGTCAGTGAAGAGATTAAATGAAATTGTGTTTATTTTAATAATAGTTATTAATGTGAAAATTGTTAAATTATTACTCTATAAAAAAATATAAAATATTAAAACAAATAAAATTATGATTTTTACTTAACAAAAAATAAAAAATAAAAAAGCATTAAACATTAATGTTAAAAAAAATGCTCAACATGTAAATAAAAAAATAAAAAAAACCTAATCTCATGGGACTAATTTCTTGATACCATCTCTACCTCATCATTCTCAATCCCAACAACAATGTCTATTTTTGTGGCCATACTGAACTTAGTAAGCACACATTTATTTATTGAGCTTTACACATCTTACAATTATATAGCAGGTATTGATTATGACTTAGTTGAGAATAGATTATTTTAATAAGTTTTTAATTTTTTGGCTGAAATATGAGATAAAAAAATTGTTATGTTTGAGTTGATTTTTTTTATTATTTACGAAAAGATATACAAAAAATGGTGAGAAAAAAAGAATTTTTTACTTTTTCATATAATTTGTTAGTTTTTTTGACTCATTTAGGTCTCGTTTGGCATACGAGTTGTTTTAGACAAAAAGTCAAAAAGTTATTAAAAAAATCAAAAAGTTTATAATCTATACCAAAAAGTCAAAGATTTCATTTTCTCTTTACTTTTTGCACATCTTTTTGTAAAAAAATAAAAAAATCATTCTAAATATACTAATTTTTTTACCTTATATTTTAGTCAAAAAGTCAAAAAATTACTAAAATAATTTGTTCCCAAACAAGGCTATGACTTTTTGATTTTTAAACTAAAAAATTATACTTCCAAATGAGATCTTAATGTTATCTTTATAATGTTACACATTTTTTATATTATTTTTTAGTATATCATCTCATGTGTTAATATTGCACAATATCTTATTTTTTTATTATTATTTTTGATGTACCAATACAATGTTGAGACTTTAGTATTAAAAAAATAATTAGTCTAACGTTATTTTCCTTTTAAACTCGTTGGGTAATTTCATATATGTATAATGTGTGCATTAGAAAAATCAATCTATATATTTTAAAGGGTGAATTATATTAACGGTCCTTATAATTGGATATTTGTGCCTGTTTGGTGCTATCAATTTAATTCTTGATTTTTCAATTGTGGTATTTTTTATCTTAAATTTTGAATCTTGTTTTAAATAAGAACAATCAAAAATATTTCTTTTGCAAATGATTTATTTCAAAAGTCAAATATGACGACAACTTTGATGTTATTATTAAACCAATTTATTAAATCAAAAAATTTAAAACTAAAAATATTTCATATATTAAAAATATCGATAATAACCATTCCAAAATATCTATTAACAACAAAAATAACAATCTATTACATGATAATCATCTAAAAACATCAACAAAAGCAACTACCCATTACATAATCATCATCCAAACACATACTAAAAATTACTTTAGTATAAAAATAATAAAAATGTAAAAAATTTATCATTTTTATATAATTTTATCTATGGTGGTTATAAATAATTTTTAAAAGTTAAAAAATAACTTTTTGACATTTATTTTTATCAAACTAATTTATATTTTATCAAATTGACGATTTTACCTTTGAAATTGAGCATGTTTTATTTACAAAGGAAACGGTGTCTACTTTTTTTTTTGATTCAACTGAATTAAGAGCAAACAAAAGATAAAGTATCCTTACAAAACAGGAAATTCAATCCCTCACAATACTTACTCCAGTCATGTCATCAATGACTAGAGATCTCACTTCATCAGGTAGATCTTCTAATATTACCACATGATCATCCTGGGCTACTCCCAAATTTGCTAGTTTGTCAGCAACTCTGTTCCCCTCGCGGAAGGAGTGGCTAAGAGAACGGTTACATCTTTTCAGGAGGAATTTTGTGTCTTCAATGAGGGCCCTATGAGGTGAGTTATAGTTTCATCCATCTTGGAGTTGGATGATAGCTTGTTCAGAATCTGTTTCAATTTCCACATTCATGGTGCCTTTTTGGAAGAGGATGGTGAGTCCCCGATATATGTCCCATATTTCAACTTCCAAACTTGAACAATGGCCTAGTTTGCCATAGTATCCCCATAGCCAAGTGCCAGTTTCATCTCGCAGTAGTCCTTCATATCCAACCTGGCCTAAGTCTCCTTTAAAGCATCTATCTATGTTAAGTTTGAGTTTACCTGCAGGTAGAAAAGACCAACGAATTAGTCTAGGTTGAGAAGGATTGGGGTGAAGAGGGGAATGGAAAGCCTGTTCAATCTCTTGAACATAAAACCTTATGTTCTTAAGACTGGTTTGAATGGAGTTCAAGATGTTGTCAAAAACCATTTTATTACGTCCCTTCCAAATCTGCCAAAGAGTGACAGTAAAGATGAGGGGCCAATTAAAACCACAAAGCATCAGTTTGTTTTTCAAATTTGAGGAAACCCATTCAAACAAAGATTGTCCACATCCTTACTCCCACCAGGCATAGTTAGAAATTGTAGTCCAGAAAGCCTTAGAATTGGTACAATCTCTGAGGAGGTGACTCATATCTTCACTAAGCAGGCCACATCTAGGACAAAGATCAAATGATGCCATGTTTCTCACAAGCCTCAGGTGGTTGGTAGGTAATCTGCCTTTCAAAATAAGCCAGAGAAAGCACTATAATTTCTAAGGAATTTTCATTTTCCATAGCCATTTCCAATCTCTGCCATCTTCTTCTTGATAAGTGATAATTTTGTAAGCAGATGCAGTGGAAAACATACCAGTAGTGGACCCATTCCAGGAGGGAGCATCTGGATAGGTCACAAATCTAGGCCTATAGATCGATATGATCTCCTGGAGGTCCTGTTGGTTCACAAGATTGACAAGGATATTAGTGTCACAATTTCCCTCATCATCAAGAACAGTGCTTACCTTGGTTGAGTCATTATCATGAGTGGAATTATAGTTTTTGGTCAATAGTTATTTTCCACACCACCAGTCATTCCAAAAAGAGAAAGTGTCACCATTTCCTACTCTCCACTTAACATTGTTTCTAAGGATATCTCTAGTGAGGTAAACACTCTTCCAGATATGGGATGAATTTTTCTTTTGGGGGCAGTCGAAGAAAGAAGTGGTTCTCAAATATTTGGATTGCAGGATTTGGCATCAGAGTTTGCTATTGTCATTCAGTAAATTCCACCCTAGTTTGGTAAGAAGGGCTGAATTTTGTTCTTTAGCTTTTCTAATTACAAGGCCACCATCCTCTTTGCTTTTGCACACACTATCCTAGTTAACAAGATGTATTAAAGGAAATGGTATCTTCAATTGTCTTTATTTCCATTTAAACAAAAATGTTCTTATTTGAAACAATATTCAAAATTTAAGGTCAAATGTATCACAATTAAAAAATTAAGGACCAAAATGACACAAATCTCAAATTTCAAAAACTATTAATATAATTCACCCTATTTTAAAAGCTAAGTGACACAAAGAAAAGTGGTACAAAGAAATACTATTGAATTTTGAAACTTCGTGTTAGGTAGTGTTGACCATAATAAAAATATTAAACATTTGCTCCCCAACCTGATTTTTGAAGTAACTATATTTTTGGGAATTCACAAATTTGTTATATTACCTTAATATTATGTATTTATAGTTGAAGTATCACATCTCTATGCAAATCTTAAAAAGTAAAAAAATTAAAAAATTAAAAAAATCACATCTCTCTGTATTATATTACAATCATTTCACATCATAGTAAAAACACAACTATAAATATAATTCTATTTTGAGATAAATCATGTAAATTTTTATATTATTAGGTGATTTATGTTATAATATCAAAGAGAGAGAGAGAGAGAGAGAGAGAGAGAATATTATATTATGTGTATATTCACTATTGTGTTGAATAATTATATAACAATATACACAAGACTCCTTTATATAGGAGGAGATAAATCTAAGTATGGTAATCCTAAATATGGTTTAAATATAATATGGTATGTATGATAGATAAAATATATAGTTATTATATTTAACACCCCCTCTCGAACTCAAATAGGGATACCAACTTAAGTTTGGAGAGAGAAACTAAAATATGAAATAAAACTTAAAATAAAATAAAATATAGATAGATCTGAGGCAAATAGATTGTAAAGCCCAAATGGGTGCACAGGGGTGCTTGAGATAGATCGGAGGCAGGAGCTAACACCAGGAGACAGTTTATGATCATGCTGGACCATTGTAGAAACTGGTAGGAACTAATATTGGGATAGTTTAAGGTCATGCTGGACTATTGTAGGAACTAACCGAAATTAATGTCGGGCCAGTTTAAGAAGTCATGCCGGACCGTTGTAGAGACTAACCAGAATCAATGTTGGAACAATTTAAAGGGGTCATGCTGGACCGATGGAAAGAACTGGATGTTGAACCAATAAGTGTGGCACACACATAACTTATGACATAGTGTTGAACAATGATGGTAACAGATGACTAAATAAGGGAAGACTTATTAGAAAGTACGCCAAGGATGGCTTGGATAGTGCGTCAAGGGACAACTTTGGTGGTGCGCCAAGGGACAACTTAAATGATGCGTCAGAGGGAGCAACTTGGGTTATGCACCAGAGGATATGGCTTGGGTTGTACGCCAAAAAGGGTGGCTTAGGTGGTTCGCATGGTATATCACTATGCTCACCATGATATAGGTATAATACCTCCTTTAAACTCAAATAGATTTGAAGATAGAAACCTATTTGAGGTTAAAACAGAGGGACAGATAAAGTGGAGCAGAAATACACAAAAAAAAAAAATGAATTGCGAGTAAAGAAAAATATGATAGAAATATTTGGGATAAGAATAAACTAGTGAACAGAGGAAGAGATCATGATGAAACAATACTAAAAAGAAAATATAGCAGCGAAATTAGTTAAGGTCCGACGGGCGACCAATGCAAGGTAAGGCTGCTGTTCGCTGATTAAACAAAATTACCTGGTACTTAACCTAATTCTAATACCATGTTAGAATATCAAAGAGAGAGAGAAAGAGAATATTATATTACATGTATATTCAATATTGTGTTGAATAATTATATAACAATATATTTAAGACTCATATATATAGGAGGAGAAAAACCTAGGTATGATAATCCTAAATACGGAAATGAATATAATATGGTATGTATGATACATAGAATATATAGCTACTATAATTAAATATTATGTTTGAATATGAAAATTAGAATAAGAATTGAAATATAAATTATTTTGACTATAGGAATCTTACCTTGTGTATATTTTTTTCATTATAAAAATTTTATCTTATGTATATTATTTTTTAAATTGTATAATAAATATAATATAATATGTATGATAAATAGAATATATAGCGATCATGTTTAACAATTTATTCCTAAGATCTCTTTAGTACACAAGCAATGCCTATGACTTTCTTTTTCAATTTTTTAGTAGTTCAAATTCAGTAGAGTAAGGAATCCAATGCTTAGCATGATCTCTCTTCGGCATTGGCTAGTTTTCATTGATTTATAGGCTGCGGAGGTGATCACTTTTGCTGTTTAATTTTTTTCTGACTAGTTCAACAAACTCAGAAGACCAAGGAATCCAATGCTATAGCTTGATGGCTTAGGACTAAGAAAAAGGAAAACTACGAATCATTTTGTCTGCTTTTCTGTTTTTGGACTAGTGTGGGAACTATTTGTATAATATATGAGAAGTTATTTCATACTACTATTAGAGCATTGTATAATTTGTTTAAGATTGTGTTTGGTTGAAGAATTTGAAAAGGAATTTAAAAAGAAAAAGCAAAAGAAAAAATATAGGTAAAACATGAATAAAATATATTTATATTTTACCTGATTTTACACATAATTTTCCTTTCGTTTCTTAAATTATTTTTTAAATCTTCCAACCAAATACAGCATAAGAGTCATACGATTACGTGTGATTCATTTCTAAATTCAAGAATCCTTGTGATCTTGTGGTTCTTGGGGACATTGACTCAATGCCCCAGTAACACACAATAATTTTTTATAATATATATAGACATGTTCTGTAATTGGACTAGAAGTATACCAACCAGTGTTAATAATAATTTACCCATGTCTCATTGTATTGGGAATACATTTCAGACCTACTATGTCATGAAAGGTAGTAAAATATATAGGTCAGTTTGTCTCAAGTTGAGATTAAGATTGGGTTATTTAGTCTAACTTATGGGATCCATTTTTGAGACTCATTTCGATAATTTAAACCGTTCAATATATAGAACTTGTCGAGTATTATATCTCTGTGAAAAATCACGTTGATCGGATATCGATAGTTATTTGATCGGATCAGATTTGTATATAAAAAAATAAACGGTGAAAAAATAAACGGTTGATAGAAATCTGATTCGATCAAATAGCTATCGATATCCGATCAAAGTGATTTTTTTACAGAAATATAGTACTCAACGAGTTCTACATATTGAACAGTTCGAATTATTGAAACGATGCCCAAAATGAGCCCCATGAACCAGACTAGACAGTCCAGTCTTAATCTCAACCTGAAACAAGCTGGACCAAATATATAAATCTTATACAATTCCAGAAATTTTTTTCCCTCAAAATATAAACATGGTGATTGCTATGGTGCCGTTTGAAACACTTACGTTTTCTGTTTATATTTTCAAAAATTTAAAAAACTCAAATAAAAACTTGTTTGGTAAAATTTTTAATTTATAAATCAGTGGTCTCAGTTTATAAATTTGGCCAAAAAAAAAAAAAAAAAAAAAAAAAAAAAAAACTACTGTGCTGGACAGTGTAGTCACAGCCGGAATAGTATACATCAATGGCAAAATTACCATGTTGCCCCTTTATATTAATTTAAAAAATAAAAAGTTAGGGACAAATTTGTCATTTCAAATTTAAACATCATTTCAACACACTTTTCAATACAAAAACCCAACTAAAAAATCATCTCATCTTCCCAAATACAAAAACTAAAATAGTCACTAAAATAACCAAAAAACTAAATAGCCTACTAAAATAGCCACTTCCCAAACAAGGCCAATATATATAGACATGTTCTGTAATTGGACTAGAAGTATACCAACCAGTGTTAATAATAATTTACCCATGTCTCATTGTATTGGGAATACATTTCAGACCTACTATGTCATGAAAAGTAGTAAAATATATCGGATTTGGTTGGTATCTCGAAATTTAGGGGTCTGAATGTCCCTAAATTTCCATATAAGGCAAAAAAAAAAAACAAGGCAAAAAAAAAAGAAAAAAAAAACAAACTTATCCAAAAAAGGAAATTAGGGCCATTAGAGCCACTGTTTTTAGGGCCACAACTCATTTTCTAAAATATATAGGTCAGCTTGGCTCAAGTTGATATTAAGATTGGAGTGTTCAGTCTAACTTATGGGGTTCATTTTTGGGACTCATTTCGATAATGTAAACCGTTCAATATATAGTACTTGTCGAGTATTATATCTCTGTGAAAAATCACATTGATCGAATATCGATAGTTATTTGATCGGATCAGATTTGTATATGAAAAAATACACGGTGAAAAAATAAACGGTTGATAGAAATCTAATTCGATCAAATAGCTATCGATATCCGATCGAAGTGATTTTTACAGAAATATAGTACTCGACAAGTTCTACATATTGAATAGTTCGAATTATTAAAACGAGACCCAAAATAAGCCCCATGAACCGAACTGGACCGTCCAATCTTAATCTCAACCTAAAACAAGTAGGACCAAATATATAAATCTTATACAATTCCAGAAATTTTTTTCCCTCAAAATATAAACATGGTGATTGCTATAAAACTCTACCTCGCGGAACAGCTAAATAATTTCAACTTTAATTTGTATTGTTAAACTATTTAAAATTTTAAATATAAAATTATAAATAGATTGTGTTTGCACTTACCAATAATATATATATATGCACTTTGTATATTAGTGCAATATCATTAGAACATGAACCATCATTAAAAAAAAAAATTTAGAAGTACCAACTCCAAGCGTAAAATAAAGTTCCTTATGGCCGCCAGTCTGTGATATAGCAATTTCCCACTGATCAAACACTCAATTCTCAACAATTGGTTTTAGAAGTTTTGTCCAATAAAAAATCATGTTTAAAGTTGGGTTGGCTCACTTCAACCTAAGATTTACATTAAAGTTTGTATATTATAAGTTTGGGACACTTTTTTCCCCAAAACTCAAAAATAAAATAACTAAATAAAAATAAATAAATAAAAAATTAGTGCAAAAATTATAAAAAATTTATTAGCAGGGCATGGTGGGGATTTAGTTTATAAAAAGAAGTCGTAGATTAGAGCTGGTGCAAATTGCAAACACTTATATCTTACCTCCATATCATTAGGACGCAGGCCTCTTATCTTACTCATAATCATTCAGAATCTCAAACCTTACAATGATACGATTCTACGTAGTGTTATTGGTCAATAGAAAATCGTAAACAGAATTGGATGGACACTTCTGGTCTCTTACTATTCCAATCATGTAATCCCCATTATCGCAATATAAATTTTTTTATTTATTTGTCACATGACAATCATTAATTATAATCTCCCGAATAATAGTCTTAGGCCCCGTTTGGGGACTTACTTTTTTAGCCAATTAGTCAAAAAGTTATTAAATTAGCCAAAAAGCCAACAACTCATACCAAAAAGTCAAAAATTCTCTTCTCTCTCTACTTTTTGCACATCTTTTCGTAATTAGCCAAAAAGTCATCCCAAACATACAAGTTGTTTTTACCTACCTTTTTAGCCAAATAACCAAAAAGTTACTAAATTAGCCTGTTCCTAAACGAGGCCTTAGCATCTCTATAATCATTTTGATACTGCGACATATCAGTTGGTAAAAAAACTGTACAAATTATTAATTGGTATAATATTTTTAAATTGAGTTTATGGAGTCTAGCAATTGATGGTTGAATATATATATATATATATATTTCAAAAGGAAGTATAGGAAGATCCTAAAAGTCTTTAACAATTTATGTCTTGAAAATGAAAAAACAAAAAACCGCCTACTACTACAATTTAAGAGGTGCCTTAGAATGGAGAAAACAGATTTAAAGCAATGTTGAATCCAATTTCCTTGAATTAAAACTATAATTCTTTACATAGTTTCAATAGATTGCAACATCTGTTTTAATTTGACACCACCACCACCAGCGAAGCAGCAATGATATAGATATATGGTGGCCGTGATGGTCACAGTAATGTTGTCGTCTGATGATGTGTCAGATTTGTATGGTCCTCATCTAATCCGATGCCATAGTATGATAACCTATAAACGAAGATGATGGGAGTTTTTGGAGGCACCAGTGTGGTGTCGATCAAAACTATCTTTGCCTTTAGGGCCATTAGTGATGGTGGGCCTTGGCCTTGTTGGGTTGCGAGCCCTAATGGATTGATCTAGCAAATCCGAGTTTTAGATAGTTAATTGTATATAAATCATGGGCAATATAAAATTTCAATTCATCTCCAAGTGATGAATTAATAATAAATAAATAAAATATATTTTCATTTTTGGCAATTTCCATTATTGAGTGTTTTATCAATATTTCTTAGGTTAATCCATGATCCAAAAAGAGTGTTAAAAAAATAAGAAAAAATTACAATTCAGTGCAATTTTTTAAAATAATTACAGATCAGCAAGAAATTTTATAACTAAAAATAATTAAAATTATAATTTTTTCATGTAATTGTTTTATTAAAGAGTCACTGAATTGGAAATTACAAAAAATAACTATCATATCCTTCTTATGATTTTTCTTTTCAACCTGATGCTAACGAGCTGACTCACCCCAAAGAATTTGGTACTTTTTCATGCAAAACTGACCTCTGCTCAGATCAAAGTATTTTAGTCAGACAAGTAATATTGCATAACATAACACTTGGACTAGGGCCCAGCTCGTCTTAATTAATGTGTTTGGTTTTAATTTTTTTAATTTTTTTATTATTATTAGTGAATATTTTTAAATTTTTACACATTTTTTTTACTTTTTTAATATACCTTACTTAGATATATTTAAAAAGTAAAATATTGGTAAAAACTATTTTTTTAAATTAATAAATACATAAAAATTTGAAAAATGTACTGAATTTTTATTTTTATTTTTTGTATTTTTCATATTTAATGAATGTTTTAATGATTTTTTTCACAAATATTATATTTTTTTAAGTATATTAATGTTACGTGTCTAAAAATTAAAAAAAAGTTTAAAATATTAAAAAATTTAATGAAAATAAAAATATATATATATGAAGAATAGAAAAGTATAATTTTTTTAAAAATTGAATTTTGAAAATCAAAACCAAACAGAGTGAATATTGTTAGATTTTTAATGAAAAAGCCCAAATACCGGACCAATAGAGTTTCGATTTTGTCTGGGCTCATTCAAAGTTCCCACATTTGCACCCCATGCACAAGCCTAGTTGATTTTAGTCACTGTCTGGGCTCATCAAAACAAAGTTTCGATTTTTTTTTGTAGATTAGAGCTGGTGCAAATTGCAAACACTTATATCTTACCTCCATATCATTAGGACGCAGGCCTCTTTTTTGAATTGAAAAAAATAAATGTATTATTTATCTATATTTTTTGGTTCAGATATATGTTTTAAAAAATAATAATAATAAAAATGATATTAAATAGAGAGAAATTATTTTTTTCAGATAAATACAATAAAATAAAATAATAATAATTATTAGATCAATCTAAGTTATTCGAGGAATAATATACACAAAAGAAATATTTAGAATCAATCTTTATGGCGTTCTTTAATGTTTATGGTCTATTGTATTTTGTTTATTAAAAGAATAGTAAATATTTTGTTTTTATTTTTGGAGAACAAAAATGTTTAGGCCAAGTTTGGTTATTCTAAATAAGTACAAACTTTTTATCTTTTTATCTTTTTTCTATCACATCATCTCTCTACTTTTCTGCACATCTCTTCGTAAAAAGACAAAAAGTACACTTATTTAGGTCATCCCAAACAACCCCTTAGTATCCACATGTATTTTAAAATTTTATTTTAACAAAAAGTATTTTTGATACACAGGTGTTTTAAAGTTTTATTTTGAAAATAAGTGATCAATGGCTACAAGAGGTGGTTAAAGATGGTGCCTAAAGGTGGTTTCCGGCCCTGGAGGTAGTGGCCAAAAGTAGTTGCCACCAGTTGGCATCGGCTGAACATGGTTTCTAATCGCAGGAAGTGGTGGTTGAAAGTGGTTTTTGGCAGTCGGAGATGATGGTTAAAGGTAGTTATTATTAGTGGGAAATAGTTGGCAGAGATAAACGGTAGTTAACGGTTAAAGGAGATAGTTGGCAGAGGACATCATCAACGACAGTTAGGGATGGTCATTTCCTCCGTCCTGCATCCCTCGCCCCACACAACAAGGATTTTCCTGGCCTGATTAAAAAGTGGGGTGGGGACAAAATTTGCTTTCCCCATCATTTTCTCTCAATTATATTTATTGAATATATTTATATGTATATAATATATAATTTAATTTTTGTTCATTATAATAAAATTAAAACACTAAAATCTTATACTTAATATTAATTTTTACTCATTTATTTTCTATCTTATATCTTATAATTCTCCCTAAATATAAATTATTATTAATAATATACTATATTATCTATAATTTTTATTAATATTCTCATTCTTCAACTTATAAAATTAACCCGTCTCCTATCCCGCTCGCGCCACCTCCCGATTTGCTCTGCCTCCGATATGATACGAGGCAAGGACGGATTATTATAAATCTATCTCAAACCTGACCAGTGACCATCTCTAACGACGGTAGCCAGTGGTAGTAATGAACAAGTGAAACAAATTTTTTGTATTTAAAATATATAAATTGCTTACAACTTCTTAAAAAATGAATCTAGAAACTAAATGAATTTTTGTTTATAGTTTTCAGAATATTTGTAAATATAAATATTAGCAAAGTGGCAAACTAGCCTGCATGTTCGTTTTGTTATTTTATATTTGGACTAATTACACTTTTTACGGCCTTGGTTTGATTCAAATTTCAGTTTGATTATTTTGCTCAATTTAGAAGTTAAAGTTAGCAATTTAACACTTGCCAGTTTTTTAGGTGTACACGTAACTAAAAATTTTGACGGAATGATCAAATTGAAACTAATTTAAAATGTATAAACTAAATTCTCTAATTTAAAATTATAGAAACCAAAGTAAAATTTGAATCAATGTACAAAAGTTAAAAAGTGTAATTGATCCTTTATACTTAGAGAAATTAGTGTAAGTTTCTACAATAAACTGCAAATCAGTGATAAACTTTTTCCATGACTTTGCAATTTTTTTTGGTCATATCACTGATTTGCAATTTCCCTTTTATATTTATGAGAGTTTTGTTTCGCTCAAGTTTACATCTCAGCTTAAGAGACTTGAGGGCTCCGTGAGGTCCATCATGAATCCCATTTTAATAATTTAAATCATTTAGTTTGTAGAACCTTTAATATATATTATCTATATAAAAATTATGTTAGTCCGATAATTGTAACATTTTTATTTTATCGAGTGTCTCTGAAAAAATGAGCAACAAATATATTTTTTAAAAAGACTATTCATTTTTTTTAAGACAAACATGATAAAATAAAGAATTTATAATTTTTTTCTCAACCCAATTTTTTTTTTTATAAATAATATAAACGAATGATTATACAAAATGAATATTTTAAATTATCAAAACAAAATTCATAGTAAAAGTCATAAATCCCTTAAATTCTTTCAAATTAAAACGTGATTCTTAAGAAAAACTCAACTCTATTTATAACATTAATACTATAAATGAAGAGTTAATTGTCTAAAAATTATTTAAAATTATCATCTTATAATTTAAATTTATTCTATATATAAATCTTATTATATATAAATTTAATTTTTACCACAATAAATATTCCCTCAAAAAAATAAGACTTATTGAATTTATATGAGTTTGCCATGGCAACAGCCAATTAGTGGCAAGACAGTGACCCTTCAGGGGTATGACGAGGAGTGTCCTAGGAGCTAGAAAAGGAAAGGGAGAGGCTCGAGAACCCAAAAAATGCTTACAATTAATATAACGAGGAAAGCTTTCTAAACAGAGAGATAGAGGCAATGGACCAGACATTCTTTCTTTAAATTCGCATATCCACCCATTTCAGATCTTATTTATTAACATTCCAAACTTTGCTCCCATTACACATTCTCTCTCTTGAGCAAGGATGCCTGTTTTCAAATATTTTTGTTTCTCTATCTCAAATAATTCATAATCATTAAATCATATGAGAATTTTAAAATTTAAAAATCTCAAGATATATCTAATAATTGTGAGTAATTTAAAATATGAAGACAGAAATATTTAGAGACAAAAAATCCTTGACCTCTCCCATTTTCTTTTCACTTCATTAATAATACTCTCTCGTACACATTTATCATGGAAGATAGAGGATCTGAATCTTTCTTTATCACTCACTCTCTCTCTTTGTTTTGTAAATGTGTCTTCCAGTTATACGTGTGTAATGTTAAATAGCTATCAAGTTTCAGACACTGAGCAAAAGAAGCATTACAGAGTAGGCCCAGTGATCTTCCATCTACAGCAAAAAATACTTTTGGTTTCATTCTCTTTTATCTCACTCTCTGTGAACCCACCCTACCCGCCGTTTCTTGGTTCCATTGTCTCTTCTCTTATTTTTTCGTCATTTCAAATTTTAAACAGCCTCTCTATGTCTCTCTCTCCCATGAAACAGACCTATCACTTTCGTATAAAGTGATCACAAATGGCATATATCACTTTCAAAAGCTTCCTCCTTCTCTATTACTACTATAATATAAAAGTTGTCTCATTGCCTCAACAACAAAACAAATTTTTCTTTTTAATTGGTGAAAATTAGTTGTTAATTGTATGATTAGCAAATATTGATAAAAATTTAGTTCAAGCCTAATCGATAATGATTTGATCGATAGTCTTAAACCAATCTTTAAGTAAATATAAATAAAAATCAGACTTTGTAGTTAAGTTCTATGTGTTAAACAGATTAAGGACTTCCCTTAAAGTAATTAGGCAAAAAAGAGGTAGAACAGAAAAGAATATGTATTAATTCGAATGAATTATTACTTGTCACTAGTTATAAGAACTTGAATAAGAATAAAAGATTGAATAAATACAACAATCGACTACAGAAAAAAAGAGAAGTAGGAGTTGAAAAAATCTATTAGTTTAATTTACTCCTAAAATGGCTAATTTAGAACTACTCCTAAATAAACTCTTTACGAGTGTAGTTGATGATTAATATGTCCTTTTTTCATTCTTCAAGTCCTCTTTTTATACTTGCGTGGCCACCTCATGTTGTAACTATCAATCCATGATCTTCCTTGACATTTGCTCTATTCAACCATATCACATATCTTTATAGGAACTATTTGCAGATTTTGTACTTTAACTTGATATTAATCCCCCCGATTTTAGTATATGGTTTCTAATTGATTTAAACAAATATCTTTATTGGCTTTATTTAATCTTTTCAAGCCACACCACCATCTCTTCCATGCCACGTTACTAGCATATTTGTTACGCTATGTCAACATACTTGTTGACAAAAATAATAAAAACAAATATGGTCGAGATTATTTTTTTAAAATAGTTTACAACTTCAATCGATAGACCATAATCGAACTTAACCATAACTAATAGACCACAATCGACAAAAAAAATAAAATGTCAAGAGTTAAATCCATAATCTCTTCTTAAAAATTAAACTCTTAAAAAAGTTATGAGGGCCAATTAAATTAGACCTAGGGGGTTACAAACTTCTTTTTCTTTTCATTAATTACACTTCGGTTTCCCACCTCTCTCCCATTTTGATCTTCGATATTTTAATTGTAACTTAATTTGAATACAAAAAAATGTCCCCAAAAAAATATTATGTGCTTTATATTTAGATTTATTGTAAGCATGACCCACATATAAGACTCAAGATGAATTATAGCCACACATATTATTTTTTATGTACAAATTATGTGTTGAATTATTTGCAACTATCATTTATCTTTTAATGACAAGTTACTAAATTTATGTTTTAATGGTTTCTAGCGCAATATCCATACTTGCGTTAATTATAAAAACTGGATGAAAATGACGATTGAATAAGTTTAAGGGGTCATTTGGCAATGTTGTTTTTTTTATTTTTTTGACTTTTTTAGACTGAGACTTTTTTGTTCGTTTGACTTTTTTAACTTTTTACATTAGAATGACAAAATTATCCTCAATTTAAAAATGATGCTTTTTTGACTTTTTATTTGTATATAAGTTAGTTTGGTAATTTTGCATCATAAATTAAGCGTTTTGTCATTTTGTCATTTTATAATTTTTTTTTTTATTCGTATGCGCTTATTTAGGTCAAGTTTGGCATCCTTCAAAAAATTCAAAAAGTCAAAAAGTCACTATCCTATTTAAGTCACATCATCTTATTTAAGTCACATCACCTCTCTAACACATCACTTCAAACCCAACCCAAATCCAACCCATATTTCATAAAAAGTCAAAAAGTATACTTATTTAATCTTCCCAAACTTGACCATAGTCTCAACATAAAAATCAAACCAAGGCTTAAAGTCTCGTTTGATAATCTTATCAATTTCTTTCTTTTATTTACGTAACTTGTAAAGCAAGCTTATGTTTTTCTATAAAAAATAAAAAAATAAAAACAAAAGAACTTGTTTGGTGAATACAAAAGTTGTGAAAGTAAATAGGAATAAAAACAAAATCAAAATCAAAATCAAAATCAAAATCAAAAATATGTTTAGTGAATTGTTGGAGGTGGTGGCAGATAGGAGAAAGTGGCGGAGGTCATAATTACAATGACCGAGCTCATCTAACATTGCTAGAAGCTAAGTCAGAGGATCTGTAGCAATTAGTGGTCAAAGTTGTTTAGGCCTAGTTTGGAAATCCTTCTTTTTAGTTAAAAAGTAAAAAAATTATTAAATTAGTCAAAAAGTCAATAATTCATACTAAAAAGTCAAAGATTCTTTTTTATCTCTACTTTTTACACATCTTTTCGTAAAAAGTTAAAAAATCATCCTAAACATACTAGTTTTTTTTAGCTCATAGTTTAGTCAAATAGTCAAAAAATTACTAAATTAACCTGTTCCCAAACGAGGCCTTAATGGTGTCCAAATGTAATGGGAGAGAGAAGGGAGGGTGAAAACTTGTTTTGAAAAAAAATATCAATTAAAAATATCAATTTTTTTAAAAATAAAATGAAAAGAAGAAGTAAATGAAAGCATTACAAAAGGACGACTATATTAAAATATTAAGATCAAAATGACACATAAGCATATGATGACCAATGCTATATTTAACCCTAATATTTTTTTGTATGTTATTATTTTAATATTAACAATACCAATTTCCTAGTTTTTTCTTCTTGTCATCTTATGTTGTATTTTGAAACTTAGCACTATAAACAAAAAGCTGTGTAAGATGCTAAGATGGTGGGTGTATGTTTTGTTGCTTCATTTTCCAATATAATGGAAACAAAAGATTGATTTAATTAAGTGGATTTGGTTAATAAGAATACAAAAATGGATGCACCTAACACATAATGACATATTTTGTCTCTTTTAAATAACTACCAACAATTTACAAAGATTCATATTTGGGGTTTTTTTTTGTCCCAATCGTATGCTAGAAACAATTGATTGATAGACAAATTTAATAATTAATCTAAATACAATATAGGTCAATATAGGACAATTAAATCTAAACATTTGATTTATAGAAAGAATTCCCATAAATCAATGATTAGTGTGGGAAAGCATTTTGTAAGTGACAACACGTTGTTAAGGTGACGTCGAAATGTCATCCGAGGTGCCACGTGGCTTGGTTGTGGGCTGAAGTGATCTCAATTAGGCCGAGATTATCTACGGAGATACCGGAATTTGAGATGAGCGGATAAGGGACAAAAGTCTTAGAATAGGAGGAGGATCTTAGTCTGGATAAAGATAAGGTTTAAGAAGAGTTTATCTTTATCTAGATGAAAGTCTAGGATGAGCATTGAGTTTGAGTCTATTGAAGTGAGGCGTCTAATGGGATTAGGTTATTGCTGGTTATAAAAGTAAGGCACCCTCGTGGCTCTGGGGTAAGTTCTTTTCTTGTGAGTTTAATTTGCTATCTTTGAGAGATATTAATTACTGACTTGATCGTCGGAGTATCTCCCGGTGGACGAACCTCCGCCAGATTCTCATCTTCTTCTGCAGGTTGTTGGGCTTAATCTATTCTGTCGGTACTCTCCAGCTAAGTTCCCTGTTTGGTTGTGTGGTCAAAAATCAACACCCACAATTTGGCGCCGTCTGTGAGAACTTAAGGAGAATAGATGGCCAACAACGGACAAGGAGAAAAGATCGAAGACGATGTTCCAAGCGGGAATGGTAAACATGCCGATCCTAATATCGAGGAAGAAAACCATAATGAAAGAGCACGGGATCAGAATCCCGGGGATAAGGATGTTGACAAAGAGGGAGACGCCCTGAAGAAAGCAAGTCGAGATGAGTATTACAACGAAAACGACCTCCAAGTATGGAAGGATAGATGCTTGAGGAGGGACAGCAAGATGAACGGGATGCCAAACAAGTTAGCAAACCTACAATTAGTTGTCAACTTCATGATACAAAACAACATAATGCAACCACCGTACCGGTTGTAGGACACGCTGATACCAGTGGCCAAGATCGATGCCTAGAAAGGAGGGCAAAAAGCAATCCCAGTAGTCCCTCAACATGACAAGGAGAAGGAACGTTCACATCGGCCTTCACAGGATGTCGGGCGAGCAGAGTAAGTGATAGGTGAGTCTTAGAGGACACGTCATACCAAGGGAACTCATGTCAAAGAACATCAGCACGTCCAGGGATAGGGACTTTACTTTGATACGGTGAATGAAGAAAAATCCAAGAGGACACACCACGACGCCGGGAGCAGCGCTACAAAAAGGTAAAATCTATTGATAGTCGAGCTCCAGGACGAACGAAGGAGGATTTGAGGGACTACCTCCAGAGGAAGCAACAAAACGCCGAGGTCACATCCCCCGACAAGCCAAGAATGCTGTTCTTAGTGGAGTTGGATAGGTTTGAGGCCCCCAAAGAGGTTTCATATGCCGAGGTTCCAGATTTATGACAGTAAGTTCGATCCAAACTTTCATGTCGGCTTATATCTAAATTTAATGGATCTGTATACTGGGAACAAGCAATTGCTGTGCAAGGTGCTCCCCTCATCCTTTGGGGAAATCGCATCGGATTGGTTCCATAAGTTGCCGAAAGGAACTGTAATGAGTTGGGAAGGCCCGGCCGAAATGTTTGTGGCCAGGTTTATTACGAACAAGTTACAGCCATTAAGGGTAGACTCCCTGATGGCTTTGAAAATTGGCGAGATTAAAAGCCTCAAAGCATATGTCAAAACGTATTATGAGGTGTTTAACCGAATACCAAGATGCAACCAGAAGCTAGCGGTTGTGTCTTTTAAGAACGGCCTGGTGGATGAATGCCCTCTCCAGAAGTCACTGGCAAAAACTCTACCAAAAAGTATGGAGGAACATATGGCTCGGATTGAAAAATACGCTAGAGCAGAAGACGGTACGCCAAGAACAAAGGCGCCAAAGCAAGAGAAGAGAAACGACTCGCTGAAGCAAGGCCAAGGTAACACTGGTTTTAACAGGCAAGAGACAGGGGTGAGGGCTGCACAGCCAGTCACCACAGTGTTTCGAATCTCGATTTTCAAAGTCCTAGAAAGAATCAGGAACTAACCGCATTATAAAGCACCGGAGAAGGTCGCTTGCGAGTTTATGAAAAAGAGCCTTGGGAAGCACTGTGCCTACTATAACGAGGATAGGCACTTGACTCAGGGATGCAAGGCTCTGAAAACGCACTTGGAGGATTTGGTCAAATAGGGTTATCTGCAAGACCTAGTAGATAAAGCCAGAACAAAGGAAGAGCAGGCAAGGCTGCCCTAGGCACTGGCAGCACCACCTCCACCACCACTACCACCACAGTAAGCAAATGGACCTCGGGTGATCAATGTGATTCACTCAAACATCAATGAGAATGAGGTGCGCGGAGAGACTCAGAGAGTGAGGCACCTGCAACATGTGTACTAGGTCCAACAAAAAAAGCCTAGAACCAATGAGTACCAGGGACCAATGGTCTCTTTTACCGAGGCAGACCTGGATATGGTACAGCATCCATACAATGATGTCTTAGTGATAACGCTGAAGATTTAAGAGTGCCAGCTAAGGCGCATATTGGTTGATCAAGGCAGTTCATGTGATATCATGTATGTTAGATGTTATATAGAGCTTGGCCTTCACCCAGATGATCGGAAACAATTTAACAGCTCGATGGTTGGATTCAACGGAATGTCGATGTAGCCTTTAGGAGCCACGAATTTGGAGGTACAGGCAGACACGAAGAAGGTAAGCACAAAGTTTATAATATTTGACACCCCCTCCCCTTACAATGTTATCTTGGGAAGACCATGGTTGCACACAATAAGGGTTGTTCCCTCAACGCTGCACCAGCTATTGCGATTCCCAACGGAACATGGAATTGAGGAAGTCAAAAGGGACTAGGTGCAGGCAAAAAATTACTCCATGGCAGCAATAAAATCCACTTGCAACATGTGAGAGGCAGAAATAGTAGAAATTAAAGACGAGGACATAGAGGTCCTGGATGACGTCGGCAAAGAGCTAACCGACAAGAGTAAGGAAGCCTTGAAGAAGATTCTAGTAAAAGAAGATGTCGAAGAGCGCTTCTTCTTCCTCGGCTCAAACTTAGCCGAAGAGAAAGAAAGGGAGTTGGAGGCTTTCTTACAAGCAAACATAGAAGTGTTTTCCTAGATGCCATACAATATGCCTGGCATTAACCCCAAGGTAACTTGCTATAGGCTCGATGTGGACAGGTCGGCTAAATCTGTCATTCAACGGGTAAGGAGACCGACATTTATTCATGTAGAGACAGTAGAGGAGGAAGTGGACAAGCCGTTCGAGAGGTGAACTACCCAACCTGGCTGTCTAACATAGTAGTTATGAAAAAATAGAATGGGAAGTGGAAGGTTTGCGTGGACTTCACCAGCCTGAATAAGGCTTGTCCTAAAGACAACTTCCCTTTGTCCAAAATTGATCATCTGGGGGATACCACTTCAGGGCATGAAGGATGAGCTTGTTAGATGCTTATAAGGGATACCACCAAATAGTAATGTATCCCCCTAACGAGGAGAAAACCGCATTCATCACCCCAAAAGGACTGTATTGCTATAAAGTGATGTGTTTCGGGTTAAAAAATGCAAGAGCAACCTACCAAAGGTTAGTGACCAAGATGTTCAGACATCTGATTGGCAAGATAGTAGAAGTGTACATTGATGACATAGTCGTGAAGACTGAAGAACCTGGAAATCATCTAACTAACTTAAAGGCAGTTTTTGATATCCTAAGAACATATCGGCTCCGACTCAATGCTTCGAAATGTGCATTTGGAGTCGGGTCTGGTAAGTTCTTGGGATACTTGGTTACCAAAAAGGGCATTGAGGCAGGCTCAGATCAAATCAAGGCCATTCTTGACTTAAAGAGCCCGACATCAGTCAAGCAGGTCCAGATTTTGACTGGCAAGGCAGCAGCCCTGAACAGGTTCATTAGCCGAAGCTCAGATAAGTGTAAACTATTTTTTAGTTTGTTAAAGAAGGCTACAGATTTTTTGTGGACAAAAGAATGCGAATTTGCCTTGGCCGACTTAAAAAAATACCTGACAACAGCTCCAGTCTTGTCAAATCTAGTACCTGGAGAAGAATTGTTCCTATACTTGGCAGTTTCAAAACACGCAATAAGTGCAGTAGTAATCCGATAAAAGGAAGAAGAACAAAAAGCAATATACTATGTAAGTAAGACCCTAGCAGATGCAGAAACCAAGTACCTACCCTTGGAGAAATTGACACTAGCTCTGGTGATGGCTTAGAAAAAACTGAATCACTACTTCTAAGCCCACAAGATTGTGGTGCTAACTGAGCTTCCTTTGAAGTCCCTGTTACAGCAAGGAGATCTGACAAGCAAGGTAGCCAGATGGGCAGTAATGTTGGCCCAATATGACTTGGAGGTTAGGCCTAGAACAATAATTAAGGGCCAAGCTCTGGTCAACTTTGTGGCCGAGTTCACCCCTGGTGCCATCCCACGTCGAACTTCGGTGAACCACAACTTAGAATGCCCAGCAGAGCAAGAAGAAACCCAACTGGGGCGCAATAATCCCACTCCAGTAAAATAGAAGAAAAAAGAGAAACCAAAGCCCTGTGACATCTACATCGGCGACTCCTTCCGCCTGTTTGTTTATGGAAGTTCAAACTGTCAAGGAACGGGGGCAGGAGTAGTGTTAGTGTCGCTAGATGGACGAATGACAATCTATTTGTTTGGGATTCAAGGCCTTAAACAATGAAGCACAGTACGAGGCACTAATTGCAGCGTTGAAGTTAGCAGCAATAATAGAAGTCGATGAGGTAGTAGTTTTTTGCGACTCCCAATTTATTGTGAATCAGGCAACGGGCAAGTATGCAGCCCGAGATAAAACGAATGATAGCCTACATCAAAGAGATTATCAGACTGCTAGCATTGTTTCAAGATTGCTGGCTACAGCAGGTTAGCCAAGAAAATAATAGTCATGCCGATGCCTTAGCTAAACTGGCTAGTGCATAAAATTAGGAGAGGAAATGAAAATAATGGTTGATTATTTGTCAGGCCTAAGTGTAGATTCACTGATCACAAAGTACGAAGCAATGTGTGCAGAGATGGGTTCAAGCTAGATGGATGTAATAGTAATATTCCTAAGGGATGACAAGCTGCCGGATGACCGAAAATAGGCAAATAAGACCAGATTGAAATAGGCCAGGTTCTGCTTGTCAGCAGATGGCCATCTCTACAGAAGATCCTTCACTAGGCCCCTTCTAAGATGTGTGCATCCATCCCAGGTTGAGAATTTCTTGTATGAAATACATGAAGGAGTATGTGGAAGCCATGCTGGGAGTAGGTCACTTGCCCATAGAGCCATAACCCAAGAATACTGGTGGCCTTACATACAAAAGGATACTGAAGCCTATGTCAAAAAGTGTGAGAAGTGTCAAAGGTTCACACCTTTGATACATTAACCAACAGCAGATCTGAACCCAGTGTCCAGCCCTTGGCTATTTGCCCAGTGGGGCATGAACTTAGTGGTACCACTACCACAAGCAATCGGACAGAGAAGGTTCTTGCTTGTAGCCACAAAGTACTTTCCAAAATGGGTAGAGGCTGAACCATTCGCAAAGATTCGAGATATCGATGTGAAAAAATTCATCTTGAAAAACATAATAGCCAGATTCAAGATCTCGAGGGCCATTATAGCAAACAATGGCACTTAGTTTGACAGTAAGCTGATCAAGAGCTTCTATGCCAAGTACAAAATTAAGAATTATTATTCTACTCCTAGTTTCTCCTAGAGTAATGGTCAAGCAGAAGCATCCAACAAGACCATTTTTTATGGGATCAAAAGGAGGCTGGAAGCAGTCAAGGGCAAGTGGGTGGAAGAATTGCCCAATGTTTTGTGGGCATATCGGATTACACCGAGAAGATCAACTAGGGAGTCTCTGTTTGCTATGGCTTATGGCACTGAAGCAGTCATCCCATTAGAAGTTGGCATCCCTGAAATCAGAACCCAGGGAGTGGAGAATGAAAGTAACGAGACATTCTTGGCCCGAGATCTGGACCTATTGGAAGAAAAAAGGGAAAGAGAGAGCAGCAATTCGGCTGGAGGCATACTAGCAGCAGCTCGCTAGGGCTTACAACAAGAAGGTCAACCCAAGAGAATTCAAGGTTAGTGATCTCGTCTTGAGAAAAGGTTTTGGCAACAAGAAAGATCCTAGAGATGGCAAACTTGGCCCAAACTGGGAGGGCCTTATAAAATCATCTCGGTTGATGGCAATGGGGCATATCGGTTTGAAGACACTAATGGAAAATAGTTGCTACGACCCTAGAACACTTGCAATCCAAAGTTTTTTTATCATTAGTTTTTATTTTTTGAGAATTATATAATATTAGTCGAAGTTTTCATAAAACACTAGCTTGATTTGGTTTTTACTGTTGGTGATATTTATGCGATAGGACTGAAGTAGTCTTATGACGATGTTTCCGAATGAAACATGACGAATAACTTAGATTTATCATATGATAGAGTTGAATTATACTTGTCATACGATAGAGTTGAACTAAGTTTGTAATATTTCCTATTGAAACATGACGAATAACTTAGACTTATCATATGGTAGAGTTGAATTATACTTGCCATACGATAGAGTTAAACTAAGTTTGCGATGTTTCTGACTGAAGCATGACAAATAACTTAGACTTATCATATGGTAGAGTTAAATTATACTTTCCATACGATAGAGTTGAACTAAATTTGCGATGTTTTCGATTGAAACATGATGAATAACTTAGACTTATCATATGGTAGAGCTGAATTATACTTGCCATACGATAGAGTTGAACTAAGTTAGGAATATTTCTGAATGAAACATGACGAATAACTTTGACTTGCCACGACGACAGAGTTGAACTAAGTTTAATTTATATAGATTAACAGAGAAACCGAAGTAAAAACCTCAGCTAATTTTCGTTTAAACCAAACCTCGGCAAAAATTGGAGTTGTATGCTTAATGTGAACATAAGTTGTATTTAGGTTCACATTAGGGGGCAAGAAACAGGAATGGAATAAAAGCATAACATGTGAAACTTTCTGAAATTTCAAGTTGAAGTTATGAATAACACGTGAGAAATTTTTTGAAAGTTCATCCGAGGTCGTCGATAGATGGAATTATCCGAGATATGAATATTATTTTTATACTCGAAGTATAATTGACCGAGATACCCAGCCAAGGTGCTGGACCTGGAGGGGTGAGGTCTTGGTAGAAGACAACAGATGCAAGTAAAGAGAAAACACTTGTAAAATAACATATTTTTTAGTGTTGTTTGGCCGAGATCACAGTGAAAGGTGAACTCCGAGGTAAGTTGGTCCGAGGTGACCAACTAAGGTTGCACCCGAGATGAAGTATATCTGAGATAATATATGTTAGATATGTTCTAACTCGAATTCATTACACAGTTAAGGTGTACTTGGAAGGATGGCAACAATGTTCTAAATATGGAAACATGCAAGGCATAAAAGCAAAGAAGTAAGCATACATGAAGAGGAGCATCCAACACTTAGAGAAAAAGAAGACTAGTATTCAAAAATGAAGTTTTGGATTATAGTAGAGAGCATATCGACCAAACAAAAGCTAACATTGTTCAAACACAAAAAGATTACAACTGTTTAGAATAAAAAGAGAAGTACAAGTAAGAAAAAATCCTAAGTGTTGGAAACGTTGGTATTGATCTCTAATTGCTCAACCTCAGCTATTAGCGTTGTGTCGGCCTTAGTTGGCATTAATGTCTCATTCTCTGCAGCTATCTCGGCATCAATTTCCAACAAGGTCTCATCCAAGCTTTTCTCGATTATGTGGACCTTGACCTCAGATGCTGTCTTCTTAAGTGAGGCACTCTTGGAGGCCTCATCCTTTTCGTCTTAAGTCAAGTCCAGGACTTGCTCATTCAGAGTGGGGGACTTGGCCCCAGTAGTAGCCTCCTCTTTATCAACATCATCAGCCTTAGTGTCCTCGTCCTCGGCTTCATTCTCAGGCTC
Organism: Camellia sinensis; assembly: GCF_004153795.1. Lineage (NCBI taxonomy): Eukaryota > Viridiplantae > Streptophyta > Magnoliopsida > Ericales > Theaceae > Camellia > Camellia sinensis. Next base: position 2,091,762 of record NW_021026367.1, on the reverse strand, counting down.
CTTGGGAGACAGGGGAAAAGGCACTTGGAGTTGGCTGATGTCTCTGAAAGGGGAATCTATTGGGATGGAGAGTTTGTTGAGAGCGGCTGTCTAGACGAGATAAAAGCCTCTGTTACTAGGGCTGTTCAAAAATCCGTTCAAACCGGTAATCCGGACCGAACCAGACCAAATTATACGGTTTGGTTCGGTTCTATTAAGAATTGGTTCGGTTACGGATTAAGAAATATAAGAACCGTAAAAACGGTTCGGTTAATGGATTTTATGAAAAAACCGCGGTTCGAACCGAACCGAACCGAATTTAAAAAAATAAAATGAAATATATATATATATAATATCAAGTTTTATTTTTATTAATTGATTTTTTATAATTTTAATGATATTAGGATGGTATATATATGTAATATTAAGTAATGCCTTAATATTATTAGTTTTTATCATGAGTTAAATGTAATTAGTTTGAATAATTATTTTGCTAATATTAATAAATTATTCTTGTAAATAGAAATTTTTGGAACCGTAAACCAAACCGAAACCGAACCGTTTTTTCGGTTTGGTTCTGGTCCGGTTTTACAAGTGTAACGGTCTGGTCTGGTTCTCAAAATCACAGAACCATTAGAATTGGTTCGGTTCTTGGATTTTCTTAGAACCGAACCAATCCGGACCGTGTACACCCCTATCTGTTACAGGCTTGATTAACTTGGGCTTTGTAAGCATCGCAAACGGCGGCCTACCCCTCTAAAAATGCCTTCTCATCCACCGCCTTGATCTCGACTTCCTTGGTCGCAAGGCCTCTTGGAGCTCCATCTTGACCATGGTTTTTTCCTCGGCTTCCTTTACCTCGACTTTAAACACCTCGGCCACAGTCTCCGCCGCATCAGCCCTTTCTTTGGCTTTGGCTTTGTCTTGAGCAGCTTTGGCAGCCTTAGCCTAATCTATCAGGGCTTTGATCTTGGCCTCGACATTATTGAGGGAAGAGAGGAAGCCAGCAGCTTCCTTAGTCTTTTGAACCAACTCCTTCATGTTGTCCTCGGCTTTCATTGCAAAGGAGCGGGCATGCTAGATGGCCTAAAAAGATAGAAACAAACAAGTTAGAACTGGTTAAGTAAAGGCAGGAAACCAAAATGAAACAATGACAAGTGTTGAAGACTTACCAAGACGAAATGTTGCATCATTAATGCAAAGTTTTCATATCATTGATTTTGGCCATACAATTCAGATCGGTTGGCAGGAGCACGACAATGGAGAGGGCGACGCTGGCCTCGATACTATCGGTGGCGTTGTCACCGACCTTCATTGGCTTGTCACCGATCATGATGTCATAGACCCAGGGCTCATTGGCTTTGAAAGCACTTGGACTTGTTGTGGCTTTGGACCTCGGCTTTCGACCGAGCGGTATCGGATAGCTCGGCCTCGGCAGCCCTCCTCTCGGCGGTAGAGGTGTTCTTCTCAACCTTTGCCAATCTCGAGATCGGTACGGTGTCTTCAGTGTTAATTTGGGTAACAGAGGTTTTTGCCTTAGCCCTCTTCACCCTTTTGGTTTTGGATTGGGTTGGGATTAAGACGGAGAAGAGAATTGAATTGTAACAACTCCTGGCAAATCGGCCAAGAGGTCTTCAACAACGGCTTTGTTGCGGCCCGTGTCTTCAGCAGTGGCACTGATGGTAACCTTGGTGCCGAAGTGGATAGCAGGAAAGGCTATAGGAAGGTTAGCTGGATTGTAGGCCGATGTCTCTGATTCTTGGCATCTTCGACTTCGAGTTCTGCCGGCTAGTGCGTTTGCTAGAGCACAACATCGACGTCGGCACTGGGATGTCAAGATAAGTTAGGGGGTAAAGGTGGATGGCAGCTCAACTAGATCTGAGGAAGAGGCCTAGTTTGGCATTGGCGATGAGGCAACTGGTGAGGTGGTTGCTGATAGGGGAGTCTTACTTCGACGAGGAACATCGGGCAAAGCAGACTTGTAGATCGGGATATAATCAAGCAGCAAAGGGGCTTTGCACTTATTAATATCCAAACCTAAAAGCCTTTCAAATCGGGGCTGTAGCAGAAAGTTTGGTGGAAATTTTTTGATGGTTGAGGAAGAGCTACAAAACATAAACAAAAAGAAGGCATTAGTATGGATAGATGAACTAGCAAATCTTAGTAAAGGTAAGTTATGAGGTGACTCAGTTCTCACCGTCACCTTCTTTAGACACTGCTCGGCGCAGAGGAAAGAGATGAAGATCATTATCAAGCGCAAACTCCCAGTTGCCTAAGACGATCAAGTAATCATCGCTAACACCCTTGTTGGAGTCTAGGAGGTCGGCTATAAGTTTGTAGGCGATGGATCTAGGCTTGAGGTAATAAATGTAGTCTTTTTCAGATTTAAGGCCACACATTGTATAATAGAATTGGATGTTGACTAATGTAATCCTAGCCTTTTCTCAACGTGCTAGAGCGATTATATCGTTGGTAACCCTATAGGAATTGATGGCTAGCTGCATGGGGTTAAGTTTGTAGTAGTAGAGGACTTCCCTAAAAAGGGTATCTAAAGGAAACTTGAGTCCATACTCTATGAAGGCAACTACTAGGAAGGGCATAGAATCTCCATCAGGCATGATAGAGTCCTCCTCTCCAGCCAACCTAAGTTGAACGTTAGCTGCGATGAAGAACTCTTGTCGAAAGTACTCTAGTTTGGTCGGGGTGTCTACCCTCCACCTAAACATACCCATGATGTCGGATTAATGAAGTTGGTGTAAGATTTTAGGAAAAAGTGAGTAGTATTGACTTGAAGACCTCAACTAAACCCTAAATAGGCACTGTGGCAAGGGTTTTGAAGATCTAAGGGGAATTTGTTTCAGTTTTCCTAAGAATATAATTTCTAGCAAATCCCAAACCCAAATCTGCTGAAATAAGATTCAAATGGCAAGAATTTGGAAACAAAGCAAAAATAACAGAAAGAAAAAAGCATGATTCAGAATCAAGAAAGCAACAGAGATGCAAGAACATAGGAAGTGTATAGAGGCAACACCGATTCAAATGGCAACACACAGATACAGTATAAAGGCAGAGTAACGAAGAACGGTAAAACAGACCCAAGAACTAGAATTGATTTGCAATATCTAAAAATGGCAATTAGAGTCAGGGAATGGATAAAAAATTCAAGCAGCAAGAGATATGCAAAACAAGATTCATAACAGTGTCACACTCAAGAACAGCAAAAAACTAAAAAAAGAAATGAGGAAATTAGAGAACTTACCAAGTGAAGTCAGGGAAACGATGACGAAACAATAATCACTGGAGTCTGACGACGACGGTAAATGAATCAGAATAGGGAATGCCTCGCCAGAAGTGGTAAACGAAATGGGTACAAAGAGCTCGTGAACGCAACAGTGGAGGTTTTTGGAATGTAGAGAGAGAAAATCGTAAGCAAAAGAGAGAAGCGAGGATGCGAAGTGAAAAGATGAAGAGAGAGAGTGGGTGGTTTTGTTCAAAAATTCGAAAAGGCGGCAAACCATAATGAAATGCCTAGGACGACGTGCATGTCAGGCGGCGTGGACAGAAATGACGCAACTTGATAGCGCGTGTCAGGTACAAACCAATAGCTATGGGGCACATGGAAGAAATGGTTGAAACGAGCCATGCGTGACAGCTCATGTGGTGTTAAAACTCTTGAAATTCTTGAAGTAATGAGGCAATAACCTCAGCTATAAGAACGATCTCGGCTAAGATGTTTAAAGAACTTGATTCTTGGTTCCTTATCCTTGGTAAAGTGGACATTTGAGTCCTGGGTACTTAAAATCGACGAAATTTTCTCGGTCAGCGAGAAAAATGGATTGTTAGCCGATATGCTATGTAGGTTCCATCACCTCAGATTGTCGAGGTAATAAAACCTAGGGGCAGTTGTGGGGACGTATTTTGTGAGTGACAGCGCGTGGCTAAGGTGATGCCGAAGTGTCATCCGAGGTGCCACGTGACTTGATATTGCGCCGAGGTGATCTCGGCTAGGCCGAAGTTATCTGCGGAGATACCGGAATCCGAGATGAGCGAATAAAGGACAAGAGTCCTAGAACATGGGAGGATCTTAGTCTAGATAAAGATAAGGTTCAAGAAGAGTTTATCTCTATCTAGATGAAGGTCCAGGATGAGCATTAAATTTGAGTCCATTGAAGTGAGGCTTCTAATGGGATCATGTCATTGCTGGTTATAAAAGTAAGGCACTCTCGTGGGTCTGGGGTAAGTTATTTTCTTGTGAGTTTAAGCACAATTTGTTATATTTTAGAGATATTGATTACTAACTTGATCGTCGGAATGTCCCAAGATGAACGAACTACTGCCGGATTCTCATCTTCTTGTACAGGTTGTTGGGCTTAATCTATTCTGCCGGTACTTTCCAACTAAGTTTCTTATTTAATTGTGTGGTCAAAAATCTACACCCACAATTAGTATATGCAGCCAAAATTAGATTGTGACCATATTTACAATTGAATCATGAAAAGTAAAATTGACAACAACGTAGTTGAATGAAGCAAGACATTTTCTAAAGAAATGAGAGTAAAGCACTTAATCAAAACTAGTGTTTAATGTGACTTAAAACAATAGTGTTTAATGTACCTATACTTAGAATTTTATTCGAAGCAAATAAAAATAGAAAGACTCAAATAAGAAGTTAGGGAGTCAGAACACTCTTTTAAGAAGGAAATAATCTGCAACATGTAGTCATTTCACGACAATAAAAGATTTTCTATTGATCAATGATAATGCGTTAGGTTCAAAAGTCTTCTCCGATGCATCCAAAAAAAGTTAGGTTCAAAAGTAAATATTGAGTATAGTAGATATTTCATCTTACGTCATGCTATTGGTCAATAAAATATTATAAATGAAATTTGGCAAACACTTGTTATTTCTCACTAACCCAATATGTAGCTCATAAAATGAGATTTCACATTGATTAGTGATACCATAATTATATCAAATATCTACTCTGAAATTAAATTTTTAAAAAATATTAAAATTAAAAATGAAGGAAATTCATTCAAATAAATTCATAAATATAAAAACGAAGAAATATTTATCACCCTTCCAAATAAATTCATAAATATAACAACAAAGAAATATATATTACCCTTCCAAATAAATTCATAAATATATATTTACCCTTTCACACTTTAAGTTCAAAGCTTATTTTGAAAAGTAAATTAAAAATTGATTTTTTTAAATTTTTTTTATTTATTTTTTAAAAAACATGTAAAAAAATTTAAAAAAAAATTATAACTTAAAAAAATTATAAAAAAAAATAAAAAATTTAACTTTTTATCGAATTCTCAAACTAGGCCCAAGTTCAGAAGGTTTTGAAAAAGGAATCAATAATTTCACAATTATTTAGTCAAAGAGAATAAGTGCTAATGTCATTCAGATCACTTCTATGCTTCCTAGTGTGTACGTAATCAAAGTTGATATATTTGTCAACATCTTGCATGTTATTTAAAATAAATAAATAATAAGACCTCCTTTATACATTGTTTCAAAAGTTGGTTTTCTTTTTCTATTCTTTTTGTGCAAGAGTGTAAAAAGAAACCCAGAAGTTCAACCGCAGAAGAAACCGAGACAACTTATCATACATTATTTTGTAAACTATTTTCTTAGGAAACAAACAAAGCTCTTCTTCCCTTCTATCTCCATCATATGCATCATGGTTATAAAGTCTTACACCCAATCTCAAGTTGAGCTGCTAAAAATTGAAACAATTATCTTAAAGTCTCTATCATCTTTTGCCTTCCCTCACCATTCTCACTCTTTTGAAACCTATCACAAAAATTTACACAAATCTCACCCAAAAAAAAAAAAACCTTCTCTTCAACTCTCAACTCTCTCCTCTCTTCAAAACCCAAAGACAAGAAGAAACAAACAAGAAAATCCATTTACAGTATAAATCACAACATTGACATCACCGGCTAATCATGATCAAAACAAAAAGAATAGAACCCAAAAAATAAAATAAAAATTAGAAATTAATTTAACAAAAATAAACACACACACGAACAAATGTTTTTGAATTTTTTTTTAAAAAGAAAAATCATTTAAAAAAATAATGAATGCTTTTGATTTTTTTCAACAAAATTAGTTTTTGAAATTTTTTTAAAAACGGATTCTAAAAATTTAAACAAACATATTTTGAACTTATTTATTAAACTCATTACTTTAGGTTTGAAATTGTGTTTTGGAAACATGATGAGAAAAGAAATTTAAAGAAAATTAATTAAAATTATATTTTTAAAACACAATTTCAAGTTTTGAAAAAGCGACTTTAGAATTTAGCACGACTTCACATAAGTAAAAACCAACACGCATCTAAGAAATATGATTTGAAAAAAAAGAACTCGAATTTGATAAATAGACACACAAAAAAAAAACACTAATCAAGGTCAATAACAGTTAGAAGAACTTAGTGCAATATTGCACTCAATATTCTTTTTTCCCACGAAAATTAGAAGAACTTAGTGCAATATTGCACTCAATATTCTTTTTTCCCAAACACAACCAAAAAAAAAAAAAACAAACAGACCAGTACAGTTTTTTCTCTTCTAAGAGCAGTTAGAAAACAGAGCCTCCCAAATCTCTGTAAACACTTGAACAATAACCTTATGATGATGATACGAATTCAACGAAAGAAAAGTCTGCAACAAGTTCTCCAAATCTCTGGCCCCAAAAATCTGCTTCTCCACTATCATCTCCACCATTGAAGTCCTGAAATCACTGTATGGATCGCTCGATCGCTTCACTACGGCAAAGCTATTCTTCACTTTCCCTTCTAATGGCATTAAACCCATCTCCTCAGACCCCTTCTTCTTCGATCCCTTGTTTCTTCGATTCGCCCCGTACCGGACTTTGTTCCGTCGAAACGAGTCCGACGAATCGGAGGAGAGAGATTTGGATGAGAAAAGGGTCGTCTTATCATCATCGTCGTCGTCGCTGGTAAACCAGTCATAGTAAGCGTCGAAGTCATTGGTTTTCATGAACTGGGTTGTCTTGTTCTTCGACTTCTTTCTCTGCTTTTTCTTCAATTTCTGCTTCGATTGAATCGATTTGGATTCTGTGTTTTGGAAGTCGTTCAATGTGTTGAGATTGAGAGGCGAAATGGGTGATGCGGGTGGGCATTTTCGACCGTCGAGGAGGGAGTTTCGGTCTGAGATTTTGCGTCTGGGAAAGAGCTCTGTTTGGGTTGTTTCGGAGCATTTGGGTCTGCAAATTGAAGGGAATGGACGAGACTTGGGAGAGAAGAGTTCGATCAATTGGTAGTGTTGTTGTTGTTGTTGTTGTTGGCGGTTTTGGGGTACGAAACGGGGTCGTTCGATCACGTCCGACATGTTTCGTGTCTTGCACGACCCGAATGATGATCGGAACATCCGAGAGATTCGGAGCTTCAATCGGTTCTGGTTCTCCATTGTAGAGAGAGAAAGTTTGAGAGAGAGGGAGGGAGAGAGAGAAGATGAAGGTGGCGGACTTGAAATTTGGATAGGCGAATAGGAGTTGTACTATATAAAAGAAACTGTGTTTAGAAGTCTTGTTTGGATTTTGATAGTCCCTGCGTGGTAAAATAATGGTCTTTAAGCAGGTGGACGGCATTGTGATTAAGGTTTGGAATTTAAGCCTCAGGATTACAGATTCAATTTCTTTTTTTGTGGACTAATTTTTTGGGCGAAACACAGTTAGTTAAGAGATTGAATCTCAAGTTGTCTAATCAATATTTGGTGTGGGTTTAATACTCTCCCGCTGTGCGAGTCGTGACTCAAGCAGAACTTGTCTTGGGAGGTTGGGACAAGTTTCCAAATTATAGTCTCCTCGCTCAGAACGGCTAATAGGATATCTTGGTGATCTCTGCAAAGCGGTCTTGAACTTGTGGAAGGGTGGGGAGAATTTTCCTGTAATAAAAATAAATAAATAAATAATGGTCTTTTCTAGAATTTTTTTTGATAGTATAATTATTACATTTTAAAAAATTAATTTTTTAAAATTATCTTTTGATAATATATTTTTTTAAGAAATATCAATGTTATAATTATACTTTTTATGTTGTTAATGAATTTAAAAGAAAGATAAAATAAAAAATTTATCACTGTGTTTGGTTTGAGTTTTTTGAATTAAGTTTTTTGAAAATTGAATTTTTTGGTTTTCATGTTTTTTTTTGTTTTTAGTGAATATTTTTAAAATTTTAAATATTTTTTTTTACTTTTTAGATGCACCTTACTTAAATGTATCTAAAAAGTAAAAAATTTGTGAAAAAATATTTTTAGAAATTAATAAATACATAAAAATATAAAAAATGTACTGAATTCTCGTATTTTTTTGTATTTCTGGTATTTAGTGAATTTTTAAAAAGTTTTTTCAATTTTTTTTTACTTTTTAAATATATTTATGTTAGGTATGTCTAAAAATAAAACTAAAAATTGCTCAAAATATAAAAAAAAATTCAGTAAAAACTAAAAAATACGAAAAATAAGAAAGTAAAATTTTTTAAAAAGTATTTTTGAGAAGTGGTAACCAAACATAGTGTATATTATTTTTATACTTAATTTTTAAAAATAAATTAATATTTTAAAAAAAATAAAAAATAAAATAAGAGATTAATATTTTGATACAGAGAGAATATAATTTTTTTAAAAAAATCCTTTTTATATGCTTGGTTTTGGCTGTTTTTCGTCTTCTTTGTTGTCGACACTAGAAATTTTCAACTGCATTTAGAAATGAAGTCCACGCGCCATGAAGAGTGTTGAAAGCACGCGCCTTTATTAGTGTTTTTGTGAATTAACCAGTTAGGAGATTGAGAATCTCATGTCGCCTACAATGATGGGGTTGCACAATTCTTGTCCCAAGTTCTTTTTAATTGGTATCAAAAAATTTGATTTTGAGAGTGCTCGGGCGTCCTTTAGCATATCTTTATTTTGGTACAATTTAAAATTTTGGCAAAAAATTTATTATAAATTATAACATTATTATTTTTTTATTTTTTTACATATCTTTTTGTAAAAAATTAAGAAATTATCATTTGACAACTTGAAGTTTTAGCTAACAAGTCAAAAAATCACTATAATTTATAATATCACTCTCTACTTTCTATCACAATATATATTTTCATAACAAGTTAAAAAATCACTATATATATTTTTATAAAAAGTCAAAAAATTACTAAAATACTCAATCTTCTTAAAATTTGAAATTTGACACCATCATCATACAACTCTTGGTGTAATGGTTAGATATTTACATCTTACAATGATGCAGATGCATCACTTAAAAAATAAAATAAGAGATTAATATTTTGATATAGAGGGAATATAATTTTTTTTAAAAAATCCTTTTTATATGCTAGGTTTTGGCTGTTTTTCGTCTTCTTTGTTGTCGACACTAGAAATTTTCAACTGCATTTAGAAATGAAGTCCACGCGCCATGAAGAGTGTTGAAAGCACGCGCCTTTATTAGTGTTTTTGTGAAGAAAAATGCTTGGGAGCACTAATTAGTGCTCCCACTGATTAGGTGGTAGTGGGTCCCGTCATTAATGATGTGATGTTTTGATTTTGGAGTTGTATTTTTTTTTTTGTTACTTTTTTAATGTATTAGTGCTATTAGTGGTGATATTTTTAGTGGGAGGAATCATTGTTGTTTTGTGAATTAACCAGTTAGGAGATTGAGAATCTCATGTCGCCTACAATGGGGTGTTGCACAATTCTTGTCCCAAGTTCTTTTTAATTGGAATCAAAAAATTTGATTTTGAGAGTGCTCGGGCGTCCTTTAGCATATCTTTATTTTGGTACCAAAATTTTAACAACTTAAAATTTTGATAAAAAATTTATTATAAATTATCATATTTTTATTTTTTTACATATCTTTTTGTAAAAAATTAAGAAATTATCATTTGACAACTTGAAGTTTTAGCTAACAAGTCAAAAAATCACTATAATTTATAATATCACTCTCTACTTTCTATCACAATATATATTTTCATAACAAGTTAAAAAATCACTATATATATTTTTATAAAAAGTCAAAAAATTACTAAAATACTCAATCTTCTTAAAATTTGAAATTTGACACCATCATCATACAACTCTTGGTGTAATGGTTAGATATTTACATCTTACAATGATGCAGATGCATCACTAATGCCTTGTTTAGGAACAAATTATTTTAGTAATTTTTAAATTTTTTGACTAAAGTATTAAGTAAAAAAAATTAGTATGTTTAAGATAACTTTTTATAAAAAGATATGCAAAACGTAGAGAGAAAAAAGAATATTTGACATTTTGGTATAATTTGTTGGTTTTTTAATTTTTTTTAATAATTTTTTGACTTTTAGACTAAAATTGAATGTTATCAAACGAGGCGTAAGTCAAATTTAATCAAAGGTTAAATTGGATTATACTTCTTGAATTTTGAAGTTCTTAATCGTTGGATCATTATACAACTCTTAGTGTAACGGTTAGATATTTACATTTGTCATTAATGATACAGATGTATTGCGAAATGTCACAAAATTAAAGTGGTCAAATTTAATTCCCAAAAAAAAAAATTACTTTTTGAATTTTGAAATTTGTAACCATCAAATCATCATACAACTCTTAGTGTAACGGTTAAAGAAATTTAATTTCAGACAACTAAGAGTATACTATTAGTAAATTTCAAAATTTTTGTAATTTTCAAATTTTCAAACAACGCATATAAATGCAACAATTAGGTAATGGTGACAAAATTCAAATGCAAGATTCAATAGTGTTTCTTTTCTTATATTGCAAGTGACATTTTCTCATTTGAAATTTGAATATAGTGGATTAATTAATTTCTCCCTTTTCTTTGAATACCATAAATAGGCTTGGAAACAACCAAAGTGCAATTGAAAGTTGAGGTTGTGCAATGGTTGCAAAAGGGTAAAATAGGAATATACTTCGAGGAAGATAAGAATCACATGGTTAGGTCATCGGGCTGCCTCATTTGTACATTGTTTTCCAAGTTTAGTTAGTCTGTAAATTCCTACCTAACCAAATTACAGTGGCATATGAAGAATGTAGGGACCATAGTAGGGAATTAAGTTAGAGTTGGTAGCATTTAAATTCAAATGGCTAAGTATACTTTATATTTAAAAAAGAAAAAAATATATATTATATTGCAAAAAGTAAATAAAAAAAAATGAAAGATTAGCACTTATTCCCTTTAATATGGAATCTTTTAGCAGTGACATTCTCTTAAAATACACACACTGAGGAATTACAATGCTCGAAGCAAAAGTTTTGGCATTAAATATTGAAATACATAATATTAATAATCTCCATTTCCTTATGATTGTTTTTTTTTATAACAAAAATATTACAGATTTCAAAAATTTTACTAAAATTTTTATCAAATGTCTCATATGAGTGTAAAGCCCACATAAGACCCATATAATATGGGTCTCACACCTATATAAAACCTTAAATAAAAATTTTAATAAAACTTCTAAAAACTCTAACATTACTCTTTTTATAATTCTTTTCCTTTCTCCTCCAAATAAATGTCAAGCATGACCGTTTTAGAGATGAAACAAGATCCTCCTTTGTTTTTTTTTTTTTCTCGACAATAATCTTGTCATGATTATCTAACCGTCCAAATTAAAAGTTAAAACAAAACGACTTGCTTTATAATGTATGGTTTAAAATAAAAGGCTATCATTTTAATAATGTTTTATTTTAATTCTAATCTTGAATCATTAATAATTTATTAGTTGTGTGAATAAAAAAATGATATTATTATTTTTTTTACATAAAATTTTATATTTTTGCACTATCTGCATTAATCTCCATCCATTTAACCTTATTAAAAAAAATCAGTATAATTATATCGAAACTGTAAGACTTATTGTATTTTTTTTTAACTGCAGGAAGGTAAGTGCAATTTACTCATTTAAGTAATATTTTTAAATTTTAATTTATCAAGGTGGCATCCCATCTGCCATCCATCCAAAATTAGATGGATTAGAAAAAAATTAATCTGCATCCGTCTATCGATTTGGAGGATGTAGATTGAGCAGGCCGTACGAGTTGGCGGATGGATGCGATCGGTTTGGCAGTTTGGACTTTACTTCATCTATAATTTGTCTATTATAGGTTACAGCACCACGCATGTATATTTTTAAGGTATTGTTTTTCATTTTCACAAAAATATATATTTATTATTTATATTCTATGTTATTACTTATTAGCAGTTTTTTTTTTTTTTTTTTACTTCACCTTGGGCAGATTGGGTTCATGTGGGTGTAGAATGATTGATCTACCATCTGAATTCGTAAATTTTAAAATATTTCATCTGCATCCGTCTGTTGACATACACACATCTCTCTAAAATCAATTAAGTTAGATTAGTTTAATTAGGTTAAACGAGCTTGACGGATCCACAAGATAACTTAGTGGCGGCTCTTCTCACTGTACAATAGATAGCGTTTTCTTTTAAAGATATGTGCTGGAGAATAACAAAGGTACACGAGGCATGGGATAGGAGGTTGTTGAGCAATGAAATAAGACTTCAAATAGCTCAATAGGGATAATAATAAATAATTTAATAAAATAAATTAAAAAAAGAAAAACTCAAAATGGAGAGGTGACTAGTCAATTTCTTTCCTCACCAGAATATATATCAGCATTTTTATATAATAATTTCAGTCTTCAATTAATCTCTCTTTATGTATGTATGTATGTATACATATATTTATTTGTAGATTCATTCAATTTAGGCATATCTGCAAGCTTGCAATTTGAGCCCATTTGATCATTAATGATCTCAATTCCTTAATGTATAAGCAATCTCTTTACTTGTTTTAGTTTGCAATAACGAAACAAGTCCAGTCTATGTACACACTACAAGAAAAAATATCTTTGGCAATTAAATTTTTAGTCGCCAAAAGTCTGTTTCTTGTCGCCGAAAATCGAGTTTTTACTTTCAGCGATTAATTTTTTTAGTCGCCCGTTTTGTCGCGTATATATGGTCGCCAGAGGTATTGGCGACTAAAATTTTTTTAGTCGGCAAAAAATAGCTCTTTAGCGACCAACGATTTAGTCGCCAATAGTGATTTACACTTTTTAAAATCACACATTTAGCGACTAATCTTTTCGTCGCCAATAGTCCATGAATCGCCGACTAAACCGTTTAGTCCCCCAAAATGAACACTTTTGGCGACTAAAATTTTAGTCGCCAAAGGTGCTTCCATGAAAAAAAGAAAAATCAACTTTTTTGCTTTTTTTGAGATTCGAACCGCCAACCTCTCCCACATTCAAAACCTTTAGCCACACACTCTCTCCACTATGCAACTACAACACTATATAAATATATATACAACATATATTATTTATACACTATATTCACTCGTATTAATATCTAGCTATATATATAAAAATAATTATTTTTATTCAAATATAATTTTTGTAAAAAATAAATTATTTACTAAAAAAAAATTAGATCACTTTTGGCGACTAAATCTATTTTTTAGTCGCCAATTGTACAGTTTTGGCTACTAATTATATTTTAGTCGCTGAAAAAATTCATTCTTGCCGAAAAACCTCCACTTTTGGCGACAAAACTGAAATTTGGTCGCCAAAACTTCTACTTTGGGCGACTAAACTGCCTTTTAGTCGGCAATTCTTGACTTTTAGCTACTAAATTTTTTTTTGTAGCCAAAAAGCGTCACTTTTGGCTACGAAATTGATTTTTGTCTGTAAAACAAGTATAATCGGCGACCAAACTATTTTTTAGTCGCCAAAACCTATACTTTTGGCTACTAAATGTTTTTAGTCGCCAAAAACCTTCTCTTTTGGCTACCAAAAATTTTTTAGTCGCTAAAACCCCTATATTCGGCGACTAAACTGACTTTTAGTCGCTAAAACCCCTACATTTGGCTACTAAACTGTTTTAGTCGACACTTTTGTTGACTAATTCCATTTTAGTCGCCAATTCTGCTACTTTCAGCGACGAAAAATTCATTTTTAGTCGCGAAATCTGTTTTTTCTTGTAGTGACACCATAGAATAGGAGTTGACAAACCTTAGGAGAGAAGCTTATTACTCTTGTGGTTGTTACACTTGTCAGACTATCCAAATATTATTCTAAACTATACAAATCTTGGAGGCAATTACATAAATTCTTTGTTCAAGCATTAAAAATAAACCTTATCAAAAAAATATTAAAAATAAACAAACAAATAAAAAAAGAAATTGATGCAAAAAATTAAGGGAGAATTACAAAAAAATAGAAATTAGAGAAGAAAGAATTACAAAAAATGAGAAATAAAAATAATTCAAAGAGGTGGAATCTACCAAGCCAATTACTAAAATACCCCCCTCCATCTATCTCTCTCTTTTCACTGCTCTACCATGTCAATTGTCGGCCAGACCCTTCCTCAATTCCTTCCCCAACACACATATTATTACTTATTAGCAGTTTTTTTTTTTTTTTGAGAGCCATCACCCTATCCCAATCCCCTCCGCCTAGCCCCACCCCATACCACCATGACACCACTGACCCCTCCCGAAATTTTAAACCGTCCATGTTTCTTTTGCTCTCTCCTTGTGATTTTCTCATTGTGGTCTCTCTATCCCTCTCTTGACCAATAAATTTTTAATTGGTCAATAAATTTATGGACATGGTAAATATATAAAGTGGTTATTATCTAAGTACTTATATTAATCAATCAATATCTTACTTTATAAATTACTATACAACTTAATTTTAGAATATCTAAATTTATTATAACCCATATTGGTAATGAATTAATTTGATTAAGTCAAAGGCTTGAATTGCAAAATTACTGTGGATTGTAACTCAAGCTATGAAACCATATTATATATCTTGGTCAAGTAAAAAACCCATTATTGTGAACTTTTTTCTATTGAAATCACTTTTAGAGTAAATATATATCAATCAGATTTCACAATGAAATTCGTGTTGAGCACTGAAATTTCCAAAGCTTCTACCGTAAGGGGTGCTGCTCTATCCAAAGTCCATGAGAGAGTTTTGAAAAGTGAGATTCATGGTGAAGGACAAAGGCAATATTGTCACCTTTTACATGTTTTTATTCTAGTAGATAGTTTATTATCAACCATTACAGTGATTAAATCTTATTAGTTTTAATCAAGTCTTGTCAATATATGAATGTCTTGTTCATTCTTCTTTAGTGGTTAAAAAACAATAAAACTAGTCTCAAGTCTAGTGTATCTTAGGCACGACTCCCCCAACTCCCCAAAAAATAGATTATAAGAGCATATCTAATAGTAAGCTATTTGAGCTGTCATTGTCAAAATTTGACAAGAGTTTTAAAAAATATTGCTCCAATGGGCTGCTATAACCCTTGCCAAATTTGACAAATGCCATTTCACCTCTCAAATTTGGCAACAAGTTTGGCAATTGCCAAACTTGTCACATCATCCAACTAAACAGAATTTGGTTCCAAAATTTTTGTAATGGTTTGTTTTTTGGTAGAATGAATTATATTTAATTTTTTTCTTTAATTTTCAATTTCTTTTTAATTTTTTATATTTGTCTAGTCGAGTATAATGAAAATATATAAATTTTTTTTTACAAACAATTAAAAAAAGGTCACAAAAAAAAAATACTAAAAAATTTATATCCAAACAATATTTACAAATTTGGAGGGAAAGTTAGTTAAGATTTGCCAAAATAGCATGGGTACCATTGAAGCACCATTGCTATAATTTGACAAATTGCTACTATTCATTGCTAAATTATAGCAATAACAATGATATTATAGCAAATATCATTGGAGATGCTCACACTGACATTCAGTCAAAAAAATATTTACAAATAAATGAAAAATATTATAAATATTAATAATTAAAATTATAAATTTTTTTATTAATATGTAATTAAATTACACTGACACCACTGTAGTGCTATTCTCTTTTATAAGAATACTACCCACAAAATGAAAAGCCAAAAAAAAATATTCAAAAATAATTTAAAATATATATGTGAATCAAATTCATTTTAAATAGAGTAACATATATCAAATAAAAAAATTGTACAAAAAAATTATACATAATAATGATGTAGCAGATTAATTTGTAGTCATGCATTTTAAATCAAAAAATCCATTAGGATGACTAGCCTCCGTTTGGGAAGTGGGTTGGCTTTTTGGCTTTTTGGCTTTTTTGGCTATTTTAGCCTGGGCTAAAAAGTTTGGTTTGGGAAGAGCTTTTTGGCTTTTTGGCTTTTTGGCTTTTTTTTGTGAGAGAAGAGTGTAATGATTATGGGTTGGATGTGATGTTTTGTTTGTTGTGGCTAAAATAGCCTGTTTTGTCTTTTGTGGCTATTTTAGCCCCAACCCACTTGCCAAACACATATTTCAAAAAATTTATAGCCACATCATTTTAGTAGAGTTTTTTTGTATTAAAAGAAACGGTAAATTACACTCAACTCTCATGAGGATTGAAAAAAATACAGCTAGTTCCACACTTTTGATATAATTATATTAGTCTCTATTGAAATTTTAATTCAGATAACAATTAGGCCCTTTTTTGTCAGTAATGAAAATATAGTATCCACTTTTTTCTAACTAAAGTGGATATTTGTCATTGTTTATTTTAGTGTTTACTTACAATCTATATTAGTTTCGGTTATTTTAACATAATTAAATGGGACACCAATGCAATTATGTTAAAAATGTGAGTTAAGCATTTTTTTTTTTTCAAATCTCAAAAAGAGGTGAGTATAAGTTTCTTAAAAGAAATTATTTGCAAATCATTTTCCTTCTGAGCAACCAAGTTTAACTTATATCAGACATTCAAATTATAAATATTTTTTAATTATTTTTTCTAAGTAGGTATCATAACTTTGTAAATTATCTATATAAACTATCTCATTCTCTCAAAAGCATCTTGAGAGTCATAGAAGCTTCCAACAACACACAAACACATCAAAAACAGCAGCTCTTTGCCCTTTAAACTTCAAATATACCAACAAAAGCAAACGGACAGAGTTTTGGTTATATGGGAATTCAGCTTTTTTCCAAGTTGAAGAGTTGGCTCACCGACAACCACAAACTGTTGCCATGACATAGATTTCCTGACCTCCCCTTCACTTTACTCGTTTCATACTTTGTACACTGACCAATTGGCTCTGAAAAAATTCAAACCCTTATGTCTTAGTTTATTTTAGGGCTATGACTTTTGGTAAATTTGGTATCTCACTTTTCATGTGAGGTTTGTCTTTTGGATTGGACATAACTATTCAAATTTTTTCCTAAAGTCTCATGACTTTTATGTTTGACATTAGAATAATTAAAGTCTTTTTCAATGTGGGCAAAACTTCCCTGAAAACTCTAGGCATTCAAAACTGTGTCAGGAATATAAAATGTAAAGTGTAGCCATTGCTGGATCCTAAATTTTTTTTTTGAATTTTTGGGAGAAACCCAATCCTTTATGAGAAAAATTTGATGAAAGTCCATCCTAAAAGGTGTATAAGGTATTAGATCTAAAGAAAAATCTTATTTGATGATAAAGACATGTCGAAAAAGTCATTAGTGCTGAAAAAGTAGTGACATGTGTCACATTTCAACAAATAGGTTGTTTGCTGAATTTCAATAAATAAGAAAATAGCTTTAGTGAGTTTTAACACATAGGCAAGTTGGATGATTTCAAGAAATAAGATGATTTCAAGAGATAAACAAATGGGTTGATTGCAACAGATAGTTGTCCTTTTGAATAAATTGTATTATTTTAGTCCAAAGGGATTAGAGATTGGGCATAACGACTCAAAAGATTAAAAAATGAACCTATTGCCTGAGTACCTTATATATAATTGTGTCGTTGTACATATCCAAAATTTTGCATTTGTTATAAAAAAAAATATTAAAAAAAGAAAAAGATAAAAATGTGAGCGAAATGATGAGTTCTTACTATTTCATTTATTTGATATACAAATTTTGCTTGCATATATAATTACTAAAAGATACTTACATAGATTAAGGTATGAATAAATCATTATAAGAATTCAAAAAGATAAAAATATGATCTTGTTATTTTATAATCTAACAAAATCCAATTCACAATATGAAAAAATATCAAATAAAATCTAACCTTATAGTAACAAATAAAAATTTAACCAATGCAATAAAGTATCAATCAATTTTTATTTATATATATATATATATATTTGTATTTTTAGATTCAAAATTTACTAATTAAACTTACATCCTTCAATTTAGAATGTACACTCAGATCTCTGGACCCACAATTTTTTAATATACTAATACAACAAAAGTTAAAATTTATTAGGGCCCCTAAATTTTGTTAAAATTTGGGAGCTTATGCAGTGGTTTCGTTGGTCTTGTCTCAAATTTATCCCTATGTGTACATTCAAATTTAATGTGATATTAGTAATATCTCTAATGAATTCAGTTCACACATTTTATTTTGCAATATATTTTCTAAAACTTCTCAAAATAAGAAAGAGAGTAATTTTTTAAAGTACACAAGAGACAAGGGCATAGAACCGTATCATGGAGCCAAGATTGTAGGACATTGATCAACTACTTTGGTCATTAGTGCATTTTAATTAATTTTCATTTGAATACCAAAATCTAAGATATGTTTAATTTTTTTTTTTTTTTATTTATTTATTTATTTATTTTTTAGATTGGAAACTAAGATGTATTTTAACCTCTAAAAATTTCAAAGCGAAGGCCAAGGACAACTTGAGAGTTGGTGCATGTTCAGAATATACAAACATGAGCAGTTAGTTGCCTACTACATATTTAGGATTGCAAGTTAATGGAATATAAAAATAGTAATATGTAAAAAATAAAGTTGGTCATGGTATTGCCCAATTTTGAACAGAGGGTTAACCCGTTTTGTCTAGTGTGGGTCTGGGGCATGCACCAGAATGGTCAAGAGCTAGGGGACCCGTGACCAATTTCGTTTTTTATAGGAGATGGCTTTTCCATGGATAGGTCCAACTTTGACACGGGAAATTTACGGATTCTTTATCGTGGAATTGATCATGTGCATCACTTTGATAATTAGATTCAAGTCGATGATCAACTATTTACTTGTAAGACTTTCCAAACAAGTTATTCACACAAATAAATAAATAAATAATTAAAAAACAAATTGATCAGATGTTAATAATTCATGATTGAGTTATGTTTTTTTTTTTTATAAATAATTAATAGACAGTTTATATTTAAAAACAGTTCTAATTATTAAGATTCAATAGTATCTCTTCAGTTGGTGATCCTGAAAAAGGAAACATTCCCATTTTATAATTAGAAAGCATGTGAATTTTTAGGACATCACCGGTTGTCTCTACTGTGTCAAAAAATTTTGCTTGATTAGAGTTTTTCAAAAATATTTTTCAAAAAATTTTACTTTCTTATTTTTCATATTTTTTTTTGTTTTTACTGAACTTTTTTAATATTTTAAGCAATTTTTTTAATTTTTGGACATACCTAACATAAATATACCTAATGAGGAAAAATTTTGTGAAAAAAATCTTTTAAAAATTCACTAAATACCAAAAATACAAAAAAAAAATACGAGAATTCAGTACATTTTTTTATATTTTTATGTATTTATTAATTTTTTAAAATATTTTTTTACAAATTTTTTACATTTTAGATACATCTAAGTAAGGTGCATCTAAAAAGTAAAAAAAAAAAATTGAAATTTTAAAAATATTCACTAAAAATAAAAAAAAAATACGAAAATCAAAATACTCAATTTTCTAAAAACTTAATTCAAAAACTCAAACCAAACACACTGATAATTTTTTTCAAAAATTTTAGAGAAGTCATGCCATATATATTATAAAAATATTCATAAAATACACAAATTTGAAAAACTTAGCGAACCATGGCCCATTACTCTTTGAATGGCCCAAAGGGGCGCATGCAGAGTTGAAGCACGGAGTTTGGAAGCCCAGCTTATTTATATAGTTGGGTATTAAACACTACAACAGAGTGCTCCAATAGAGCCAAGCTCGGTTTGAATTGGCTCGTAAGCACAACATATATAAATTAATTTTTATTTTTAATAATATATCGTATATATATATATATATTGGTCCGGTGTTTGTGGAAAATTTATATTTTGTTTGATAAAATTTATTTAATAATATTAGCACTTTTTATATTTTGTTCATAATCCTTTCTTTTTTCTCCTCTCGTCATACTATGACAATGACTATTTTTAGTGCATGTGTGTCAATTTCCGATCACACTGCCAATTTAGTATTCAGCTGGAGAGTACTGGCAGAATAAATGGCACTTGTCTGACCTGCAACAGAAAGAGAAGATTCCGACGGTGGTTCGTCCACCCGAGGCACTGCGACGATCAAGTCAGTATATCTCTCAAAGATAATCAATAGTGCTAAACTCACTATTCAGAATATAAATTGCGTACCTTAGACCCATCAGAGATGTCTTTCTTTTATAGTTAACTCAATCATAATCCCCATAGAAGCCTAGTTTCAATAGACTTCTGCTCAGTGCTTATCCTAGACTCTCCAAGAAATAAAGATAAACTCCCTAAGAGTGTTATCCTTATCCATGCTAAAGTCCTTCCTCATTTTAGGACTCTTGTGCCTTATCTGCTTATCTCGGATTCTGATATCTTCGGAGCCTCAGCCTAACCGAGATCACCTCGGCGTCATAACCTGAACACATGGCACCTCGGCTTACACGTCGGCGTCACCTTGACCACGTGTTGGGACTCAGAAAATATATCCCCACAGTGCAGTATATGAAACAACTTAAGAGTTTTTTATTTTGAAAATTTATATCAAAGTGTTTGGCATAATTTCTATTTACAATTTATAAGACAAAATCTTTTGGAGGTAAAAAGTTAATAATAAAAAAAAAAGTTAGTTCGTGATACATTTCTAGCTTCTTTTTTTTTTTATATATTGTAATAACCCTCACTACTGCTTACTGATAAACATTGATTACCGTTAAACTGAACTGATCATGACTGATAATTGAACTGATTAAAGTACTGAACTGACTGACTGAAAACTGGAACTGAATTGACTGAGTATGTATGTTAATCCGTATTCTATCTGTTTGACTGTTTGACTATCTGTTCATGTTTTAGTGTTTAACCTGCTAATTGAAGGTCTTATCGGCGGCCGAATCCGAAATTGATTAGTGTGCCTTGATCAGTAGAATTAATGTGAATTTATGGTATATTTATCTGAAATTTGATTTAGTATGAGTAAATTAGATTAAATATTGACGGATTGCAAGTTTTGGACTTAATTACCGTTAGACCACTTAGTGGCCACTCAATACAACATATTTGAGCCTTATACTTGACCACATAACACATTTGCTCAGCCTTTCTCCTTGCCATAGCCAACCAAGAGAGAAGAGAGGGATAGAGTGAGAGAAATTGGATTTCATCTTGAGTTTTGCTTGCTAATTGAAGGTTGATTGTTAATTTGAGCTTCTAGTCTTCTAATTCAAGACCTAAGGTAGAGTAATTACCCTCTTGTTTATGAATTGAGCTTGTTCTTACATGATTTATGTCAAATTTAGTGGATTGAGTCAAGAAATAGCTTCATATGTTGAAATAGAGCATAATTCATGCATGCATGTTAGTATTGTTGGATTTTGGGTTGAGTTCATGGCAAATTGTCACATGCATGTCCATGTTTTGAGTGTAGGCCATGTTTTCATCATGTTTGTGAATCAATTGGCTCATTAGAGCATGTTTTGAAGCTTGAAAGTTATTTAAAGATCATGCATGTCATGTTTGAGGATTGTTCTTGAAAAATGGTTTGAAATTGGATTTGAATTAAACACCCTTGGGCTTTGATTTCTCAAATTGAGCTTTGAACCATGTTATTCTATGTGTTTACAAATGTTTTCTAGAAATTCAGCCCAAGAGGTCGAGTTTTGAGTTATTAAAACTTGGTTTGAGCTTGGAGGTGCAATCTGGGTTTTCCAGATTCTGCACTTCCGCTCGAACGGGGGATAGTGACGCTCGAGCGGGGAATCCGAGCATCCAGTATCTCTACACTGTTTTACAGTCCGCTCGAGCGGAGGATTGGGCGCTCGAGCGGAATCATGTGTCTCAAGCTCGAGCGGGCGTCGAGCGTCCGTCGAGCGGAGATTTCACCCATCCAGTACTTTTACAGTACGCTCGAGCGGGATATTTGACGCTCGAGCGTGTACCTTTGTTGCATGACCGCTCGAGCGGGGAAACCTGAGCTCGAGCGGGACTCTGTTTTTCTGAAAACTCCTGAAACTGCTTTCTGATCACATCTTTGCATCCTCATCTCATCCTAGGCATTCTTAGGCCTAGTTTAAGACATCTTATTGAGGACATAGATGTAGAACACACCAAGACAAATTAGGGATTAAATTATTATCTCTTCCGACCGTGTAGCTTAGTGTGTGTTCAATCTGTTAACTGTGTAGGGTTGGCGACTGGGGAGACACGCTCTAGCATACTGTAGCCCAGAACTCTATGAGTAACGATTGTGTAAAGATATGTTCACAAATGATTATCTTTTGAACAACTGAACTGTACTGTTTTCTGAACTGATTACTGTTAACTGAATGAATGTATGTCCTATATTCTGAACTGTATTGTGGTATCCTTAGCACCTACTGTTTACTGTTACTGTGACAGAATTCTCTGTCGGTTCCCTTGTTGGAACCACTACTGTTTACTGACTGATGGCCATTATTTACTGCTCGGTCTTTTAAGACCTATTGTTTAATGTACTGTTATGCTAATGGATGTACCGCATATGACTGTACTGACTGAACGACTGAAATACTGATTTAATGAACTGTTTTCATTACTGTAAGGACATTCATTCTTAACCTCTTTACGCATTATGTTATTCACTGGGCTTTAGCTCACTGCTCATATATATATGTAAGTGTTCAGGCACCAGACCGCGGCTAGGAGCGTCAGGGTTACTCTAGTTTTGTCAAGCCAACTACCGTGCCTCACTATGAGGTTCCAAGCCTATCATGCTAAGGCTTAGGGGTGTTTTAGGACTCCCCCTTCTGTACTGTCTTACTGTTTTGTAATAACTGAATGGATTGTATAGACTGAATGTTTACTGTACCGTTGCATAGGGATCGAGTCCCTATTCTGAATGATTGTATATATTGTGTATACCTTTCCACTGAATGTAAATATGTTTGGAAAGTCTTTTTGCATGCAGACTGTCACAGCTCATTGGGCATTGTTTCTTTACTGTTTTGGCTTCCGCCAGGCCCTGTACTCTGTTTTACTGTACTACTGTTAAGCAGGCCTTCGGTAATCTCGGATTACTGGCCGGTTACAGTGCTAAACCCATAAGGCCGGATTTGGGTCGTGACATATATATAGTTTAATTTTGGCATTTTGGCCAAAAAATAAGGCTCTGTTTGGTTGTTAATTCAAATCAATTTTCAACACGTGAGCTCGCGCATGACGTTTGGATACGACGTTCAAAAATTGATTCCGCGTGTTAATTCAAATTACATTTTGAAAATCTGTTTGGCAGCTTGTATCTCCTTTCAACGTTTCTGTCTTCTTCATCGTCTCTGCAACTTTTACGTAAAGCTCATCTACATCAGTCCTTCAGATTCATCACGGATGGCTTCTTTGTATCAAACATCCGTACTTCAAATTCATCACGGGTGGGTTTCAGACTCATTTTATTAATAATGAATCTACCCAACCCACTCTGTACTGGAATCATATTTCACAAATCGACTGAGTTACGATTTGTGCGTTGCGGACGATTCTTATTACGGGCAACCAAACAACGACGACTGCGAGATGAAATTACTCACAAATTTATTTACATATTTTGTTATAGGGAAATTATTTGAGAAATTCATCTTAATTTATTTTTAATTTTTTTCAGGTCAAATTTATCAAATTTATTGTCGAATCCGACGAGCAAACAGTGGCACATTCAATCAGTATACACATTCCGTCACCGGCGATAACTATTCAACTCCCACTGATCTGATAAATAAATCCTTCATCATTCATCTGTTATCTGAAAATTATTTTATCTGTTATCTGAAAATGATTTCAGACGAGTCGATAAATGATTTCATTCTTCATCCGAACTGTTTCAACTTTTTTGTTCTTCAACAATAGTCAGTAAATCAATCTTCATCTGTTATGTATAAATGATTTCGGAGAAGTTGAAATCAGTTCCTAAATGGTTTATGAGAATTTGTAGAGGCGTATTTTCCATTTCAGATCGGTTGTTCTTTTAAATTATGAACTGTTTGAACCTTTGAACCTGAAGCGGCAGTGCCAGGGACACCCGGCCGGTCGTCCCCCGGGTCATCCGGCCGGTCAACCACCCGGTCCTCCCACCTTGTCTTCCGGTTTTCCATTTCTTCGTTAATGGTTTGAACTGTTTGAACCTTTCATCAATCAGTTAATGGTTTGAACTGTTTGAAGGGGCAGTGCCTGGGACACCTGGCCGGTTGTCCCCCAGGTCATCCGGTCGGTCAACCACCCGGTCCTCCCACCTTGTCTTCCGATTTTCCATTTCTTCGTTAATGGTTTGAACTGTTTGAACCTTTCATCAATCAGTTAATGGTTTGAACTGTTTGAAGGGGCAGTGCCTAGGACACCCAGCCGGTCGTCCCCCAGGTCATCCGGCCGGTCAACCACCCGGTCCTCCCACCTCTTCCGGTTTTGTCTTCCGATTTTCCATTTCTTTATTAAAACCTACCGGTCTGTTTGAACCTACCGGGCTTTTTTACTGATTTTTTTTTCTTAATTTTTCTTTTACTGATTTGTTTCCTCCTATTTAAACACAATGTTAACTGATGTTTTTTTTATTTGTGGTTATATGTTACTGATTTGTTTCCTCCTATATAAACACAATGCTAATTGATTTTTTTTTTATTTATGGTTATATTTCTGCTATTTAAATTCAATTAATCTTCTACGTATTTTTTTCCTCGAAATAAAATCATCTGTTCTTTTTCCTTTATCTGTGTTCTCCTTCAAACCATTTTGACATTTTTATTCTTGTATATCCATCGCAGACTACTTTAAAATACTCTGTTATGCTTGTATATCCATCCCAAACTAGTTTAAATATAATTTGTATGTTTATAGATGGATGGAAATAATTCCGATGACAATGAGAACACCAAAATATGGACGCCTAGAATTGAAACGAAATTAATAAATATGTTGAGAGATGAGGTTAGAAACAATCAAACAACGGGCCACACTACTTCGTGGACAATTAGCCATTGGAATCATTATGCAAATCAGTTGCACAACATATATGGATTTCGGTATACAGGTGTCAAGGTGCGCCAAAAATATCAGTGATTGAAAGCTGATTACCAGACATTTAAGCGATTACAGGCACAGACTGGTCTGGGATAGGATCCTATTATAGGCACTGTTGTTGCACCCGATGAATTTTGGGATAAGGTTTTCCATTAATCTGTACTATTTTGTAATTTTATTTTAAACATTTCATGATATATACAATGCTGAATTCTTGTTTTGTAATTGTTGTAGGCTAGCAGAAATGTGAAGAAGTTTAGGACAAAAGGGTTTGAATATTTTCAAGAAATGACAGAAATTGTTGAAAATTGTTGTGCCACAGGGGCCCTGTCTCATGCATCCACACAAGGACCCCTTGACTCAAAAGAAGAAGATGACATGTTAAATAAATTTTGGAACGCTGATGTTGGTGGGAGTAACGCTGGTAGGAGTAATGCTACTGAGGCCATTTTTGTTGACTTATTCGGGAATAAGTATATGGATTCAGCAAAGGGCAAAGGTCACAAGAGGGGCCCTGCAACCAGCCAGACTGACAGTGGTCGTTCCAAAAAGTCACGGGCAAGTGGGTTTGATGATGTGTGCGCAGCTTTCACATCCTATGTACAAGCCAAAACAGGACATTCACGTGCACGAGAAAATGAGACTAAGGCTGTAAGTGCAGGTGGTGATGATTATTCCCTTGATGCATGTCAAGATGCATTGCTTGAGCTTGGGGACATACCACCGTTGCAGTACGTTAGGGCATTGACACTGTTCAAGGATAAGGAATGGCGAAGGTTTTTTATGCGCACTCCTAGCCATTTGCGCCTAGCCATGATCCTCGCTTTGCAGTGAACTGAGAAGTTCTGTGTTGCTTGTGTTAGCAAATCTTCTTCGCTGAACTGTTTGATGATTTCATTATTCCTGATTTGGTTTTTCTTTTTCTTTTTTTCATTCCATCATATCCTCTTTCCTTTTCTATGTTCGTATGTTTTTTTTTTTTTTGAACTTTTAAGTGCTTTCTGTTATATTAAAACTATGTTCTGTTATTATAATATGACCATGTGTTAAATAAATTTTGTTCTCCTCCGAATTTTACTGTTTCACCAATAACGCGAACTATTACAACATGAATAACATATTTTATAATTATGCTTTTACTATGATGTAGACGAAGGCATATGTCATCCGACAGAGAAAACAATACAATGGAGCTCTCATCAGAGGAGGATGAGGTTGTTGATGATTTTATGGATTTTTTGATGATTGCTTTAATGCATGACCATATCAACGCGTCAAGTAGTCGCCGACCGCAGCGAACGTGTCCATTCAGAGGTGATGATTACATCTTCGGCCTATTAAATGGCCATCCAGAAACAATGATGAACATTATGCGAATGGATGCACAAACATTCATTTTATTGAAAGACACTTTAGTCCATAATGGCTTTATCGATACTGAACATATGCATGTCAGTGTGGAGGAATCGCTTGGAATTTTTTTATACACTTTTGCACAAAATGATCGCCATCGAATAATGACAGATAGATTTCAACACTCCACAGAAACAATTTGTCGGCACATAAAAATTGTTATGCGGGCATTGTGCAAACTTTCATCATCGGTTATCAAACCACGTAACCTAGAG
Organism: Camellia sinensis; assembly: GCF_004153795.1. Classification (NCBI taxonomy): domain Eukaryota; kingdom Viridiplantae; phylum Streptophyta; class Magnoliopsida; order Ericales; family Theaceae; genus Camellia; species Camellia sinensis. The sequence continues at coordinate 2,064,849 of NW_021026367.1, read as the reverse complement.
GACATACCGGGAAAATTTTTAAATGACAGGAGGTTTTTTCCCTGGTTCAAGGTACAAACAATATGACTATCATGTAAGTTTGTTCATATCAATAAGTGTTAATAAATATATATTTTTTTATTATGAAAGTAATATCGAAGTTTGTTTCGCTTTTAATATCAAACAAATATCTGTCAATTAGGATTGTGTCAGTGCTATCGATGGCACATTGGTGGATGCATGGGTCTCTGCTTCAAGACAAAATCCATTCCGCGGTCAGAAAGCAACGGTATCGCAAAATGTACTCGCAGCTTGCGACTTCGATATGTTGTTTACATTTATTAATTCTGGATGGGAAGGTAGCGCTCACGACAACGCTATTCTGCTTGACTCTATTACACGAGCTGATTTACAGTTCCCACACCCACCCAATGGTGACTGTCCCTGAATAACATACGGTACACTTTTTTTCTTGTCTGTTTTTGTACATATCAATTGACAGAATTGTGTATTCATTATTTACATATAGGCAAGTACTATTTAGTTGATGCTGGTTTCACGAACATACCTGGATTTCTTGCCCCATTTTGGTCTTAACGGTATCACTTGCAAGAGTTTCGTGGCCATCGTTATGCAGGACCTAAGGAATTGTTTAACCATCGACATTCGTCATTACGCAATGTCATAGAAAGAACATTTGGTGTTTTAAAGAAGCGCTTCCCAATATTGCGGTTCATGCCAAATTACAAGTCTACACGATAAGGGCCTATCGTGATTGCATGTTGTGTAGTGCACAATTGAATCCGTTTGCATGCGGCTATGGATCCATTCTTTATGGAAATTGATAATGAAATGGCCGCAGAAGCAGAAACAGAAGCAGACGGGCTTGTTAGAGACCAAGCTGACTACGTTGACATGTCACAATATGGGTTAACGTTCCAATTGAACGTTAGGGATGCAATTGCTACTGCTATGTGGAAAAATCATGTTCACCATGCATAGAAAAGGGATGTGAACAAGGCAAGTGAATATCGTACTGACTACTGGTTGTCAATGCGTAGTTATTTGGTAAATTATTTTAGTCATTATGACACCGTTACTACATAATTTCGCCCTTCCTTGTCAGTTTCTGTGATTTACTGACTTTTTTTATCTTCTTGTAGGATAACTAATACTGAGGACAACGATTGGGCTAAATGGCAATGAAACGAAATAAAACACAAACATCATCGCATGGGCAATGAAGATAATGGTTTTCGCATATCAATGTGTACTTAAATATGTTGCTCATGCAATGTGTAATATGCAATTTTATGTATAATCTAGCAAAGACAATTTAATATGTTGTTATTAATATACAATGTGTTTCTTAGTAACTTTCATAAATAAATATGTTGTCATTAAATTAAATGTGGTGGTGGCAGATGGGTGGTGGGTGGTGGTGGGTTGGTGGTGGTGATAAGTTCACCATTTAAAAGTGTAACAAATAAAAAAAAAAATAATAATAATAATAATAATAAATTAAATTAAATTAATTTAAATAAAAAATTAAATTATATTTTATTGTTTTATATCACCCGATTTTATAGCAAAATATTATTTTATATGAAAAATGTGTAAAAATTCACTGGGTACATCTTAAAGTAAGAGTGTATAATTTGTGTAAACGCTGGGGTATTCTTTTTAATTTTCTGTACAGAAGTTTATATTAACTTTTTTTTTTCCTTTTCATTAAAAAAAAGAATGTTTATTATTAAATATTATTAAATTGTAACTTGTTTTATTTAATTTCATAACATTAATTTAATTTTATATTATAATTGATGCAGAAAAATTATTTAATAATTGTGTAATTTTTATTCATTTTATTCAAATGAAGGATTTCGTAGACATTTATGAATTACTATTTATTAATTTTTGTACAAATAAATTTTTCAATGCATAATTTTTTTGCACAGATTGTTATAACATTATAACTATGTAATTAAATGATTCAAAAAAAAACACGTCGTTGTTATTCATTACGTGAATAAAAAAGTTAATAACAAAATAACAAAAGTAAAACAATCACAACAAAACTCACCAAATAAATAACCAAAACAAAAAAAGAAAAAAAAAATATAACCACCATATCTGTGAACCATTTTACTTGATTTTTAAACAAGTTAAGCATCTTTGTCAGGTGGTGTTGGAGGTAGAGGGAAATGCTGATGGTACAGCTGAGTGACTCGATGGTCAATCAGATCAATGCAGTTCCTTGTCAGTTCAGCACGTCTCTCTGAGTCTACACGAAACTCACCAAATTGATGAATTAGTGAGTTCTGAGCAGTGGCAATTTCATCGAACCGAGTACCAAATTCATCGAACTGAGTACCCAATGTATTGAGCTGATTAGCCATTTGTTGTTCCCATTGTAGGCGCTGATTGTACCGTTCTTGTTCCAAGGCTAAATAATCAGTCCAGTAATTGGGTTGTTCATTTGGTGGCATGGCATTGTCATTGGGTTCTTTCTCATCAGGTATTGGTTGATTTTCAAGATTAATAGAGCCCATCAAGGTGTCAACACCACCAGCTCGGGTCAGTGTATACTCAGAAATTGGTGAAGTGATTCTGATCCATCCTTCACCTTCAAGGTTCACATCATGGGCTTTGAAAATTATGGTTAACAAAGCTCCAAAAGGTAGTGACCGGCCACTCAGAGTATCCAATTTTGCAAGCATCATTTCTTTTAGTAATATAAAGCATAAATCTAATTTTTGTGCAATTTCAAAACAATATAACAAGTAAACTTGAAAACATGAAACACTATTATAATGTATTTTTTTGAGAGTGATATTTTCAACTATCCATCGATGGAGAATACGAATGTGAGGTTTTAAATGGCTGACTTGTAAATTAGTGCCGCTAAATCGGTTGTCACAAATTGTGGTATAAATTTGAGTGACATCATCAACAATTTTTTCTAATGCGGCCTCATTTTGAAAATAACATTGTAAATCTCCTGTTTCGACTCCAATAATTTGTGCAAAACGACGGAGAGAGTGTGCGATTCTTTTCCCCTTAACATAAGAGGTAAGACTGAACGGTTCATTTTGTTGGTCATCCAGTGTCAAGTGAACATAAAATAATCGTAAAAGACGGGGATATATCTTATTTGGCAAATTATTTAATGGTAACCATCCCATTGTATCTAATTTGCCAAGTAAGAGTGAATCATATTTAGAAGGCAATTTTACGTTTCTCCCCGTAATAATTGGTCGAGTGATGAAATAGGCTTGTTCATAATAATATGTTGCAAAATCATTAGTTGGATAGCCATCATGTTGTTGCTGTGGTGGTGGTACAGGGTTTGAGGATTCACCAAGTTCGGGCCTGATTCGTTTTGTTCTTGGCATGATTGTTCTTGGCATGATGATTGCAAAAGTGAAAGAAAATTGTATATTAAAACATATGAGAGGTAAAAAATATGTATGAAAAATATACCAACCATTAGTACATTTTTATGCATACAAACTTATTTTTATGTAAAAAATAAAATATAAAAAAATTTGGTGACAAAATTTAATTAGGCCGATGCCATAGAAATAGATTTTTATAATAATAAAAAATAAAAAAAAAACATAGGGAATGATATTTCTCATTTATATTGGGTTTGTTTCATTCAGTTTATTATAACTTAGAAACTGATAATCAGAAAAATAAATGATAGTGTGACAAAATTAGAATAGAAATCAGAAAATATAATAGATGAAAATAGAACAGATATGAAACAAAGCGAACAGATACAGAGGTGGAATGGTGACTGGGCCGGGATGACTGGCCGAATGTCCCGTGGGATGACCAGCCGGTAGACCAGTGGGATGACCGGCCGGTTGTCCTCCTCTTCCCTCCCTCACTCCCTCTGAAGTTAATGTCTGAAGCTAATATGAAGATGAACTAACATCAAAACTAACCTGTAAATTATGGAAGTGGAGAAGGAGGACCTAATGAGATGGTGGATATGCTTCTATTTCTCTAATTTTTGTTTTCTGATGTAACTAGAGAAGGTGTTTCTGAGATGGTGAAGTTGGTGTGGTAAACGGAATGAGATTAAGATTTAATAGAAATGGTGAGGTTCAAAAGGTTCAGTTTTGAATTTTTTTTTATGTACTTTTTATTTGTTAAATATTATTTGATTTTAATACTATTACTTTTTATATATATATCACATTCGTGTACTGAGTACACAGCTGCAACCTCTTCTTTTTCTTTACCTCAGTGTTGAACACACAGCTATGAAACAATAGGGGGTAGGTAATAAGTAAGTGAAATTACTATCTTACCCTTTATATTTGTTCTATGTAATCACTTTCCATTTAAGTCAAGAGGGCTATAATAGTCATTTTGTATGTCAATTCCACAATTATATGAGCTCAACGGGTACAATAATACATTGCATTTCTGTTGCCACATATGGACGAAATTCATAACATGTAATAAATGGAAAAAAAATTGATAATGTTTTGTAAGATTTACGTTATGATTTGTATTTGAAAATATTAAATTTAGTGTATTTATTCCTTCTTTATTTATGTATTTTCAAAAGTTGTTGACTTTAACAAAATGTTAGAAAAAAATTAAAAACGTATTTTACAAATGAATTGATAGAAAAATTAAGGGGGATTTTTGTTAAGGTCCCTGATATTAAGAATTTATAGCATAAAGGACACTCAATATTTTCATAATGTCTAAGGTCCTTCAACATCAATCAAGAGAAAATTCGATCCAGAGAAAATTCGATCCAGAGAAAATTCGGTCCAGAGAATTTCTCTGGAAAATCCAGAGAAATTCTCTCCAGACATCCAGAGAAATTCTCTTTATCCAGAGAAAATTCAGATAGTCCAGAAAAAATTTAGACATCCAGAGAAAATTTAGATAGTTCAGAGAAAATTCACAAAATCTAAGAAACTCTACATCATCATGCATTTTATATGTTCTCTTACAAATATCTTTTCATGAAGAGTTGCTATCAAAATTCTGTTTGCTAATCCTAGTGCTCTTTGTAGATCAAGTCCAACAAGATGAGGTGGTTGACAGTAAGATCTTGCAATACCCTAGCATAGACAAGAAAGAAAAGAAGTCATTCCCTAGACTTCCAGAGAAAATTCAACTTCAAAGAGAAAATTAGTCCAGAGAAATTCTGGGAAGAATTTCTCTGGACTTTCCAATTTCTCTAACATTCCCTAGAATTCCCACTGTAAATTTCTCTGGCCTTCCATTCTCTCCAGAGAAATTTCCCTTCTCTCTAGAGAAATTGTAATGTGCTTCATCTTGTTTGAATATGCTATATTGTTGATATTGATTCAGAATTTCTACAATTTGTTTGGGAAATTCCTATCATTTTCTTTGAATGAATTCAATAAATTTTTGTTGTACTTATCTACAAATTTTCCAGGGTATATCTATCCTTACCTAATTCCAAATTTCTCTGGACTTCTTTTCAAATTTATCTGGACTTCCCACTGTCCAGAGAAATTCTCTCCAAATTTTTCTGGACTTCTTTCCAAATTTCTCTGGACTTCTTTTCAAATTTATCTGGACTTCCCACTGTCCAGAGAAATTCTCTCCAAATTTTTCTGGACTTCTTTCCAAATTTCTCTGGACTTCTTTTCAAATTTATCTGGACTTCCCACTGTCCAGAGAAATTCTCTCCAAATTTTTCTGGACTTCTTTCCAAATTTCTCTGGACTTCTTTTCAAATTTATCTGGACTTCCCACTGTCCAGAGAAATTCTCGCCAAATTTCTCTGGATTTCCCACTCTAATTTTAATTTGTGTTTTGGTGTTGGGGTTTTTCTTTTTTAAAAAAAAATTAGGAATTGTATATTTTATCTAAAAATCAAATTGAAATATTTTATACAATCACACTTATTTAAAAAGTATGATTAAAAAGTA